>CM022394.1:132489963-132970815 GCA_011833715.1 Carcinoscorpius rotundicauda
CTAATATTTCCGCACAGTTAAAAAACAACAACAACCTTAAAACTTAGTGGTAATTATGATGATATTTATCAGGTGAAAATAAAATATAATTTTACATCAAGTATGTCCAAACGCTTTCAGCTGGTATTTTTTTAGATTATTTTTTATTTTGAAAACGTAAGCCACATTTTTTGGTTTGCTAACTGATGGTAATTCATATTTATATTGAATTTCCAAAATCAAGGCTTAAACACTTTATGTTATGACTGGTATGTTCTCTACAGTTGTTGTTTTTTTAATGTATACAAATATTACACGCCTTACCTTATCCATAAAGCAGCCAGGACAAGAAGTACAGCAAAAGAAATCAACAAAATCATTTGTTAGATGCTGAAGATAGCTGTCCTAGAATTATGAAATAAACGTGAGATACAACGAACGGTTTGTGACGAAGTTTTCTCCCATCTAGTTAAATGATACGGCTGTATGGTGACGTAATACTCAAACCAGTTTCAAATTTATAAACAACTCAGGTTTTGTCAACTGCCATTGGTGTAATCTTAAGCCTCACTCACACGGTCACTTATGCAACCTCTCCAAAGGTCAGATCTGGAAAAAAAAAGAAGAAAGCTTTATTTTAAACAGTTCTCCGATAAACTTGGTTAGGTACGAAAACAAATGTGGTTTACCGAAAATGTTCAGGTTTCACCTTTACTAAAAATTAATTTTTCGTTCGTTAAAAAAAAAATAAAAAAAATTTCTGAAATATCAAAAACTAAGTCCCAAGAGCTCAAAGTTTGTTTTGTTTTGAATTAAGCACAAAGCCACACAATGGGCTATCTATGCTCTGCCCACCACGGGTATCGAAACCCGGATTTTAGCGTGTAAGTTCGCAGATATACCGCTGAGCCACTGGGGGGCCCAAAGAGCTCACAACTGGTGACTAAAACACATGGTAACTGAAACACAATTTATGAATAATGTTAATCCAAAACTTCTAACTAAAACACAATTTTTATATTTTGTTAATATAAAACTGGTGACTAAAACACATGGTAACTCTTCTATGTAAAATATTTTCTCAACCCAAACGAGCCGTTTTTGGGCAAAAACTCGATCACTGCTCTTCCCCACCCCCCTACTCACCTGACCTTGCTCCTTGCAATTTTTTCTTGTTCCCCAAACTCAAAAGACCCTCAAAAGAAAGAAGATTTGAGACGATTCCCGAGATTAAGGCAAATGCGACGAAGGAGTTGGAGGACATTACAAAAGAAGCGTACAGGACTGTTGATTAGAAACAATGTCACTTCACCGTTTTAAAAAATAATAACAATAGTTTATATATATATATATATATCTTATAAAGTATTGACATCGATAAAATAATCAAAGTATATTGATGAATTTTATGTCGCCCCCCCAGTGGCTCAGCGGTATGCCTGCGCACTTACAACGCTAAAAACCTTGTTTCGATACCCGTGGTGGGCAGAGAAAAGCATAGATAGTCCATTGCGTAGCTTTGTGCTTAATTTAAATCAACAACGAATTTTATATCGATATTCTCATGGTATTTTGTTTTATTTTGTACACTAGTGTCATCTATTGTAAATATGGAGGAACTAAAGCGTTTTAAATAGTAACAAATTTTAAATGTAATATTAATAATTTCAATGTATAGAAAGAAAATTACTGAGATTAAATTATTAACTAGTTTACATGCTTAATATTTCTAAACTGTTAAGAGTGGTACAGTTTGTTATGGGAAAAGGTAAAAAGGAAGGATTTTTTTATGGTGTACAACGAGGAAGGGTTCCTGGAGTTTATCTTACCTGGTAATTATTGACAACTTAAGCCTAATATTACAATATGGGATAATGATTTTATTTTAAATTTTACGATTAGATTAGCATATATTTTGTATTTGCAAAATCTTTAATTAGACACCTCACCTTATTAAATATGTTAATATTTTGTAAAGCTGATTTCTAAAATATAATTAAAATGTTGGATACCACTGGTAAAGCTGTATTTATTTTAAATTGTTGTCAAGAAACCTTAAAAGATATTTAAGAAGTAATTTCATAATGTTAAATCCAAATGTTCAAATATTTGTTACAAATTTTTTGTTATGTTACATTTTAAAAATAAAAATCGTAGTTATCTTTTTCTGCTAGAAACACAAATATGGTACATTTATTTATATTTTGTTAATATCAAGTGTAGGTTTTCATTTAATTTTGGGTGATAAGACCTACTTTGATTCAAACTTTGTTTAGAAACCTCTTTTATGACTTTCCACCCTATCAAAGAAAGATACAATAAATATTATATTTTAGTGTTGGATTTTCACCACACCTTCTTGCACAAGAAATTCTTTCAAAATTTTCATCCCTTAAGCTCTTAAGTATACAATTCTTAAAGCTCACTCTCTATATATGTAAACATTTATTAAAACTGTCAAACCATTTGAGTATGAGAATCACTCTCAAAAGAACCATTTTCATGTTGGCAGTGAGTTTAAACATGTTACATTCCAAAAAACTATTGAAACCTTGAGCACAAGTAACAGATTACAAGGTATTTTGATGTATCTTTAGGTATCAGATTAATTATGTTCTTCGGGCTGGAAAATTTTCATTAACATCACACAGTTTTTTCATCAATAATGCTTTTTCTTATCCACTTTTATAAGTTTTATACTAAGACTTCTTGATTAATATCATAAGCTACCTTATCTGTTGAGAAACGTATATCAGTAAGGCAAGGAAACCATTACTTCAAATTATGTTGAGAGTAAGTGTTTATATGCTGATGTGTTTTTTAAAATATATTTATGATATCAGATTCTAACAGTATAAGTCAGACAAATAGTTTTCTGACCATATTGACTATTTTCAAATCATAAGTTAAAGCCCTACCATCACCTTGGTGAGGTTTTTATACATTTTACGATAAATCTTGTCATGGCCAAATACTTTCCAATATTTTCAAGAAACCCAAATGTTTACCAGAATATCCAACTTCTTCAGCATAACAGAAATTAAGGAAAAGCACTCCTGACTCATCATGAAATCTCTCAAACAGTATTCCTTGGGAATCTCTTCCTCAGTGGAAAAACCATTAACTATTTTTGCCATGATTCATTTTCACATCAGCATATAGCCCATCACAAACTACAGGATAAGTACCACCAACTACACTCCACAGTATACCCAGCCCATCACAAACTACAGGATAAGTACCACCAACTACACTCCACAGTATACCCAGCCCATCACAAACTACAGGATAAGTACCACCAACTACACTCCACAGTATACCCAGCCCATCACAAACTACAGGATAAGTACCACCAACTACACTCCACAGTATACCCAGTCCACCACAAACTACAGGATAAGTACCAACTACACTCCACAGTATACCCAGCCCATCACAAACTACAGGATAAGTACCACCAACTACACTCCACAGTATACCCACCCCCATCACAAACTACAGGATAAGTACCACCAACTACACTCCACAGTATACCCAGCCCATCACAAACTACAGGATAAGTACCACCAACTACACTCCACAGTATACCCAGCCCATCACAAACTACAGGATAAGTACCACCAACTACACTCCACAGTATACCCAGCCCATCACAAACTACAGGATAAGTACCACCAAATACACTCCACAGTATAACCAGCCCATCACAAACTAACAGGATAAGTACCACCAACTCCACTCCACAGTATACCCAGCCCATCACAAACTACAGGATAAGTACCACCAACTACACTCCACAGTATACCCAGCCCATCACAAACTGCAGGATAAGTACCACCAACTACACTCCACAGTATACTGCAACCTAACATTTGGTAGCTAACTGAACTCAATAAATCAAGCTGTACTAATCAAGAACCAGGAAAGTGCAGTCAAACCGGTAAATTCCTTTGTAGTACGTTCATAAAATAATTATTTATGAAAGTCTGTTAGGTTAACAACTTCTAATGTATTGAAAGTCAACAGAGTACAGTCTAATATTAGTCGTTGTAATGAAAGTATAAACTAAAGTGTATCGACAACAAAACTGGAAGATATTTGTTGATTTCTTTGAGATTCCACTGATTAAAGAAGTTTGTTTTGTGACTGGTGAAACATGCAGGAGATTCAGAAACATGTTATATTTCTAACTGATAGTTACTTTTACAATCAAGATATACTTTATGCGTTTGTCTCTAGGCTAGGTAGTCCTATCCTATATCTTTGTTTTGCAAACTAATCTTATGAGCCACCCCCACCTCCAACCATGGTCTTTTTTTCACACCTGTCACCAGGAGTGTAACGGGCAGACATAAACTAACTGTTCTGTCTGAATAAATGCATTTTTTAACACTGATTTTGAAAAATTAAGCATGATGTGGTGTGACACACTTTGGATTTTTTATAGCTTAAATAATTAGATAACATGGTTGATTTTAAAATAATACCATGCTTGACTTTTTATAGTTTCTATTAAAAAACAGTTCCTTTATATTAAATTTGACATTTTGAACCAAAGACCTTTATAATCTCTCTTAGATTTGATAATAGTTTTCTGGATTGTATCTTTGGATCAACATTGGTATTGTCCATTGAACATGAGAACTTCACATTTTTAGAAGCTAGGTGCTTGTGTTTAAGATGTAAACCTTTGGTAGACACACTTATGGTTGGCATGATCAAATCATCAAAAATATCCTATTCTAATTAAATATTCAATCTTTTCTTGTAGAGAAGTCTTACACTTTTGGAAAGTAAGTTTCTAAAATCTGTGCTGATGAGAAAACCCACTTGTAGAAAACAATATATATATATACAAATGGCTGGTTTGGGTTGAGAAAATTCTATATAGAGGAGAGAACAACCTTCTGTGGTCAGTGTCAGGTTCACAAAGAAAGAAAAAGGTAACTGACCACATGTTCGAAGGGAGTTGTGTAATTGAGTGTGGGAATGTAGAGGGCATGCTTAGATGTTTGATTATATTTATTGATATTGGTATAAAGGTGTTCCTTTGTGTTGGTTTATTTTGGGTTTACGTTGTAATATAAGTAAGGCTTCTTTAATTTTGCGTTTGTTTATGTTTGTTTCTTTATTTATTATTTGAGTGTTTTCTATGGTTATGTTGTGTTCATTTGATTTGCAGTGTTCGAAAACGTGTGAAGGTGACTTTTTGTGTTCTTTGAATCTGGTTTCCATTTTTATACTTGTTTCTCCAATATAGAAGTCGTGGCAGTTATCACATTGTATTTTATAAATAATGTTGGTGTGGTGTTTGTCAGTGTAGTTTTTACATACCATAGACCTCAGTTTTGTGCCTAGTTTTTCAATAAATTTAGTATTAACTGGAATGTTATATTTTGTTACTAGTTTTTGCCAGATGTTGGTTATTTTTCTGCTGATGTCAGGAATATGTGGAATGCAGCAGTGTATAGTTTTGTGATTTTTTAAATCGTGAGATATATTTACTTCTGTTGGTTGATTTTGCTTTCTGTCTAGGTGTGTGCGTATAATGTTTTCTACGGTTTGTGGAGGAAACTTATTGATGTTGATGAAGTATTGTTTTATTTTGTCTAATTAATCGTTAATTTTATCTGGTAAGCATAGTTTTATGGCTGTGTTTATCTGGTTTCTTAGTGTGTTGAGTTTTTGTTTTGTTTCATGTGCTGAGTCCCAAGGAATGTATAGTCCAGTATGGGTGATTTTTCGTTGGATTTTTGTTTTGAATTGTGTATCGGTTCTTGTAATTTTGAGGTTAAGAAATGATATTTGATTGCTTTCTTCCTATTCACATGTGAAGTTAATGTTGGGATGTATAGAGTTAATGTAAGTGAAAAAATTAAGTATGTGTTCTGTAGATTTGAATCTCGCAACCGTGTCATCTACATATCTGTACCAGTATAGTGGTGGATGTAATGCTGTGTTAATTACTTGTGTTTCAACTTGTGTCATAAATAAATATTACGAAACATTTAAGCATGTCCTCTACATTCCTACAGTAAATTACACAACCCCTTTCAAACATATGGTCAACTATTGGTCAGTTACCTTTTTCTTTCTTTGTGAACCTGACAATGGCTGAAGAAGGTTGAAATGTTGTTCACTCCTCTACATAGATATTTCTTAATCCATACCAGTTGTTTTTACATATATAAAATGTGAAACAAGGTTCTTTAAGTTTGTTTCAATAAAATATCTCTATTAATTGTATTTCCATGTCCTAAAAATTAGATCTGAGTTGATATTGAGGAATCTTTCATATGCTGAATTGGAAAACAGTTTTCAATATTACGAATTTTTTCAGCCTCGTAAATTGAAGACAGACTAACGTGTGATACACCCAGTGGGAAAAAAAATTCCATTTTCAGAGGACCCTTCCTGACCTTTCATCCAAAATCAAAAACTCCTGTTTAAACTAAAAATGCTTCCCTGTGTGATTATCTCTTCTCTCTTTGTTCATAACCCTTATTTAACTCTAGATTTCATGAGTTTTCTGTTTCTTCACCATTTGTAATGCTGACAGTAACTAACAAACATCACTTCTGTTAGCAGTTCCATTACTGCAAAATGCGTGCCATCATCGTTAGCACATCTTACATCAATGTCTTTGATTTGTCGACTAGCAGTGTCATTACAACATTCAAGGTGATTTATGGAATGGAAGTGGAAGTGTTTAAGTTGATTATTTACAAATAAATATCTTAATTTCATACAGATAAATTAAAGTAAAATAATTTATTATTTCTTCTTATTCTTGACCTGTTACCACTGTGCAAATAAATTGTGATGAATCAGTGCTTACGATATGGATGATATTATGATATATGTGATACATGACAATATCAGGCACTCGTTTCATTTGTTTTTCAAAAAACAAGAGCAAAAAGACATTATTTAAGCAATATATGTCTGGGATTTAGTAAAATAACAGAAAAGTATACACAAACACCTACAAATTATTGCATTTTGTGCTGAAAGCACTGTGATAAGACCTGGTGTGAAGTCCAGTCTCCTAGTTAAAATTTTGATACCTCTTGTTTCAGAGTAATTGTTCTGCTGGACGTGTGGGCTAAGTCAGTTATTAAAATAAATTATAATGATACGCCTCTCACTATTGGCATCTTAATCTGTCTGTATATTTTTCTGTAAACACCTACAATAAAATCTTGTAACTCAAAGGACATTTCAGATGTCTGTTTTCATTATTTCTTTTTAACTTTGATATTGTTTTTCTGAAACTATCAGATTGTTTTCTCTCTTTGTTCGTGGGTCTGCAATAAATCTTCAAACATTCTAGTCATGTCGTTGAAGACTATTTAACCAAGACTCAGTGACAACAAATGTACTAATTATATAAAAAGTGTGATTTGTGTTCATTAGCTCAGTGACAACAAATGTACTAATTATATAAAAAGTGTGATTTGTGTTCATTAGCTCAGTCATAACAAATGTGCTAACAATATAAAAAGTGATTTGTGTTCATTAGCTCAGTCATAACAAATGTACTAACAATATAAAAAGTGTGATTCGTGTTCATTAGCTCAGTCATAACAAATGTGCTAACAATATAAAAAGTGATTTGTGTTCATTAGCTCAGTCATAACAAATGTGCTAACAATATAAAAAGTGTGATTCGTGTTCATTAGCTCAGTCATAACAAATGTGCTAACAATATAAAAAGTGATTTGTGTTCATTAGCTCAGTCATAACAAATGCTAACAATATAAAAAGTGATTTGTGTTCATTAGCTCAGTCATAACAAATGTACTAACAATATAAAAAGTGATTTGTGTTCATTAGCTCAGTCATAACAAATGTACTAACAATATAAAAAGTGTGATTCGTGTTCATTAGCTCAGTCATAACAAATGTGCTAACAATATAAAAAGTGTGATTCGTGTTCATTAGCTCAGTCATAACAAATGTGCTAACAATATAAAAAGTGATTTGTGTTCATTAGCTCAGTCATAACAAATGTACTAACAATATAAAAAGTGATTTGTGTTCATTACCTCAGTCATAACAAATGTACTAACAATATAAAAAGTGATTTGTGTTCATTAGCTCAGTCATAACAAATGTACTAACAATATAAAAAGTGTGATTCGTGTTCATTAGCTCAGTCATAACAAATGTGCTAACAATATAAAAAGTGTGATTTGTGTTCATTAGCTCAGTCATAACAAATGTTCTAACTGTATATCATTAGCTCTGTCTTATTGGAATATTTTTCTAAAATTTCATTTTTATATTTTTCTCAAATTCTTAAAAATATATGTAAATTTTTTAAGCTTTTAACACATGAGAATTCTTAAAAACTTTTATGTCCTGGAAGTCATAGAATAAGGAGGATTCCAATTAAAACATCAGAATTGTAACAAGGTACCTGGTGGTCCTTCAAGACTGTCTTTGCATACTCATCTTTGGTGAAATCAAAAGTGTGAATTATTAGTTGTATTAAACACAAACAAGGTGCAGGTCTTCACTTATGTTGATAAAATCATGTTCTATTGACGTTGTGCAGCAGTTTGCTCTAAACTCTAACAGAAAATTTAGATAAAACTAAGTGTAAGGTAAGATTTGTTCTCAAAACAAAACTTTCTTTGCAATAATAAAGACCACCCAAATATTGATAAAAACAAGTAATTCCATGAATTTAGACAAAATCAAAATTTGCCCATTTAGTTATATTATTATTATTGTTGTGTAACAAGTCTGGGTATTTTGCACCAAAAACTTGTATGGGTATATTAAATGCTACAAATATCCATGACCTGTTAAAAAGTGTATTATATTTCCTTGAAAGTGGAATTATGTGGTTATAAGCACGTAACAGATGTGATGTTCTGAGGGGTTGTTTTTGTATTTCACATGTTTAATGTATTTATACAAAACCTAAAGCACAAAGCCACCTGGCTCATTAAATAAGTATTTAAAGTATTCTTTAGATGTACTTGTTTCATTGGAAAAGGTTGTTTATCAAGTGGTAACATTTTGAAGCTAATCATTACATCTATGGTAATACAGCATTTACTTTGAAGATGGTCGGTCACATGAGAAATCTTTACACTTTCTTTGTTGTAGTTTCACACCAGTGTATGCATTTATTCTCTGTTGTAAATTTGTTATTTATTTTCAATAAGTTCAGTATGATGGTTGAGTGGGGTAACAGGCAAAGTAGCAGTAAACCATTGAAAGACGTGTAACATGCTACTGAATGGCATATTCACACGTGGCATGAAGTTTATTCTCAATAAATGAACATGGAAATAAATATCTCAAGAAACAAAATTAGTAAACATCATTAATTTAAAAAGAGGAGATCGGGTTTGTCCAAACAATACAGTGGCAAGCTGAATCAAAATGTAAATTTTTTGTTTTTCCTTAAGCCTACAGTTAGGGACTGTAGCAGAAAAACAAGGCTGATAAATACTGTAGACATGAGACAGAACAGGGACTTGTAGCTTGATAAAATAATATTCGTACTTTCTAGCCATGTTTGTTTATGTTTTATTTTAGAGTAAAACAATGAACAGTAACACTAATGTTCGTTGTTTTCACGACATCAGTGAAATTCATCATAGTTTTTGACAAGATTAGTAAAATTTGTTAATTTAAAAAGCATAGAAACAAGTTGAATTGGAATGTAATAAAATAACTGGGGATTTTTTAAAAAATAGTAAACAAACAAGGCTGTAAATATTTCATCAAAGTTCCTATTTTGACTCCAGTAAAACTGGTAAGCACTGTTCATAGTTTAACTGCACATTGTTACAACTGAAAGGTATTAACTCTTCCAAATATCTAGGTGTAATGTTTGGATAATTGATTGGATGAACATTATTAACTGTCTGAGAATTATTCCATTATCAAATGCCACTAACAGTCAAGCTCTAAAAATTGGCTTCTCATCTTGTTATCAGCAGAATATAGTACCAGGTATGTCTTATTATAGCAAAGACATAGCAGGCTATGTAGTCATACTCTTGATTTTACCATTATAAATCAGAAGACTTGCAACTGTCCCACTGGGAAGATTGCACAAAGTGGTCAGAAGTCTTCAATCAATCAATCAAATAATATTTTAAATACTATTTGTATTCATGTCATGCTCTTCCTTTCCTAAAATAAAATCGCCTAACCTTAAAAGGTAACACACCCATGCCTAATATGATTTCAGTAGCTCTTCTTTCAAACAGGTCAGTGTTCTTTGTTTATAAAATCGTTGTTCAGTTACTTGTGATGTGCTGATCACCCAGAGATGTTCATATTGTGACATAGGCAAGATTGTAAAGACCAAGTGAGTACATTTCCTGGTGCTGTATTCAAGAAGTTCAAAACGGAGCAGGAAGCTTGGAGTTTTGTCCGTCACGAAGCCCCGGGAGGTTCAAAAATCAGTATGTTCTGCTCACTTAAATATTATTTATTTGTTCTATAACTGGTACTGAAAAATCATTTATTTATAATTCTGTTTTATGAAAGGTATGATGTGATTGTTTCATAGAAATACTCACATGTAGAATTGTGCTAGAAAAGTGTGCAGCAAACTAAAACACACATGGCTGATGTCACTTCCTTTTCTTTCTGCATTTAATTTGGTTGTAGGTTTTCCAAACCAGGTTTAAAACATTAGAAAGATTGCAAGTTATTGATGTTTAAAACTTATATTAAAATATACATATAAACAAACGTGTGATGACAGTAAGAAAAGGAAGTGTTAAAATTTTGTGGCTCTATCTACATCCCATGCCCATCTAGGGCATCAGTAAGAATGGTCCTTTATATGTCTCTGTTTCTTGTTGCTCTTTTCATTGTGGATATCTTGTTAATAAACATTATAAATATTGATAATTGATATGATTACAAAACAAATGTTACCTAAAATAATTTGAAGAAACAAATGTCTAAGGATGTTATGAGTGTATTAACTAGAAAGATCAAAACATTTGCAATTGGGGCTGAAAAAGGTATTTATAGGAAAGTATATTCAAGTGCTGCTGGTTTATTGGGTTTTATTTAGAATGTTACTTTGACCAGTTAACTAAGTTGGTTGGTCAACTTTAATAGCCTTCCAGTGGCTCAGTCTGCAGACTTACAATGCTAAAAACTGGGTTTTGATACCCATGGTGGGCAGAGCACAGATAACCCATTGTGTAGCTTTGTGCTTAATTCAAAACAACAAAACAAATAACAACTTTCATAATTGAAGAGAAAAGAAGAAATTTGATTTGTTAGTGTGCAATGTAAATAAATAAGAAACTCAATTTTTTATTTGCTTATTTGTAGCTTAGATAGAGATATTCTATCATCTCTGTATTTCTAATAATATCTGAAACTTTATCAGGTCAGCTAACTAAATTCTGACTAAAAAAAATTCTTGTGTTGTAGAATTTTGTTTTAGGATTCATTGATTTGATAACTTCCAGTATCAGTATAGAAATTTATTAGTTGAAATGTTGTGTACTTTTTCCAGGTCTTTTGTTTTTTTTACATAAAAGTATTTGAAGATCGGGAAGTTTGTTTTTTTTGCTACTTCGTATAATGTTTTGTAAATCACTTTTTATAAGCTTACTTGAAACGTTAGGCTGTTTCCATTTGTGTGTGTCAATTATCAGGTAAAATTAAACATGTGCTAAGCATATAAAACAGTGGAGTCATTTTTATTACTGCAACTTCTCATTTGTTTGACAGGCAAAGCTCTAGAAGTTGTTTCAAGTTTTAAAATTCCAATTGGGAGCAATGCTGTGACCACATCTGTCAATAAGAAACGAAATAACGATGTTATCGACCTCACATCAGATGATGCTGAAAACTCTAGTACTGGCTCAGTCGGTTTGTTTTGTGTTAATTCATATTACAGTATTTTAATTTTCATTTCTAGGCTTAGCATGGTCCAGTTATACATTTTCTAATAATTAATGTAGTCATTATGTTGTTAAGAAAGTTAGTTAAAGCTGTCAAACTGCTGTAGTTTATTCTCTGTAGCTACAATCACCACGAACAAAACAGGAAGTTAAGTGAATAAGGAGATATGAAACATTTCATTCAGTTTGTTAATATTTAAATTATTCAAACTGCTTTGCAAGAACATGTAAGTGTAAAAATCTATTTTACAGAAAAACTACAACCTCCAACAAAACGTCGCAGAGTTTTGCCACCAGGAGTAAGCATTGAAAGTTTGAAGTTAAGTAGGTATTTAAAAAATATCAAAAAGTATTTTTTGAGATTCTTTTTAACTGTTGCAAAATGAATTTGATGAATATGTTTACATCCTTGTCTTGTTTACACCCTCGGTATTATCGTTAGAAAGCCTTAATGAACAATTAAATTCTTTCTCAAAACAGGATTCAGAAATGAATCCTGACTCATACCAACACAAAAATCTTTCATTGGACTTTCCTGAAGACAAAAGTGAACCTAGGATATAAACAACTTAGTATCTAGTAATAAGTAACTGGATTTATGGGATTTGAGAGACTATTAACCATTACGGTTTAATCAACTGTTATTTCTTTATATTTTGTGTGTTTTTATTGTTATTGTTTTTCATCTTTACGTGTTTATTATTCCTCATTCTACTTTATAACTTTCTATAGCAGTGTTATTGACTACTGGAAGATGCTGTTTATTACACACGTAGTCTTGGTGTTTAATACTGGTCCAATATTTTTGTTTTCCACACCAGGTTTTCCAAGTTAGTTGATAGTCACACAGAACTTTGGTTTTTCGTGTTAGTAGACAATCACTAAACTTCAGTGTGCTTAAGTTGAACAGTCACACAAAACATCAGTGTGTTTAAATTGAACAGTCACACAAAACATCAGTGTGTTTAAATTAGACAGTCACACACAAAATTTCAGTGTTTTTAAGTTAGACAGTCACACAAAACTTTGGTATTTTAAGTTAGACAGTCACACAAAACTTCATAACAGACAAAAACATTAACTTACTCAATATGTTGGTCTGAACACAATGATATTTAAGAAAAGTTTAAAAGAAAATATTAAATTCCAGACAAATAAATAAACTGGTTTGTACATCATTGTCTCTTTCTAGTACAATAAATATAGAAAGTGTCTTTCTTTTGTAATCATTTTTTTAACAAAAACACATTTTTTTCATTTTGCCATAGACTTGTTTGTTTGTTTTTGTTTCAGAATGAATTGGTGAATAAATAAAAGTTTTGTGTGAGATTTAAGCATTGTTTTTATAAAAAACACACAAACCATGATTGAAGAAATACCTAGTAGTTAAATGATTTAAAACAACACGTGTGTAAAATATCTATTTAAAAGAAATACAGCATTAGAATTGTAATAAGGAGTTCTAATCAGATATCCTTTGATATCTGATGACTCTCCCTTCACTGTCCAATCTAATACTGCTTGGACGTTTTTCTAAAGAGATCTTAATATAATTATTTCTGAATTCTTCAGATGCAGACGAACTGGTTCATATTTACACAGATGGAGCATGTAGTTCAAATGGTCGACACGGGGCTAGAGCAGGAATAGGGGTTTTCTGGGGTGCTGACCACCCACTGTAAGCATGTTCATTATATATGTTTGCTACATCACTTGAGTGCCAAGCATTGACTCACAAATATATCCAGCTAGATTTAAGCCTCTTGCATGAACAGTTAACTTTTATTATATTTGTGTATGTATGTATAAAACATCCCCACACACTTGATTGTAATAATGAGTCCAGGAAACCCTGTTTGGTCTCCATGTTACGACTCTGTTTGATAATACTAAATCATTTTACATCAAAAAGGTACGTTGTAATGAGTTTATTCTTGAAAGTAAAAATATTTCAGTGTTTTAAACTTTCATATTAATTAATGTGTTAGTGTGAAAAACTACACCCAAACTTATAAAGACTTCACACTGTGGCACAGTGTCATCATTCGTTGTCGTGTTTAGAATGGTTAATACAGATAAAGTTTAACAGTTGTCCATACATTTCTTTAATTGTCATGTATTACTTGTACAGTGTCATTTTTATTCTGTTAAGAATTCGTATGCTTTTACTGCCCCATAATTAGCTTCAAAGTTGAATCTCAGAATAGCTGGAATGGATATCAACACTTTTATTGATAAGGAGAGAACAATGTTTTGACCTTAACCTGAAGATGACCTCGGAAGGTTGAAATGTTGTTCTCTCCATATCAATAAAAGTGTTAATACCCTTACCAGCCCAATCAGATACATTTTTATTTCAAGCGAGTTTCTCATCATCAAGAAAGTTTCAAAGTTATCCAACTTTTGTCAAAATATTTGAATATGAGGATAAAATAATGTAACATAATGTTTAGGGACAACAAGGGATCTGTTGGTTCACCTCAGCTGTCCCATTCTCTAAGCCAAACTAAAATTATTAAATAATAAAAACAAAATTTTAAAGCCAGCCCTTATCATTCATATATCCATCAAGCTTTTTTTCAGACTCATTCAAATTTACTGTCTCTACAACATCTGGAAGCAAGAAATTCCTTTGGCAAACCGCCATGTTTGAAAATAAAATTGTCTCATCTGAAGACAGTTTCTACTTTGTCTATATCTATATGTGTGTCCTGTAGTTCTATAATTCACACAGTTCAATATAACAAATATTGACACATCAACAGTGTCAGTTCCTTTTACAATCTTAAACACTTCAATCAGATCTCTTCTAACTCTTTATTCAAAACAGTTTTAATCTCTCCTCATGTAACAACCCCTACATCCTACGTACCATTCTAGTAACCCTCCTCTGAACCCATTCCAACTGTTCAAAGTCCTTCTTAAGGACCTTCTTTGGTCAAAACGTTGTTCGCTTTTCTATGGAAAATATTTTCTCAACCCAAACCAGCTGTTTTTGCATATATATTTCCCTACAAGTGGGTTTTCTTGACATCACTGATTATAATTCAATATTGTTTTAAATCATAACACTGAAATATATCTAAGTATATATCTGTTTTACAGTGTGAAGATATACTTGTATAATAACACAAACCATAAAACATATTATTTACAAGGTTTACATGGTATTTTTTAGACATTCAAACCTTTAAAATAGAGTGTTTTGTATTTTTTTCGACCATCTACACCTAAATAATATTGTGGGTATTGAAATACACCAAAGTAACGTTGGTATTAAAATACACCAAAGTAACATTGTTGGTATTGAAATACACCAAAGTAACATTGTTGGTATTGAAATACACCAAAGTAACATTGTTGGTATTGAAATACACCAAAGTAACATTGTTGGTATTGAAATACACCAAAGTAACATTGTTGGTATTAAAATACACCAAAGTAACATTGTTGGTATTGAAACACACCAAAGTAACATTGTTGGTATTGAAACACACCAAAGTAACATTGTTGGTATTGAAACACACCAAAGTAACATTGTTGGTATTGAAACACACCAAAGTAACATTGTTGGTATTGAAATGCACCAAAGTAACATTGTTGGTATTGAAATACACCAAAGTAACATTGTTGGTATTGAAATACACCAAAGTAACATTGTTGGTATTAAAATACACCAAAGTATATTTGTTTTCATAGTGTTGAAATACACCCAAGTATATCTGTATTCATAGTTTTGAAATACACCTACAAATTAATTGTATTTATTTCCCATGTAAAGCAGATCATTTGAAGTGTTCTAGTTAAGTTTATGTTTTGGTTGTTTGAAACTGGTTGTCTTGTGTTGTGTTGTTAATTAATGTTTTTGTAGATATATGTGTCACTTAAGTAGAAAAGGTTTAAATTCCAGGTTTTAGAAGAAATCTTTATATTAATAAGGAAACAACATTCCCAAGTAAACTAACTCATGCAAGAGTAATCAGTCACATGAGGTATTCATATTGTAAAATTTTCTAATGGTTTATCTATCCATTTGGTATTTCTTGTAACAGTATATGTACAGAGAATAACACACACCCCACGTCTGGTATTTGATGTCATTATTTCTTTTAAGTGGTACTTTAGTAGTAATTTGACTTCTATATATTTTTAAGTTATGTTCAAATGATAAATCTGTATTATTAAAAAGTTTGATAAAATTGACTCTTAAAGACATCCCTACTTGTGCTGAGCATAGCAAGCATGGATAACCTGTTGGGAAGCCACCAGAAGCTGTGCTGAGCATAGCAAGCATGGATAACCTGTAGGGAAGTCACTAGAAACTATGCTGAGCATAGCAAACATGGATAACCTGTTGGGAAGCCACTAGAAGCTGTGCTGAGCATAGCAAGCATGGATAACCTGTTGGGAAGTCACTAGAAACTATGCTGAGCATAGCAAGCATGGATAACCTGTTGGGAAGTCACTAGAAACTATGCTGAGCATAGCAAACATGTATAACCTGTTGGGAAGCCACTAGAAGCTGTGATGAGCATAGCAAACATGGATAACCTGTTGGGAAGCCACCAGAAGCTGTGATGAGCATAGCAAGCATGGATAACCTGTTGGGAAGCCACTAGAAGCTGTGATGAGCATAGCAAGCATGGATAACCTGTTGGGAAGCCACCAGAAGCTGTGCTGAGCATAGCAAGCATGGATAACCTGTTGGGAACCCACTAGAACCTGTGCTGAGCATAGCAAGCATGGATAACCTGTTGGGAAGCCACTAGAAGCTGTGCTGAGCATAGCAAGCATGGATAACCTGTTGGGAAGCCACTAGAAGCTGTGCTGAGCATAGCAAGCATGGATAACCTGTTGGGAAGCCACTAGAAGCTGTGTTGAGCATAGCAAGCATGGATAACCTGTTGGGAAGCCACTAGAAACTGTGCTGAGCATAGCAAGCATGGATAACCTGTTGGGAAGCCACTAGAAGCTGTGATGAGCATAGCAAGCATGGATAACCTGTTGGGAAGCCACTAGAAGCTGTGATGAGCATAGAAAGCATGTATGATCTATTGGGCAGCTTTGTGCTTAACTTCAAACAGACAAAAAAGCAGGGAATTTTATGATGAATTTCAGAGGCATTTTTTTTCGAACTATCTTCTTGGTTTTGGCTGAAACGAAGAATTGCATGATAATTTGGGCATTTTAAAAATTGATGTTCTGAGGGTTGTAGGTGAGGGCTAATTGGACTAAATATGTGATGTTGCTCTGGTGTGTCTTCTAAAATAGTCAAGCAAAGCAAATGTATTAAGGAATTTCAGCCAGAGATTGTGATTTTTGTGCACCAGCATTATCAAGTGCAGGGCACATGTATACCTGATTCAGTTTATTACTTATCACAACTTCCAACAAGCTAACCTAGGTTTAATTATTTGCTCCAAGCAGAGAATTGTCCTTTACCACACTCATATATATAGGTTCTGAAAATGACTTGGCTATATATTAAGGCTTAACCTAATTACCAAGTGTAGTAGTTTCTTACTGTTTAATATCTTATTCTATTAGCATGTAAATGAGTGTTTCACTTACTTGAGTGTGTGATAGGTGCACTATATTAGCAACTAAAAGTTTGTAAAGAAAGGTTTTTTTTATCACTATTGCAATAAAAACCTTAAATTTGTATGTCAAGAAACACCACCCATTTCTGACAAACTGTACAGTGTTAATTTATGAACCAGGTTTGTGTGTGTGTCTGAAAAAGTGTACAAATGTTTTTAAACCATAATGATCAACTGTTGTATGAATAATGTAAGTATAATGAATTACACTTCTGTTGTTTCAGAAATGTAAGTGAAAAACTCCCAGGGAGACAGACAAACAACAGAGCTGAAATACATGTAAGTCTGTTTCGACTTTAAAGTGTTTCGCTTTTGGTGATTTTGTAAACGTAAATACCACATTAAATATTTTAAAGTATCCATAAAGTTCCATGTTCCAACTTTATGAGGACAAGTCTGTAGTAAATGCTGTGTACAAATTAATACAATTTTAAGCATTAATAAAGTGTTTAGTATGAATTACTTTTTTAATCTACTGTCCACTTAAAAACTTCAACTGTTCTGAATAGTGGGTTTAGATATGAGGCAGTACTGTTCTGAATAGTGGGTCTTCATTTCTTGTTTTTACCTGTGGTGTTAGACAAATATGCCTTTTCTGCCTGATTGTACACCATAACTTAATTTGACTATCAGTGTGAACATCTTTCTTGTTGGCAATCTGCTTTAATCTTTAACTGTGTCAACTTCACTCTGGTGGCAACGAAGATACTAGTTGTACTTATCTAACTTCACTCTGGTGACTACGTAGATAACAGTTGTACTTATCCAACTTCACTCTGGTGGTTACATAAATAACAGTTGTACTTATCTAACTTCACTCTTGTGGCTACGTAGATAACAGTTGTACTTATCTAACTTCACTGTGGTGACTACATAGATACTAGTTGTACTTATCTTACTTCACTCTGGTGGTCACATAGATAACAGTTGTACTTATCTTACTTCACTCTGGTGGTTACATAGATAACAGTTGTACTTATCTAACTTCACTCTGGTGGTTACATAGATAACAGTTGTACTTATCTAACTTCACTCTGGTGGCTACATAGATAACAGTTGTACTTATCTAACTTCACTCTGGTGGCTACATAGATACTAGTTGTACTTGTCTTACTTCACTCTGGTGGTTACATAAATAACAGTTGTACTTATCTAACTTCACTCTGGTGGCTACGTAGGTAACAGTTGAACTTATCTAACTTCATTCTGATGGTTACATAGATAACAGTTGTACTTATCTTACTTCACTCTGGTGGCTACATAGATAACAGTTGTACTTATCTAACTTCACTCTGGTGGCTACATAGATACTAGTTGTACTTGTCTTACTTCACTCTGGTGGTTACATAGATAACAATTGTACTTATCTAACTTCACTCTGGTGGCTACGTAGGTAACAGTTGTACTTATCTAACTTCACTCTTGTGGCTACGTAGATAACAGTTGTACTTATCTAACTTCACTCTGGTGACTACATTGATACTAGTTGTACTTATCTTACTTCACTCTGGTGGTTACATAGATAACAGTTGTACTTATCTAACTTCACTCTTGTGGCTACGTAGATAACAGTTGTACTTATCTAACTTCACTCTGGTGGCTACATAGATACTAGTTGTACTTATCTTACTTCACTCTGGTGGTTACATAGATAACAGTTGTACTTATCTAACTTCACTCTGGTGGCTACGTAGATAACAGTTGTACTTATCTAACTTCATTCTGATGGTTACATAGATAACAGTTGTACTTATCTAACTTCACTCTGGTGGCTACATAGATAACAGTTGTACTTATCTAACTTCATTCTGATGGTTACATAGATAACAGTTGTACTTATCTAACTTCACTCTTGTGGCTACGTAGATAACAGTTGTACTTATCTAACTTCACTCTGGTGGCTACATAGATAACAGTTGTACTTATCTAACTTCACTCTGGTGACTACATAGATAACAGTTGTACTTATCTAACTTCACTCTGGTGGCTACATAGATACTAGTTGTACTTATCTAACTTCACTCTGGTGGTTACATAGATAACAGTTGTACTTATCTAACTTCACTCTGGGGGTTACATAGATAACAGTTGTACTTATCTAACTTCACTCTGGTGGCTACATAGATAACAGTTGTACTTATCTAACTTCACTCTGGTGACTATGTAGATAACAGTTGTACTTACTTAACTTCACTCTGGTGACTACATAGATAACAGTTGTACTTACTTAACTTCACTCTGGTGACTACATAGATAACAGTTGTACTTATCTAACTTTACTCTGGTGGCTACATAGATAACAGTTGTACTTATCTAACTTCACTCTGGGGGTTACATAGATAACAGTTGTACTTATCTAACTTTACTCTGGTGACTATGGAGATAACAGTTGTACTTATCTAACTTCACTCTGGTGGCTACATAGATAACAGTTGTACTTATCTAACTTCACTCCGGTGACGATGTAGTTAACAGTTGTACTTATCTAACTTCATTCTGGTGGTTACATAGATAACAGTTGTAC
Source organism: Carcinoscorpius rotundicauda (assembly GCA_011833715.1). NCBI lineage: Eukaryota > Metazoa > Arthropoda > Merostomata > Xiphosura > Limulidae > Carcinoscorpius > Carcinoscorpius rotundicauda. Next base: position 132,509,967 of record CM022394.1, read on the forward strand.
TTATCTAACTTCACTGTGGTGGTTACATAGATAACAGTTGTACTTATCTAACTTCACTGTGGTGACTACATAGATACTAGTTGTACTTATCTAACTTCACTTTTGTGGTTACATAGATAACAGTTGTATTTATCTAACTTCATTCTGGTGGTTACATAGATAACAGTTGTATTTATCTAACTTCATTCTGGTGGTTACATAGATAACAGTTGTACTTATCTAACTTCATTCTGGTGGTTACATAGATAACAGTTGTACTTATCTATCTTCACTTTGGGGCCCATCTGTATAATACTTTTTTCTACATAGAATAGGTTCTATTGAAGTTATGTGTGAAATATTTCATGGCGTGTTTCTTCATGAGTCTGTCTTAGCTAGCGTCAGAACTTGTACATTCACAACCTTGTAGTTTTTATAAAACTTTAACATGAATGCAAAGCATTTGAATACTCTGTTTTTTTCACTAAAACAGTGAAACGAATTGTAAAAAGGTTTAATTGTGATATGTAACATCTTTTTGAGTCCCAGTCTACGACCCTTAACACCAACATGATTGAAGTGATGAAATCTGTTAGCGTTACAATATCGTGTTAACTAATATGTCTTATTCTCCTGTCTCTAATATTAGGCTGCTGTTCGGGCACTGGACCAAGCTCGATCACTTGGACTGAAAAACCTTGTTCTGTATACGGATAGTGCATTCCTTATTAAAGGTGGACTTCATGTGACTTTTCTCATTGAAACTGTGTTGTTAGAATACGCTTGTGGTGTTCTAGTTTTACCAGAAGAGCTGTTAAAAGTTTTTGATATAAATTGTACAACCTTTACTCTTTGTGTTCCATTAGTTTCAAAAGTTTGGAGTGTGCTACCTTAGAGCCCCAAGGATTTCACTAATTTTAAAATGTTTGTTAATAAAACGATTCTTATACAAATACCAAAGAATTTATGGAAAAATAATTTTGTTACAAAAACTAAGAACTGTATAGAAAGTGATTCTACAAGGGGGTATGAAGAAGAATTATTGGAACTGTCGACGTAATACACAGAATTAGTGGACGAGGCATTGATGAAATTGTATAGTAACATTCAGTGTATTCTTGTTCATATTATCATAATTAAATAGAACTGCTGGATGTATTTCAGATGAGAACTGATAATAAGAGTTGATGTATTACATAAGATATTTACTTGTGTTTAAGAGTGATATAAAAACATTTATTTCAGTTTTAAATTAAGGTTGAAATACTTCAATAAACTAAAAGTTTATGTGTTGTGTACGTTATTTTCTCCCCTGACTTCCTAAACTGGTAACTATTTAGTCTTTACCTTCTGTGTTTTTTTTCGAATAATTTCAGTTTATTAAAAGTAATTTTTACTTCTCAAGCTGATAATTTATTTTAATAATACAATTGTTTTATTCTCCAACAAGGCCACTGTTTATATTTAATTAAGGTATTACCATGTGGATAAAGAAATGGAAACGCAACTGTTGGAAATTAACTACTGGAGAAAATGTTAAAAACAGGGAAGATTTTGAAGCTTTGGATGAAGTTTTGAAAGGACTTAATGTGAAATGGGTAAGTTTTATATAGATGTGAAATAAGTCAGTTGTTGTAACCTTCATTCAGATTATGCATCACACGTCAACTGGGTATGTAAGTTTTATATAGATGTGAAGTGAGTCAGTTATTGTAACCTTCATTCAGATTATACATACTAGTAGAGCTGATGTCACTTAAATAATAGATGTCTTCCTACTTGTGTGGTTTGTCTTACTTTAATATACTGTTGTTACACATCAGTATAGTTATGTTGTTAGTGCCACTCTCATGAAGTATTTTAACTACATGGACAGTGTCATCATTATAAATATAGTTATGTTGTTAGTGCCACTCATGAAGTATTTTAACTACATGGACAGTGTCATCATTATAAATACAGTTATGTTGTTAGTGCCACTCATGAAGTATTTTAACTACATGGACAGTGTCATCATTATAAATATAGTTATGTTGTTAGTGCCACTCATGAAGTATTTTAACTACATGGACAGTGTCATCATTATAAATATAGTTATGTTGTTAGTGCCACTCATGAAGTATTTTAACTACATGGACAGTGTCATCATTATAAATATAGTTATGTTGTTAGTGACACTCATGAAGTATTTTAACTACATGGACAGTGTCATCATTATAAATATAGTTATGTTGTTAGTGCCACTCTCATGAAGTATTTTAACTACGTGGACAGTGTCATCATTATAAATATAGTTATGTTGTTAGTGCCACTTATGAAGTATTTTAACTACGTGGACAGTGTCATCATTATAAGTATAGTTATGTTGTTAGTGCCACTCTCATGAAGTATTTTAACTACGTGGACAGTGTCATCATTATAAATATAGTTATGTTGTTAGTGCCACTCTCATGAAGTATTTTAACTACATGGACAGTGTCATCATTATAAATATAGTTATGTTGTTAGTGCCACTCATGAAGTATTTTAACTACATGGACAGTGTCATCATTATAAATATAGTTATGTTGTTAGTGCCACTCTCATGAAGTATTTTAACTACGTGGACAGTGTCATCATTATAAATATAGTTATGTTGTTAGTGCCACTCTCATGAAGTATTTTAACTACGTGGACAGTGTCATCATTATAAATATAGTTATGTTGTTAGTGCCACTCTCATGAAGTATTTTAACTACGTGGACAGTGTCATCATTATAAATATAGTTATGTTGTTAGTGCCACTCATGAAGTATTTTAACTACATGGACAGTGTCATCATTATAAATATAGTTATGTTGTTAGTGCCACTCTCATGAAGTATTTTAACTACATGGACAGTGTCATCATTATAAATATAGTTATGTTGTTAGTGCCACTCATGAAGTATTTTAACTACATGGACAGTGTCATCATTATAAGTATAGTTATGTTGTTAGTGCCACTCTCATGAAGTATTTTAACTACGTGGACAGTGTCATCATTATAAATATAGTTATGTTGTTAGTGCCACTCATGAAGTATTTTAACTACATGGACAGTGTCATCATTATAAATATAGTTATGTTGTTAGTGCCACTCATGAAGTATTTTAACTACGTGGACAGTGTCATCATTATAAATATAGTTATGTTGTTAGTGCCACTCTCATGAAGTATTTAACTACGTGGACAGTGTCATCATTATAAATATAGTTATGTTGTTAGTGCCACTCATGAAGTATTTTAACTACGTGGACAGTGTCATCATTATAAATATAGTTATGTTGTTAGTGCCACTCTCATGAAGTATTTTAACTACGTGGACAGTGTCATCATTATAAATATAGTTATGTTGTTAGTGCCACTCTCATGAAGTATTTTAACTACATGGACAGTGTCATCATTATAAATATAGTTATGTTGTTAGTGCCACTCTCATGAAGTATTTTAATTACATGGACAGTGTCATCATTATAAATATAGTTATGTTGTTTAGTGCCACTCTCATGAAGTATTTTAACTACATGGACAGTGTCATCATTATAAATATAGTTATGTTGTTAGTGCCACTCATGAAGTATTTTAACTACGTGGACAGTGTCATCATTATAAATATAGTTATGTTGTTAGTGCCACTCTCATGAAGTATTTTAACTACATGGACAGTGTCATCATTATAAATATAGTTATGTTGTTAGTTCCACTCTCATGAAGTATTTTAACTACGTGGACAGTGTCATCATTATAAATATAGTTATGTTGTTAGTGCCACTCTCATGAAGTATTTTAATTACATGGACAGTGTCATCATTATAAATATAGTTATGTTGTTAGTGCCACTCTCATGAAGTATTTTAACTACATGGACAGTGTCATCATTATAAATATAGTTATGTTGTTAGTGCCACTCATGAAGTATTTTAACTACATGGACAGTGTCATCATTATAAATATAGTTATGTTGTTAGTGCCACTCTCATGAAGTATTTTAACTACATGGACAGTGTCATCATTATAAATATAGTTATGTTGTTAGTGCCACTCATGAAGTATTTTAACTACATGGACAGTGTCATCATTATAAATATAGTTATGTTGTTAGTGCCACTCTCATGAAGTATTTTCACTACATGGACAGTGTCATCATTATAAATATAGTTATGTTGTTAGTGCCACTCATGAAGTATTTTAACTACATGGACAGTGTCATCATTATAAATATAGTTATGTTGTTAGTGCCACTCTCATGAAGTATTTTAACTACATGGACAGTGTCATCATTATAAATATAGTTATGTTGTTAGTGCCACTCTCATGAAGTATTTTAACTACGTGGACAGTGTCATCATTATAAATATAGTTATGTTGTTAGTGCCACTTATGAAGTATTTTAACTACGTGGACAGTGTCATCATTATAAGTATAGTTATGTTGTTAGTGCCACTTATGAAGTATTTTAACTACATGGACAGTGTCATCATTATAAGTATAGTTATGTTGTTAGTGCCACTCATGAAGTATTTTAACTACGTGGACAGTGTCATCATTATAAATATAGTTATGTTGTTAGTGCCACTCATGAAGTATTTTAACTACGTGGACAGTGTCATCATTATAAATATAGTTATGTTGTTAGTGCCACTCATGAAGTATTTTAACTACGTGGACAGTGTCATCATTATAAATATAGTTATGTTGTTAGTGCCACTCTCATGAAGTATTTTAACTACGTGGACAGTGTCATCATTATAAATATAGTTATGTTGTTAGTGCCACTCTCATGAAGTATTTTAACTACATGGACAGTGTCATCATTATAAATATAGTTATGTTGTTAGTGCCACTCTCATGAAGTATTTTAACTACATGGACAGTGTCATCATTATAATATAGTTATGTTGTTAGTGCCACTCTCATGAAGTATTTTAACTACATGGACAGTGTCATCATTATAAATATAGTTATGTTGTTAGTGCCACTCTCATGAAGTATTTTAACTACATGGACAGTGTCATCATTATAAATATAGTTATGTTGTTAGTGCCACTCATGAAGTATTTTAACTACATGGACAGTGTCATCATTATAAATATAGTTATGTTGTTAGTGCCACTCTCATGAAGTATTTTAACTACGTGGACAGTGTCATCATTATAAATATAGTTATGTTGTTAGTGCCACTTATGAAGTATTTTAACTACGTGGACAGTGTCATCATTATAAGTATAGTTATGTTGTTAGTGCCACTCTCATGAAGTATTTTAACTACGTGGACAGTGTCATCATTATAAATATAGTTATGTTGTTAGTGCCACTCTCATGAAGTATTTTAACTACGTGGACAGTGTCATCATTATAAATATAGTTATGTTGTTAGTGCCACTCTCATGAAGTATTTTAACTACGTGGACAGTGTCATCATTATAAATATAGTTATGTTGTTAGTGCCACTCTCATGAAGTATTTTAACTACGTGGACAGTGTCATCATTATAAATATAGTTATGTTGTTAGTGCCACTCTCATGAAGTATTTTAACTACATGGACAGTGTCATCATTATAAATATAGTTATGTTGTTAGTGCCACTCATGAAGTATTTTAACTACGTGGACAGTGTCATCATTATAATATAGTTATGTTGTTAGTGCCACTCTCATGAAGTATTTTAACTACGTGGACAGTGTCATCATTATAAATATAGTTATGTTGTTAGTGCCACTCTCATGAAGTATTTTAACTACATGGACAGTGTCATCATTATAAATATAGTTATGTTGTTAGTGCCACTCTCATGAAGTATTTTAACTACATGGACAGTGTCATCATTATAAATATAGTTATGTTGTTAGTGCCACTCTCATGAAGTATTTTAACTACGTGGACAGTGTCATCATTATAAATATAGTTATGTTGTTAGTGCCACTCATGAAGTATTTTAACTACATGGACAGTGTCATCATTATAAATATAGTTATGTTGTTAGTGCCACTCATGAAGTATTTTAACTACATGGACAGTGTCATCATTATAAATATAGTTATGTTGTTAGTGCCACTCATGAAGTATTTTAACTACATGGACAGTGTCATCATTATAAATATAGTTATGTTGTTAGTGCCACTCATGAAGTATTTTAACTACATGGACAGTGTCATCATTATAAATATAGTTATGTTGTTAGTGCCACTCATGAAGTATTTTAACTACATGGACAGTGTCATCATTATAAATATAGTTATGTTGTTAGTACCACTCTCATGAAGTATTTTAACTACGTGTGTCATCATTATAAATGTTGAGCATGCAGAGAGCGGTGTTTCATTATTTACTGTGACCTGACATATTCTGTCATGTCAGTCTAACATTTATGTGTTTAAAGAACAGTTGTGATTGATTATTGATGGGAAACAAATAAGAAATCAGTGAGAATGCAATTCACATATTCAATTAGTTAAAGTTTATTTTCATAACATTAGAAACATCTTTAAGTGTTAATAACGTTTAGGTTCTGGATAAAGTTCACTTGGTTCTTTTTCTCTGTAGGTACATGTCAGAGGTCATCAGGGTATCCACGGTAATGAAGAAGCTGACAGACTGGCTGTAGCAGGCATGAAGAAATAGTAAGGCCCAGGGTTAGATTCTGTTCACTGTGATTATTAAAACATTCGTAATTACAGGCCTTGAAATATGACTACTTGTTTATATTGTGTGAATAAACTGCATTGTTTGGAATGGCATGACAACAATTCTGAAAATAAACCAAATGACTTGTTTTTTAAACTGCTCTTGACATTGGAGTGAATTTTGAAATGTTATGTCCCAGAAGACTGATTGGTAGAACTACTCGAGTCTACTATTCAGAATCTTGTTTCCAGATTAGAAATCCATAAAGTATGTAAAAAGATACACCTACATGTGGCTGTAATGGTTTTAGAGGTTTCAGCATTTCCATATTCTCCAGAATCAATATCAGACACGTTGCTTTCTTCTGATGTGACTTCCATTAAAAGTTTTAATACCCATTCCAGCCATCTTGAGAATACATAGTTACATAATCAGGTTAGTTCAATCTATTTGTTGGGCTCTGACATTTTTCCTAAATTTGGTGGGTTTTTTTTTGTTTTATTGTACAGAACAAGGGGTCGTGAATTATATAGATTTAAGACAAAAAAAAAAAAGGATCTTTTTCTGTAAAATTGTAATCACTGTTCTGTTTCAAATAAAACCAGTTACAGTATTCAGTGAGATTGCTGGAAATGGTCAGTTTGGTCAACAAAGTTTATAAAACTAATATTAAAATTCTACCATTTATTTTACACCAAAGACCTTCTTATCAAAATGTTTTAGTGTATATCATTCTAATCACATGCCTACTGTTTAAATTATAGTTAAAATAAATCAAACATCTCTACCATTTGTTGTAATCTCTATTTAAAGCAAAGGTCAGCCACATTTAACATACTTGACTATGAAGGTTCATGGTTTGTATCCCATTGTCATGACAGCATAATCACTTTCTCAAACAGTAAGCTGTTTCTACTGAGAAAGACAACAGATGTATTTTGTGACAACTGTAATCACAAATATGTGTCATGTGATATAATATACATTTTAAAATATTCAAATAAAATAAAGTTTGATGTGTCTGTTACAAATTAACTGATGCCTGATTGAATTAGGTACCATATTAATGATTTAAAACTATTCTGACATAGAAGTGGAACAAAGTAAAGTGTGTGATTTATTTTAAACGTTTTTAGCACAAATTATTATTTTAATTTTTAAAACAATCTTTAAGTGTATTCGTTGTTAAATATATTATTACAAAATAATGTGTTCACAAAAAAACTAATATTAAAAATTGTAGTGGAAATAATAATATTAGGTAACACTGAAATCCTATGAAGTTGTTAAACTACATGTAACGTTTGAAATAAAACTTCGAAAACAGTTACATTTTTTATAATGGTTTCCTGAGTTCGAGTACATTTCTGTTTAGAAAAAAGCATATTTTTCTATTGAAGAAAAATATTTAGGTTGTGATGTACAAGTTGTTTTCAGTGTGAGATTTTATACAAGTAAAGTAACTTTTTGACATCAAGCATCCATCACTGATATCACAGGATTTGATTTGCAAAATAAAAGACCAAAGCAACAAAAGTTTTTGTTTAATTTGTTTGAAGTTTGGTATCCAGATGACGTTCCTAAAAATAAATTTGTTTTTCTTATGTTGAGTATCAACCTTCCAGTAATAAAACCATTTCAACATATAATACTAAAGTATGCAGCTGCCCTTTGACCTGAAGGGTATTATAAAGCAATGGTCAATTGTACGATTTATTGGCAGTTAATTAGTTACCTTGTGCAGTCTTTTTTGTGGATGAAACAAACAATGATGGTTAAAGGAGTTTAATTCTAGTTTATATGTACATATTAACATAATTATATATAAATGTTTAACCATGTAACATAGCTGTAAATAACCAGAAAATTGGTTCACTGAGTTTAGGATTAATAACTTTACGTTTGTTAATAACAGAAAACATTTTTTGGAATTATGCAAGGAATCAACTGAAATCTTAATACAATTTTTATACAAAGTTTAATGTATTTTACACAGTCCTTTATTGGTCATGATTACACTATCTCCATCACTGCGCTTTGGTTGAACATTCGTTAACTTTTCCGACGCTGGAATCTTATCGTGGGTTGTTTGTTGTGAGTAAGCTACATTGAAATCGCAACCTTCCTCGGAATCAGAAACGTCATTTTTTGCGTGTTTAAATACCACTTTTGGCAGAATAAACACGGCTAACACAATCACGAAACCTATAAAAAATACTACCAAGCCAATCACTTTACAGAGACCCAAATTTTTGTTAAAGAGTTGGGCCGAACGGTCTATAATTTCCAAGTTATTTGTCTGGCCAATGACAACTTCCTTCTCTGGTGCCAAGTGACCCAACAATAGTAAAATTACTCCGAACACAAGTAACATTACTCCTGACGAAAAAGCCACCTTCCAACAAAAACTTCTGCGAAATTTATTTCCCTGCTTAACCAAATAACGAAAATCATAATCTTCAAATTCGTCGTAGAATTGAGAATCTTGTATCCTGACAGAATCATAAAATTCATGCACGTACGAACGAATTCCAGAAAAACCAGAGCATTTCGTATCACGCGATTTTCTGATACCTGAGGGATCTTGTTCTGTTTGATATCTTCCCTTCTGATCTGTAGACTTACCATTTCCTGTATTCATCAACTGTTCCTTTGAAGTTTCTGTTGACGTCTCGCGAGATATAATACGCGTTTTTTTTCGTTTTGTCGTATCTTCGATGTTTCGGACTTTAGGCCTAGCTCCCGTGTAAACGTTTTCCTCAAACTGGAAAGTGAAAAATAGATCACTAATAATAGAATATCTACTAATTTTATTTTTATGTATTCCTGTGGAACCTTTTCTAACTTTCAAATATAATTTTATTATCCTACTTTAGACAGCTGTGAATTGAGAAGTCAGTATACATACTGCACGGGCATTGGCTTCCTGTTCCGTTGTTCCTTCTTCAACACCTAACAAAGTGTCGTGTTCATTTTCTTCGTTCATAATATGGCACACTTTTTTCTTCTGAATATCAAATGTTCTAAACACACAAAAACAAACAAACTATATATATATGAAAGGGGTATTAATATTTATAATCTTGGTCAAATAAAGAGCGTGAATTTTATTGTTTTAATCTCAATTTAAGTTGAATCAAACACGGTTATTAATATTCAGTTATTTCAGTGTTTTTGACGAGTTTGATAATAACATTATATTACGTCTTTGTGAAATATCAAATTATATTGTTTTTATGCAATGTTTATGTTGTGACAAAGAAATTTTTAATCATCCAGATCAGACACTTTCTTTGTAAAGAAATTGTGGTATATTTTAGAGATAAGATTATTAAAATCACGGATTTTGTGCTGTTTTCAATACTTTGTGGTTTTCAGTACATTTAAATTAAGGTTTATTAGGTTGATTTAAACAAACTTGTGGTCATTTACCGACAGTGATCCGAACGTTAAAATACTGACAAGAATAGTGTTCATTGTATTAATTTAATACTTATATATACTTTTCAAATGATACTTGGGAGATTTTAAAATAATATTGTGAGTTCGTAATTAATTCTATACACGTTCAGACACTTGCGAAACAGTTCTTACAAACATAGCTGTCAACACGTTCAATACAGAAGAATGACCCTCTATCCTCAGTACAGTGGGGATAGCTTTCATTCACCACCCTCTTTTACAAGTTTTTACAACACTGTATACCCTATTTTGACCCCTAAAACATCAACCATTTTCCGATTTTTTATTTTTTTTTTGCCACGTAAGTGAATGGTCTGGGAGTTGTTCCTATAATAACCTAATATTAAGTAATTCTCCAAAATTAATGTACTAATGTTATTTGTTACAAGTTGCATCTAGTAAAAACAAGAAGAACAAAATGTTCAAATAAACAAGAAATATTAGCTATTCTCACTACCAATAAGAAATTACCTTAAAAACAGTATATTGGAGTTTAAGTTATTTGAAACATTGCCCGAATGAAACACGTTTAGATCATTCATATTAAAACAGGATTCGACTTAAACCAAGAAGAAAAAGTATTATTGTTAATAATGTTAAGACTTCGAAAACAGCGCCCATAAAAAATTATTCATTACATGGTAGGCAGAAAAAGTTTAGTTTAGAAACTTTAGATGATTATTTAGTTTATACTTTTATTAACATGATTAATACAAACCCGTATTAGAAGAGATGTCTGTCGGAGTGATAAAATACCAGTTAGTACAGTGACAAACCAGTAAACACTGATTTGAATCATTTTTATGAAATAAAGAGTAAAAAAAAAAATTTACTTCCCTGACACAAATTTCACATTTTGGTTCATTTCTTTCCATTACTCGAGTGTACTAATTTCGATTTTTTTTGTATTTTTTATATTTTAGTAAAGTCAAAATCTCCAAGAATTACAAGTTTTCTCGAATTCTATAGGAAACGTACTCTAATTCGTGCCAATAAGCGAGCTCTATATAACGTGGATGACTGCATATCATATCAAGTTGACACAAGGGGATATTTTGACTGCCAAATTTTTTAAACACTTAATTTTCCCACTGGCATTAATGAATTATTAAAAACAAAGTATAGCAACTCCAGGTGAGTTGGTAGTTATATCCAATGGATATCTTCACATTAGACTGAAAGAGAGAGAGAAAAAACTCCATGTTTCAAAGTAATTTTAGAGAACGGATGACTTTTGTGTAAAGTTGGCGTGTCTAACTGTGAAAACAGACACAAATATTACGTAAACTCATTACATTTAATTTATTAGCATCAGTTTATCTCATCCTTCTTTGTTCATAGATATATATGTGTAAAACCTTCGGATATACATCAGTACAAGTTACCACCCCATTCCTTAACCCCGCAGAGATTGTTTTTGTGCCCAATTTCAATGTAGCATGATCTTAACTGCCTGACGAAAGACACCTGCCATAAATTTTGAACAAAATACAAACTAGAAAAAGTTGTTGTTGTTGTTTTTGAATTAAGCACAAAGCTACACAATGGGCTGTCTGTGCTCTGCCCACCATGGGTATCGAAACCCGGATTTTAGCGTGTAAGTCCGCAGACATACCGCTGAGCCACTGGGGGACGAATAGAAAAAGAAAAAAAGTAAACTTTTTTGTTCAGGTATATCAATTGTTTTGTATGTTACCTTTCATCTGAGGTTTTCTATTCACATCTTGTGGAACAACAATCGTTCAAGATATTGTATAGTTGTGGTTAAGCGTTTCGGGTATACATGCTTCAAAATTCGTTTAAACAAATATGTTTAAAGCATTGGTAAAATAAACACGGAGGATATTAAGCTATTCCATTTGTCAAGTAATATATATTTAATAACAAACTAAAGTTAATACTGAAACTTACAATATTGCTACAGGCAGCAATTAGTTTTATTACTATTAATGGTGAACAATATGGTAGGCTAGTCAAATAGCATTCTCCGAATTAAACCTATTACTTACTTTTTGTCAATAAACGAACTATTTGAGAAATCTGCTTTTCTCTCCAGCAAGATCTATCCAATATGGACCAAATGAAAATTAACAGAACCGAGCTGACTCGTATTTGCTGCCTTTTTCAGTTCAGTTATTGAATGATCCATCACATATAGTTGTTGGTTTGCGCCGTTTGACTAAGGGGGGAAAAAAAAAATCTCCCAGTGACACATGCGCAGAATATTTCATGTGACGTATAATAATATAATGTTCTGTTACATGTCTAAAAGTCAGACATAATGTGTTGAAAATTAATATTTTAGAAATATAAGTGTGATATTGACTACTTCTTCTAAATATATATTTAATGAACATTTAAGTAATAAAATGGCAGTTCCTGCTATAAGCTGTTTACAAACAGGAGAATAGATGCACTGTCTAAATATAGGTTTTCAGCAAACATAAAAATAGCTAATAAAATGTTCTAAAGAATATATAAATACCCAAAATAAAGAAAAATAACTCTATTTGGTATTACTTATACCTATTTAAATAAATTCATAAACCATAGCCTGGCATGACCAGGTGGTTAGGGCACTCGACTCATAATTTGAGGGTCGCGGCTTCGAATCCCAGTCATACTAAACATGCTTGCCCTTTCAGCCGTGGGGTGGTAATAATGTAACGACCAATCCCACTATTCGCTGGTAAAAGAGTAGCCCAAGAGTTGGCGGTGGACGGTAATGACTAGTTGCCTTCTCTCTAGTCTTACATTGCTAAATTAAGAACGGTTAGCGCAGATAGCTGTCGTATAGCATTGCATAAAATTCAAAAACCAAAAAAACATACAACCAGTCAAAAAATTGCCATAGCCAGGTATATATATATATATATACATACACATAAAATCTCGCATGTAAGAAGTGTCCCTTACTCAAATGTATATACACGTGTGTACGAGAAACGTTAGAAATTTTGACAAATTTGTTTGATAAATAAAGAATAACATTTTCTAATATGAACAGACGGCGCGACATTCTTCCTAAATCTTAGCGATAAAGTTCGGTGGTATTTACTAAATACACGTAGTTCAACTAAGGTATAGAAGAAAAATAGTTTGAAAAATTGGCGTTTTTATCTTATAAAAATCCGGTTAAAATTTTTCATTTATTAAAGTAATGATACTGATCAATCGAGTTTATTTATTGAACCCTAAATAAGGAAAGAATATAAAGATTTATGCGGCAGCACTACTTTATGCAGCGCAAATGCTTAGCTCGAGTATAATCTAAGCCTAACTTTAGCGTATATTTTATACGAGATACATCTGTAAAATGAATACTGACGTAAAACCAAAACGTCGATGCCAGTCGACTTTTTACTGTTAGTGTTAGCATACAGTACTGGGGTATAAAATATATTAAATTTAACACTTGTTAAATTATTTAATAATTTTTTTATATTTACATATGAGTAAAGCTAGTTTATCAAAGTGAAAGAATGTGATCACTGTAATAATTAGGTTTTAATACTGATTACTAATAATTGTAATACGTTTTATATTTCGTCTTTAAGTGTTTACCACTAGTAGTAATATTACTAAATTGTAAGTTAAAGATATTACTAAACTTAAGTCACATTGTTTACATTTATGGAAGTTAAATTCAAAGTTAAAGCTGTAGCTGACAACTTGTAGTAGCATTAAGACAGTCATGGGTAACTGTTTTGATCGTTCTGGGAGTGAAAATACGAAAGATTCGAAAGTCAAGAAGGACGAAGTACACGCTGGGCAAGTCTCGGTAAAGCTCGAATCTGGTCTTCCAACATTAAAGGTAAACAAATTAAAGCCTGGAATACAAACCCTTGGACATGCTCGTCACGAAACTGTAAAATTAAAAAGAGACAAGTCGACTCTACATTCGGCTTCTTCAAATTTTGACTGTACTCTTGGCACCGTTGCAAAAATATATGTTGCATTATATGACTATGATGCCCGAACAGATGAAGATTTGGGTTTCAAAAAAGGTGAACATTTGGAAATATTAAATGATACCCAAGGAGAGTGGTGGTTTTCAAGATCGAGAGCTAACAAGTTAGAAGGCTATATACCATCTAATTACGTTGCCAAATTAAAATCAATTGAAGCAGAGCCGTAAGTTATAACTTGTTCATACTGTTACTAATTGTATAATTATTAGTCATAAGTTCTTACTTGTTCATATCTTTACCAATCAGATTACCCATAAGTTCTTTCTTGTTCACATCAATACCAGTCAGATTATCCACAAGTTCTTACTTGTTCATATCATTACCAGTCAGATTACTCATAAGTTCTTGTATGTTCATACCATTACCAATCAAATTAGCTGTAAGTTCTTACTTGTTTTTACCAGACCAGTCAGATTAGCCATAAGTTTTTACTTGTTCATATCATTACCAGTCAGATTAGCCATAAGTTCTTACATGTTCATATCATTACCAGTCAGATTACCCATGTTCTTATTTGTTCATATCATTACTAGTCAGATTACCCATACGTTCTTGTTCATACCATTACCAGTCAGATTACCCATACGTTCTTGTTCATACCATAACCTGTCAGATAAGCCATATGTTCTTACTTGTTCATATCATTACCAGTCAGATTAGCCATACTTTCTGATTTGTTCATATCATTACCAGTCAGATTAGCCATAAGTTCTTACTTGTTCATATCATTTTCAGTCAGATTAGCCATAGTTCTTACTTGTTCATACCTTTGCAAGTCAGATTACCCATATGTTCTTACATGTTCATATCATTATAATACCTGGATATTAATCATAAGCCAAAGGTTATTTTTTCCAAGTAGCTAATGTATAAATATTTATATTTTACAAGTGAACTTGTGTGATTATAATTATGTTTAGGTTATGGTGAGGTAGAAGGCCTAACTATGCTAATTAATTTTTACTTGTATAGGAATTTTAGATAGGAAATAAAAAAACATACACAAATATGTGTTTGAAAGTAAATTATATAATAAAATAAATACTTCAAATCTTGAGTTTATAATTGTAAAGTACAACATGCTATTTGTTGTGTGTAATTCATATGAAAGAATTACTTAAAACTTGAAATTCATAGTTCCATTTATTAATGTTTTACAGGTAATAACTCTCTTCTGATATATTACAAGTCAAAACATAACGTCTGTTGTTACGTCCTTATAATTCACCATAACCAGAATTTTGTGAGAAAGTATTTAGCACATACTTAACATGAAATATTTGATTATTAAAAAATTTATAATAATAAAAAGATGTAATTTATTACGAGACGCCAAAATTCTATTATCAGAAGATTTTCATGTAATCATTCAGCCTATCTAGAGGATATTTATAAAGAAAACTAGTGTCTCTCATTCATGGCAGTTTGAAATTAAGTGTGTAAGGAACTGTAAAAATATTAAAATGAGATTCTATCACAGGGAAGTCTCCTATCTCTTTTATTTAGGTATTATTTTATTTGTTATAGAAATATTCTGTAGTGTACAAATAATTAAACTGCATATTGTGTGGAAACAATATATAGCACTAAAGATTTTGATATTACAAACTATCATATATTTACAATGTGAAACATGGATACTTGTTTGTACAAGTGGGCTTGTAATGTGAAATTATGTTGAAGTGTATTTACAATGAGCTACAATCTCATAACTATGTTAAAAGTTGAAAGTAACAAATTATGGTAGTGGTATGAACCCAAATACAAATTAAAAATAAACTTAAATTACATAAGAGTTTAAAAGTTCAAATAATTTATTTTTCAGTGTATTTCTACTGTTAATACATTAAAAGTTCAAATAATTTATTTTTTGATGAATTTCTACTGTCAGTACATTTTAACACCTTGTTTATTCGAATCGGTGGTAATTAGTTCTTCAGGAGGTTTATAGTAATAATTCATACATTTAACAAACCAATCACACTCATTGAATGCTGGTATATACCAATAAGAGAAGCAGGAACAGGGTATTTATTTTCCATGATTTCATAGTCAATTAGGAGCTTAAAACATGTAAATAATTTTTTCAGGGGCAGAAAATTAGAAACAGTAACAAAATCAAATGTCTCGGCACACAAAATTATCTCAGAGTAATTTCGTTTTGTGGAGAAGCTATTTGATTTGTATTTAAAAATACACTTGACATTTGTAACCTCCACAACTCTTTGTGTAATTAAATAGAACTGAAACAGTTTATGAAGCACGTATTTTTTTAATGTAAACACTCAAGATCCCTACATTATATGTCAATTGTAGATCTTTGGGTGAATATGAAAGAGTTGAACACAGAGCTTAAACCTGGAACCATCTCATTACAAATGGTGATATTCACACATCATAGTGGATAAAAAATTGTTTTTACCTCTTATAAGATCTACTGTGATGAACTAACCTGAATAGAACTGAGTGAAATAATTTATTTTCAGCTATCTAGAATACCAAAAATATCCCGGCAGTAATTCGTGGAATGTATTGCTTTCACGTGTGCTTTTATAATGTTTTTATGGATTAAATGAGTAACAAAATATATATGAAGGTGTAGATTTTATTCTTCAGTTTTATGAAATATATTTATGTTTCAGTTGAATGATAAACATGGCTATTGTTGGAATTAGAATTGAGATGTGTTCTGATCTTTTAAACTCATATTATTATTGATCAGAACTGAAGAGAGGGTTCTAGATTACCTGGTAGTTTGTAACTTCCCAGTGTTCACTTGTCAAGGTTCTAGATCACCTGGTAGTTTGTAACTTCCCAGTGTTCACTTGTCAAGGTTCCAGATCACCTGGTAGTTTGTAACTTCCCAGTGTTCACTTGTCAAGGTTCCAGATCACCTGGTAGTTTGTAACTTCCCAATGTTTACTTGTCAAGGTTCCAGATCACCTGGTAGTTTGTAACTTCCCAATGTTCACTTGTCAAGGTTCTAGATCACCTGGTAGTTTGTAACTTCCCAATGTTCACTTGTCAAGGTTCTAGATCACCTGGTAGTTTGTAACTTCCCAGTGTTCACTTGTCAAGGTTCCAGATCACCTGGTAGTTTGTAACTTCCCAATGTTCACTTGTCAAGGTTCTAGATCACCTGGTAGTTTGTGACTTCCCAATGTTCACTTGTCAAGGTTCCAGATCACCTGGTAGTTTGTAACTTCCCAGTGTTCACTTGTCAAGGTTCCAGATCATCTGATAGTTTGTGACTTCCCAGTGTTCACTTGTCAAGGTTCCAGATCATCTGATAGTTTGTGACTTCCCAGTGTTTACTTGTCAAGGTTCCAGATCATCTGATAACTCCCCAATATTGTAGTTTTATTGTATTTGAGTTGTGTATTGTGCATCTGTACACGTGAAAGTGACTCTTTTTATCAACATAATTAACAGGTTGTTACGTTTAAGATTGTTGTATCTATAAACAGGTATTTTGGGTGTATCATAAAAATGTGAGAAGTGGCTGTCGTTTTATTACAAAAATTCCCGAAATATTTTCATCGATTAAAGTGAATGAAAACTATCTTTTTGTAGACATTCTACAGGTCTGTATCACCATGAATTATTTTATGATGTAATTATTTTAAAAGTGTAATCCTTTTAAGACCTTACATAATAATTAATGACACAGAATATGCAGGTTGGTGGTGCTCAAACTCTTCAGAGTTCGATATAAATATTTCTTTGAATGTTTGAAGTACCACTTAATGTTAATTGAAAAATATGTAATAATAAAATGTGAAAAACACTCAGTAAAAATTATTTTAACTCTTTCTGTGTAATAGTAAGGATATAAATGTTTTATGGCGTATCATAAGAATATCGAGTATGATTTTTGACAATTTCAAGCGAAGGAAAAATTTTCAAATACTTAAGAAAATCCTTTTATTTCTGAAATCAGCTAACAAACAACCTCTTACCAACCTTCTCCTATAAGGTAATATCTTATGCCAGGTCAGGAACCCAAAACTATGAACAATATTTCAAATGTGGGCAGAATACTGTGTGCGTTCTTGTGAAGCCTAAATCAGGCTTATGTAATTTTCTTTATTTTTATAATAATTTATGTTCGTTTACCACTGATATTAGCATTAAACATCACAGTCTGAAAATCCCTAATGTAAATAAGTTGATTTTGTTCAGTACACTAAACATACAGTTTATAATATTGCAGTCGAGTAGTTGTTTCAATACACTGAAAAGACTTGTGTGTACTGTAAACAAAGTGGTATTGTACTGTAAATGTTTGTTATCAGTATGCTCTCTAACCTGTAATCTCCCAGTATGCTTTTCCTGTGAAGGAAATATAGTGAAATGAGAATCAGTTGTGCTTCAGTAACATGTGTTGTAGACTGTGTTGTGGTACAACACCCTGCAGTAGACACAACACATTTCACAGCTTTCCAGTTAAGCAAAAACAAACCATCCAAATGGCAAAAATACAATTATCATTCTGTTGAAACTTTACTAACTCCAAGTTCATGAGTAAAACTCTACAACTACATAACATAATATAATAGAATAGTACAGACACACAGTGTAGTAGAATGTAACAGTAGTATTGGAATAGTACAGACACACGGTGTAGTAGAATGTAACAGTAGTATTAGGATAGTACAGACACACGGTGTAGTAGAATGTAACAATAGTATTAGGATAGTACAGACACACAGTGTAGTAGAATGTAACAGTAGTATTAGTATAGTACAGACACACTGTGTAGTAGAATGTAACAGTAGTATTAGGATAGTACAGACACAGTGTAGTAGAATGTAACAGTAGTATTAGTATAGTACAGACATACAGTGTATTAGAATGTAACAGTAGTATTAGTATAGTACAGACACAGTGTAGTGGAGTGTAACAGTAGTATTAGTATAGTACAGACACACAGTGTAGTAGAATGTAACAGTAGTATTAGTATAGTACAGACACACAGTGTAGTATAATGTAACAGTCGTATTAGGATAGTACAGACACACAGTGTAGTAGAATGTAACAGTAGTATTAGAATAGTACAGACACACAGTGTAGTAGAATGTAACAGTAGTATTAGTATAGTACAGACACACAGTGTAGTAGAATGTAAGAGTAGTATTAGTATGGTACAGACACACAGTGTAGTAGAATGTAAGAGTAGTATTAGAATAGTACAGACACAGTGTAGTAGAATGTAACAGTAGTATTAGTATGGTACAGACACACAGTGTAGTAGAATGTAACAGTAGTATTAGAATAATTCAGACTCACAGTGCAGTAGAATGTAACAGTAGTATTAGTATAGTACAGACACTGTGTAGTAGAATGTAACAGTAGTATTAGAATAGTACAGACACACCGTGTAGTAGAATGTAACACTAGTATTAGAATAGTACAGACACACCGTGTAGTAGAATGTAACAGTAGTATTAGTATAGTACAGACACACTGTGTAGTAGAATGTAACAGTAGTATTGGGATAGTACAGACACAGTGTAGTAGAATGTAACAGTAGTATTAGTATAGTACAGACACACAGTGTAGTAGAATGTAACAGTAGTATTAGGATAGTACAGACACAGTGTGGTAGAATGTAACAGTAGTATTAGTATAGTGCAGACACAGTGTAGTAGAATGTAACAGTAGTATTAGTATAGTACAGACACACAGTGTAGTAGAAAGTAACAGTAGTATTAGGATAGTACAGACACACAGTGTAGTAGAATGTAACAGTAGTATTAGGATAGTACAGACACACAGTGTAGTAGAATGTAACAGTAGTATTAGTATGGTACAGACACACAGTGTAGTAGAATGTAACAGTAGTATTAGTATGGTACAGACACACAGTGTAGTAGAATGTAACAGTAGTGTTAGAATAGTACAGACACAGTGTAGTAGAATGTAACAGTAGTATTAGTATGGTACAGACACACAGTGTAGTAGAATGTAACAGTAGTATTAGAATAGTACAGACATACAGTGCAGTAGAATGTAACAGTGGTATTAGTATAGTACAGACACACTGTGTAGTAGAATGTAACAGTAGTATTGGGATAGTACAGACACACAGTGTAGTAGAATGTAACAGTAGTATTGGTATAGTACAGACACACAGTGTAGTAGAATGTAACAGTAGTATTAGGATAGTACAGACACACAGTGTAGTAGAATGTAACAGTAGTATTAGGATAGTACAGACACACAGTGTAGTAGAATGTAACAGTAGTATTAGGATAGTACAGACACTCAGTGTAGTAGAGTGTAACAGTAGTAATAGTATAGTACAGACACACAGTGTAGTAGAATGTAACAGTAGTATTAGGATAGTACAGACACACAGTGTAGTAGAAAGTAACAGTAGTATTAGGATAGTACAGACACACAGTGTAGTAGAATGTAAGAGTAGTATTAGGATAGTACAGACACACAGTGTAGTAGAATGTAACAGTAGTATTAGTATGGTACAGACACACAGTGTAGTAGAATGTAACAGTACTGTTAGAATAGTACAGACACCGTGTAGTAGAATGTAACAGTAGTATTAGAATAGTACAGACATACAGTGCAGTAGAATGTAACAGTAGTATTGGGATAGTACAGACACACAGTGTAGTAGAATGTAACAGTAGTATTGGTATAGTACAGACACACAGTGTAGTAGAATGTAACAGTATTATTAGAATAGTACAGACACACAGTGTAGTAGAATGTAACAGTAGTATTAGAATAGTACAGACACACAGTGTAGTAGAATGTAACAGTAGTATTAGAATAGTACAGACACACAGTGTAGTAGAATGTAACAGTAGTATTAGTATAGTACAGACACACAGTGTAGTAGAATGTAAGAGTAGTATTAGTATGGTACAGACACAGTGTAGTAGAATGTAACAGTAGTATTAGTATGGTACAGACACACAGTGTAGTAGAATGTAACAGTAGTATTAGAATAATTCAGACTCACAGTGCAGTAGAATGTAACAGTAGTATTAGTATAGTACAGACACTGTGTAGTAGAATGTAACAGTAGTATTAGAATAGTACAGACACACCGTGTAGTAGAATGTAACACTAGTATTAGAATAGTACAGACACACCGTGTAGTAGAATGTAACAGTAGTATTGGGATAGTACAGACACACTGTGTAGTAGAATGTAACAGTAGTATTGGGATAGTACAGACACAGTGTAGTAGAATGTAACAGTAGTATTAGTATAGTACAGACACACAGTGTAGTAGAATGTAACAGTAGTATTAGGATAGTACAGACACAGTGTGGTAGAATGTAACAGTAGTATTAGTATAGTGCAGACACAGTGTAGTAGAATGTAACAGTAGTATTAGTATAGTACAGACACACAGTGTAGTAGAAAGTAACAGTAGTATTAGGATAGTACAGACACACAGTGTAGTAGAATGTAACAGTAGTATTAGTATGGTACAGACACACAGTGTAGTAGAATGTAACTAGTGTTAGAATAGTACAGACACAGTGTAGTAGAATGTAACAGTAGTATTAGTATGGTACAGACACACAGTGTAGTAGAATGTAACAGTAGTATTAGAATAGTACAGACACTGTAGTATTAATGTAACAGTAGTATTAGAATAGTACAGACATACAGTGCAGTAGAATGTAACAGTGGTATTAGTATAGTACAGACACACTGTGTAGTAGAATGTAACAGTAGTATTGGGATAGTACAGACACACAGTGTATGAGAATGTCACAGTAGTATTGGTATAGTACAGACACACAGTGTAGTAGAATGTAACAGTAGTATTAGGATAGTACAGACACACAGTGTAGTAGAATGTAACAGTAGTATTAGGATAGTACAGACACTCAGTGTAGTAGAGTGTAACAGTAGTAATAGTATAGTACAGACACACAGTGTAGTAGAATGTAACAGTAGTATTGGGATAGTACAGACACACAGTGTAGTAGAATGTAACAGTAGTATTGGTATAGTACAGACACACAGTGTAGTAGAATGTAACAGTAGTATTAGGATAGTACAGACACACAGTGTAGTAGAATGTAACAGTAGTATTAGGATAGTACAGACACACAGTGTAGTAGAATGTAACAGTAGTATTAGGATAGTACAGACACTCAGTGTAGTAGAGTGTAACAGTAGTAATAGTATAGTACAGACACACAGTGTAGTAGAATGTAACAGTAGTATTAGGATAGTACAGACACACAGTGTAGTAGAATGTAACAGTAGTATTAGTATAGTACAGACACACTGTGTAGTAGAATGTAACAGTAGTATTAGGATAGTACAGACACACGGTGTAGTAGAATGTAACAGTAGTATTAGGATAGTACAGACACACGGTGTAGTAGAATGTAACAATAGTATTAGGATAGTACAGACACACAGTGTAGTAGAATGTAACAGTAGTATTAGTATAGTACAGACACACTGTGTAGTAGAATGTAACAGTAGTATTAGGATAGTACAGACACAGTGTAGTAGAATGTAACAGTAGTATTAGTATAGTACAGACATACAGTGTATTAGAATGTAACAGTAGTATTAGTATAGTACAGACACAGTGTAGTAGAGTGTAACAGTAGTATTAGTATAGTACAGACACACAGTGTAGTAGAATGTAACAGTAGTATTAGTATAGTACAGACACACAGTGTAGTATAATGTAACAGTCGTATTAGGATAGTACAGACACACAGTGTAGTAGAATGTAACAGTAGTATTGGTATAGTACAGACACACAGTGTAGTAGAATGTAACAGTAGTATTAGGATAGTACAGACACTCAGTGTAGTAGAGTGTAACAGTAGTATTAGGATAGTACAGACACAGTGTAGTAGAATGTAACAGTAGTGTTAGAATAGTACAGACATACAGTGTAGTATAATGTAACAGTAGTATTAGTATAGTACAGACACACTGTGTAGTAGAATGTAACAGTAGTATTAGTATAGTACAGACACAGTGTAGTAGAATGTAACAGTAGTATTAGTATAGTACAGACACAGTGTAGTAGAATGTAACAGTTGTATTAGGATAGTACAGACACACAGTGTAGTAGAATGTAACAGTAGTATTAGGATAGTACAGACACACAGTGTAGTAGAATGTAACAGTAGTATTAGGATAGTACAGACACACAGTGTAGTAGAATGTAACAGTAGTATTAGAATAGTACAGACACACAGTGTAGTAGAATGTAACAGTAGTATTAGTATAGTACAGACACACAGTGTAGTAGAATGTAACAGTAGTATTAGTATAGTACAGACACACAGTTTAGTAGAATGTAACAGTAGTATTAGGATAGTACAGACACACAGTGTAGTGTAATGTAACAGTAGTATTAGGATAGTACAGACACACAGTGTAGTATAATGTAACAGTAGTATTAGGATAGTACAGACACACAGTGTAGTATAATGTAACAGTAGTATTAGGATAGTACAGACACACAGTTTAGTATAATGTAACAGTAGTATTAGGATAGTACAGACACACAGTTTAGTATAATGTAACAGTAGTATTAGGATAGTACAGACACACAGTGTAGTAGAATGTAACAGTAGTATTAGGATAGTACAGACACACAGTGTAGTAGAATGTAACAGTAGTGTTAGTATAGTACAGACACTCAGTGTAGTAGAATGTAACAGTAGTATTAGTATAGTACAGACACACAGTGTAGTAGAATGTAACAGTGGTATTAGTATAGTACAGACACACAGTTTAGTATAATGTAACAGTAGTATTAGGATAGTACAGACACACAGTGTAGTAGAAAGTAACAGTAGTGTTAGAATAGTACAGACACAGTGTAGTAAAATGTAACAGTAGTATTAGTATAGTACAGACACTCAGTGTAGTATAATGTAACAGTAGTATTAGAATAGTACAGACACTGTAGTATTAATGTAACAGTAGTATTAGAATAGTACAGACATACAGTGTAGTATAATGTAACAGTAGTATTAGTATAGTACAGACACACAGTGTAGTAGAATGTAACAGTAGTATTGGTATAGTACAGACACACAGTGTAGTAGAATGTAACAGTAGTATTAGGATAGTACAGACACACAGTGTAGTGGAATGTAACAGTAGTATTAGGATAGTACAGACACACAGTGTAGTGGAATGTAACAGTAGTATTAGGATAGTACAGACACACAGTGTAGTAGAATGTAACAGTAGTATTAGAATAATTCAGACACACAGTGTAGTAGAATGTAACAGTAGTATTAGGATAGTACAGACACACAGTGTCGTAGAATGTAACAGTAGTGTTAGTATAGTACAGACACTCAGTGTAGTAGAATGTAACAGTAGTATTAGTATAGTACAGACACACAGTGTAGTAGAATGTAACAGTGGTATTAGTATAGTACAGACACACAGTTTAGTATAATGTAATAGTAGTATTAGGATAGTACAGACACACAGTGTAGTAGAAAGTAACAGTAGTGTTAGAATAGTACAGACACAGTGTAGTAAAATGTAACAGTAGTATTAGTATAGTACAGACACTCAGTGTAGTATAATGTAACAGTAGTATTAGAATAGTACAGACACTGTAGTATTAATGTAACAGTAGTATTAGAATAGTACAGACATACAGTGTAGTATAATGTAACAGTAGTATTAGTATAGTACAGACACACAGTGTAGTAGAATGTAACAGTAGTATTGGTATAGTACAGACACACAGTGTAGTAGAATGTAACAGTAGTATTAGGATAGTACAGACACACAGTGTAGTGGAATGTAACAGTAGTATTAGGATAGTACAGACACACAGTGTAGTAGAATGTAACAGTAGTATTAGAATAATTCAGACTCACAGTGCAGTGGAATGTAACAGTAGTAACAGCCATCCTTACATATGTTTACTGGCGATAACATTACTATATGTTAATACTTGTGTGTGCTGCTGTGATACACTGTGTGTTCTATATTATGTTTATTTTGTTAGCTGTCCTTACATTTAGTTCTTTGTTTGAAAATATTTTTCATTACTTGTGACGGATTTAACTGGAGAACGTAAAACAGTTTTTATAGAATCGTCAGCTCTCTTTGTGTGTGTGTATTTACTGACATTTGAAACAGACATGAACAAACACTTGGATTTTACTGTCTAAAGTGAGACGTGTTTTGACACTCTGGGTCGATTATGTAAACAGTTTCGTATCACGTTCAAATTTAATCATTGTAGTTAATCCTGTAAGACAAAATCATGTGATGCAGTCGGATTTGTGTCGGTTTGTAGTGTTAATGTGTTGCCAGGCGACGCAAGTCATCTCTTTACAGGCACGTGAAGCGTAGTGCGCCCATCTTGTCTTGGTTTCTTGTCCTCTGTTTATGTTTGTTTTTTATTATGTGTGAAGATACAAAATGGGTAATCTCTGCTATGCAAACTAGGGGCTTTTCAACCTGGTTTGTAACCCTATAGGGCTTTATAATTATCGGTGTGCCACTGAGAAGGCTGTTTTCCGTAATTACTGTGAGAGTTCCGTGGTTATGGACATGGGCCAAGTATTGTAAGTTAAAAACTTTCCAATCAGCGTTTGTATCTTTTATTTACCGTTATCATACTTTAATTTCATATTTTGAAATTGGTCCGGCATGGCCAGGTGGGTAATGGCGTTCTACTCAATCTGAGGATTCGAATCTCGGCCGCCCCAAACATGTTTGCCCTTTCAACCATGGGGGCGTTATAATGGGGGTGACTAGCTGCCTTACCTCTTGTCTTGCACTGCTGGCTTAGGGAAGGCGAGCGCAGTTAGCCCTCTTGTAGCTTTGAGCGAAATTCAAAACAAACAAAAACCAAAGAGAATTTCAATTTGAGGTTGGCTGGTGGATATCCTGAGGAGTAGATAAATCAAATCGGGTATACGAGACACTTGGTATTGCTGACGCACAGAAATATAACTACTAAAAAAAGGAAGGGAATGGTTTTGCAGATCAATGTTCTCTAATCCTGCGTAAAATAATAGAAAGTTCCACAGCTTTTGATGATTCCCTCTTATTTGCTTTCATAAAATGACTTTTATAAAACAGGATGAATCGTCTGTAAAAGTCAGTCTATTGCAATAAATTTATATTTCCGAAGGTCACAGAAGAGAAACGTGGTCAAAGTACCAGTGTTAATTTATCTCGCAGAGTAAACGTGGGTAAATGGTGTCTTGTAATCCTGTTAAGAATATACATGGTAAATGACACTTGTTTAAGATACCATACAAATAATAATTATTAAGAATTATACGGGTTTCGTCATCTGTGAAAGTGGACATGGACGAATTGTAAGAACGTTGATACGTGTAATATGTTGTCCACAACAATATCATGTCCAACCTTTATGGTTTTGGCATACATATGTGCTGATGCCGTGGGGTTGTTTTGGAACAACACGTAAGTGTATTTGACGCGAAAAATTCCAAATTGTTTTTATACAGAGAAACCGAAATATCCCAAACTGTTTTTATATGGAGAAACATAAATATTCCAAACTGTTTTTATACAGAGAAACCGAAATATTCCAAACTGTTTTTATACAGAGAAACCGAAATATTCCAAACTGTTTTTATACAGAGAAACCGAAATATTCCAAACTGTTTTTATACAGAGAAACCGAAATATCCCAAAGTGTTTTTACATAGAGAAACAGAAATATCCCAAACTGTTTTTATAGAGTTAAACGGAAATATCCCAAACTGTTTTTATATAGAGAAACGGAAATATTCCAGACTGTTTTTATATGGATAAACGGAAATATCCCAGACTGTTTTTATGTAGAGAAACGGAAATATCCCAAACTGTTTTTATGTAGAGAAACGGAAATATCCCAAACTGTTTTTATGTAGAGAAACGGAAATATACCAAACTGTTTTTGTATAGAGAAACGGAAATATCATTAAACATATTCATAATCCGAGTCAACGACTCTGTCTCGTTGTTAAATACATTCCTAGTTTGGACGTCTTATGGTTGACTTGTGAAGATACATTGTGATAGTTTGGATATCTTTTGGTTGACTTGTTAATATACATTCCTAGTTTGGACATGTTCTGGTTGACTTGTTAAAATACATTCCTAGTTTGGACATCTTCTGGTTGACTTGTTAATATACATTCCTAGTTTGGACATCTGGTTGACTGTTGTTAAGATACATTCCTTGTTTGGACATCTTCTGGCCGACTGTTGTCAGATGCATTCGTAGCTTGGACATCTGGCCAACTGTTGTTAGATATATTTGTTGCTTGGACATCTTCTGTGAAGAAGACTAGCTTAGAACGAACGACCAGAAACAGAGGTAGCACAGGTTTCAAGATATGAAGGCTTAGTGCTTTTCCAAGCCACGTTCCTGTGTAGAAAGTCACAGAAAACAAGCAACCACGTGCTAACAAATAAAAACCCATGAAACCACATTATCAGGAAGGGCTGAAAAGATCAGTGATGTGATCCACGTTGTATTAACCATGAATCGTGTGGCACTTTAGTAAGTCAATACTGAAGCTAGCGTCTTGTTGACTGGTTTAAACACAAAACAGCCAGTAAACCGGATGTCATTAGTGGCTCACTAGTTTAATCTTTTAGTCTAATTGAGAATGTTGTTTTGCTATTACGACCAACACCTTTCCACGCAAGTGACAGAAAAAAGCCAGCACCTATGACTTCTGTGTTGACATGCAAAAAATCTATAACTTTATTTGCAACGTTAACGCAGTGTACCTTTTTAAATTCTAAATGTAATTGCGCGGTTGCAAATCTTTATCCAGTGAAACAGTGTTCTGTGTCGTTTGCTTTAGATTTTGTATGAAAAGCTACATAAGGGCTGTCTGTGCATATCCGTCCATAATTTTAAATTGATCGTGTTATGGCAGCTAGTCACCAACAGCTTTCGGGATACTTTTTTTTTCAGACGAATAGTGTGATTTTACTGTCACTCTTATAACCTAACTACGACCCTTAAGTATCGAGCGCATTTTTTTTTGTTTTTTTTAGGGGGAGGCAACGGGACGTGAAACAGAAACTTTTGGAGACAGTCCAGTTTCGCTGTCTACTAGGCTTAGCCTGGTTCGTGTGGAATTGTTGCGTGTTTGGTTCTAAACTACACGTAATTTGAATCTGAATATTTTTAAGCGGTTTTGAATTTAGATGCTAAAAGTTGACGTGTTTTAAATAAAAATGCCAACTTTGATAACACCGTGGGATTACTGTAACTTGCTTCTAAGTTTCATATTCTGCAGTCGTTAAAATGGTCTTTGAATTAATTTAAATGTACACTTTACATGTAAATAGCTTCGTTATTTCTGTTTATCTCTACGCTATTCTGACTTTTATTGATTAAATGTATTTTCAATGACGTTGATGTATATATCATTGACGTTTTAAAGAGGTTTTATAATAAGTACAGCCAAATTGCTGAGCTTTTACAAAGAAAACAACAAAAATTTCAAGTATTTAGTGTTCAAATATAAAAACACTCGTTAGAGGGCGGTACAAACTAAGTTTGGTTTGACCAATACGCGAGAGCTCAGTGAATAGGAGAGTCCCTGATATGAAGCAGTTTGTTATCGTACGAAGCAGGTAACGTTATCATCTGGTATTGAAAAGTTTCTGTATCATAAATACATTACGTTCGGGAACAGTGGCTGCACACAGTTGAACAAATCACGATGTGCTTTCCATTAACACCCTGAATGTCTTGTGAAACAAATAAATTACGTGTTTTGTAATTTTTCACAACCGTAGTATACATCTCCACCGCAAGAAACGGTTCGAACCGACTTATTGCATAAGGTTTCCCTAGAGATTTAAATCTGTGTTTTTGTACGTTTCTAGGCAATTTTTTTCTACATAAGGCATTTGGCGCCAAGTTTACAAAGTAGCAGATTCTTTGAGTAAATTGGTTTATCTAAACATTTCTTAATAACCATTTCCCTCTTCACTGAAACCGTGCATTACATCCTTCTACAACAATATCAACCAGCTCTCTCTTCGACAAAGACACGAATTAATTCCTCCTACAATATCAACCAGCTTTTTCTTCAACAAAGACACGAATTAATTCCTTCTACAACAATATCAACCAGCTTTCTCTTCGACAAAGACACGTATTAATTCCTTCTACAACAATATCAACCAGCTCTCTCTTCGACAAAGACACGTATTAATTCCTTCTACAACAATATCAACCAGCTTTCTCTTCGACAAAGACACATTAATTCCTTCTACAACAATATCAACCAGCTTTTTGTCCAACAAAGACACAAATTAATTCCTTCTACAACAATATCGATTCACTCTACTTTCAACAAAGATACTTGTGGCGTGAATTTCTGTATACGGTGAAGGGACCTCCCAAGGATGTTTCTGTGTTTTTAGTTTACCTTCTCTGGGATCTAAACATCCACCCACTTATTTGCCGTTTGTAGCAACCTGTGAAGGGGAGGAGAGGATCCTAACCTTGAATTTCTGTAGATAGGCAGCCTTCAGGTGGCTCCCTTGGGTCAAACATCTGGTCCATTGGGGTTAGGGTTAACCAAGTACCAGTGTTGGATGTTCTCAACAGGTGTTATGGACATTATATCTGATAGCTGGTGTTTGGGTTTTGTGCTCATGAAACAGTGGGGTTGTTGCAGTGTCCTTGTTTGACATTGTAGTGCATCCCCTCGCAGGGCTCCATTGTGGGTGGGGTCAGTGTGTACTGAAATTTCCCTCATTTTATGGATACTTCAATTAAACTCCTCATAAAATAGTGGAAAACAGTCTATAGGTGAACGACCATGTTTGACGATTCTGAGCAGCAATGCACCACCTGTTGTACATCATTTTTATATTGCATTCACTTTCAGACAAATTGTTATGGCAAATGTCTTCCTTTTTCATTTAGAAGGGACTCTGGCTCTCCAGAGTCAGTAAAGAAGCTTTGATCTGGTGACATATTGGTGGAAACATCCACATCTCAACATGGTAAACTCCTCTTGCATTCAAAGGCAATTGGGGATATACCTATTGAGGCTACCTCTCATGACACTTTGAATTCATCATGAGGAGTTATTGTTTTGAACGATTTGAACAACACCCCAGAGTCAGATATTCTTGTTGGTTTCTCCACCTAACGAGTTTCTGCAGTGAAGTGTATATCTACTCGCAGAGATGGATTTGTGATGCCGACCAGTGTCCTCATTCTGACATTTATATCACCACGTCTGTCTGCCATCATCAGGGCAGGTTATCTTAATTGCAGAGTATGGCTCTACATTCCAAACCCTCTCCAATGTTTCCAGTGTCAGCAGTTCAGTCACTCAATGATGTCATATCATAGTTCCGTGATGTGTGCTCGTTGTTGTGGCAAGGGCACTCACCTGTTCTACTTTCGTTTTTGCCTTAAAGGGTTGGAAGAAAAAGAGGTGCAGTGTTTGAAAACGAATCATAACATTACTTATCCTGAGGCTCGAAAGTTGCTGTCCACCACTTCATCTTGGATGCATACTGCTGCACTTCGTTCCACAATTACTGTGGGAGTGCAGACAGATCTCTGTGTGTCTTCTAAAGAATCATTCTCCAAACAGGAAAAGTCTTTTGACCTCCATGGTTGAAAAAAATTGATGAATCAACTTTAACACCTATCCCTGTCCCTTGTATACACTCCACCAAACCTCAAGATCCCTATCCTTTGTTTTCAGGTATAGGATTTTTCTCGGTTACATTTTATTCTCTCTCCCCAAGATGCAAAACAATAATTTATTCACGTCCTCAGTCTCTGGAATCCCCTTTCGACAGCAAAAACCTGCCCATTCGACCCAGGCCAAGATCCATGGAGGTTGAGAGACTACCCTCGAATAAGGACAGTAAGGACAAAATACGTGGTCGTAAACAGAAGGGTTCTCCACCCTATTCGCCTACATGTAAATAAAACTGGCTACCCTGATACGATGGAACTGTCGAGGTTTACATTATAATCTAGATGACAACAAAACTGATTGCTTCCTACCATCCTGTTTGTCTTTTCTTACAGGAAACATTTCTGAAACCTGCCAGTGCAGTCACCTTTCGGCAGTTTTCTTTATACAGAAATAACAGGCTGTGTGATGGACGAATACATGGAGGGGTGGCACTGTTGGTTGATCAGCGTGTGTCCATCCTCTCTTTGCCACTCGACACACCCTTGGACCCCATAGCCATCTGTGTTACCTTGTGTGATATCATCACTGTATGTTCTCTCTACCTGTTATCTGGAGAAACATATGATCAATCAGACCTTGATGCTCTTATTGAATAGTTGCCGTCTCCCATTTTAATCCTGGGGGACTTTAATGGACATCATCTCCTCTGGGGAAGTGCTGATATTGATAGCAGGGGCTGCTCTGTGTAGCGTATGCTCTCTGATTACAATCTTTCTCTTTTCAGTACTAGTTCTTCTACTTATTTCCATTCACCTAGTCAGTTCTTTACTACTGTTGATCTCTCAGTTTGCTTCCCTTCATTATTCTCCCATTTTTCATGGAGGGCTATTAATAATCTACGAGGCAGTGATGATTTTCCTATAATCTTGAGATAGACTGGCCGTGGTCGATGCCACCCGACCCGTGTGACCCGGTGGAAGCTGACTGGTCCACTTTCACTGCTCTGGCAGAACTTGCTCCTGCCATCGTGTGTAAGTCATCAACAGACGACTGTGTAGCTGCAGAAACTGACTATTCCACAAGCAGCTGCTCAATGTGTTCCTACAACCTCGACATGTTTCCACTATATCCTTGTCCATGGCAGAATCCTGCCTGCCACATTGCACGAGTCTGGAATACTTTCTGTAGATATCTCAAACTTGAGAGCTGCATCAGTTTCCAGCGGACCCGTGCACGTGCTCGATGGGTAAGACGTCAAAGCCAGAAGGAATGTTGGATTAAGTTCACTACAAGTATATCTTCTACCACAAGTTCCAAAGTCATGTGGGACAAGATTTGAAACGTCAGTGAGCAATATAATTCTGTTCCCATCTCGATCTTGCTCTCTAATGGCTAGGAAGTAACTGATACCCAGAGCATTGCCAATACTCTTGGTGAAAGTTTTTGCTGGGTATCTATCACTTCTGCTTCTTCCCCCACCTTATGGAACTGGGGGACTCGTGCAGAGCGTTCACCTCTTTCCTTTTGAGCTGATTGTCTCTGTGACTATAATCGTCCTTTTACACTGGTGGAACTC
The DNA here is from genome assembly GCA_011833715.1 of Carcinoscorpius rotundicauda. Taxonomy (NCBI): domain Eukaryota; kingdom Metazoa; phylum Arthropoda; class Merostomata; order Xiphosura; family Limulidae; genus Carcinoscorpius; species Carcinoscorpius rotundicauda. The sequence continues at coordinate 132,542,252 of CM022394.1, forward strand.
AAACTGGCCCTTCATCAGTCTGGCAGTACATTGGCTGGACCTGATGACATACACTATGAGATGCTGCGCCATCTATCTCCCGCTTTTCTTGGTATTCTTTTGATTGTTTTTACTGGAGCTGGCAGGAAATTGTTTTTCCTTTCTCCAAGTCTGGAAAAGATCCCAAGATTCCATCAAACTACCGTCCAATTGCTTTGATGAGCTGTCTCTGTAAGACCTTAGAGAGGATGGTCAGTGCTCGTCTTGTTTCGTTCCTCGAATCAAACAACCTCCTCTCGCCCACTCAGTGTGGGTTCCGACAACAGTGCTCCACCATGGACTTGAAACGTCACTCAGAGAAGCCTTTCTCAAATGACAACATCTTGTTTCAATATTCTTTGACATTGAGGAGGCTTATGACACAACATGGAGGTATGGCGTTTTGCGAGACCTCCACATTTCTGGGTTACGTGGCCATTTGTCCATTTTTTAAATTTTTAATGGAAGGAGATTTCGAGTTCGTGTTGGTTCCACACTTTCTCGTTCTTTTCTACAGGAACTTGGAATGCCTCAGGGCTGTTTTCTGAGTATCACACTTTTCAGTATAAAAATTAATGCTATCACTGAACAACTCCCTCTCACTGTTGCAAACGGGCTCTATGTCGACGACTTTCACATCATGTCAGCCATCGAACATGAGGTATATTGAGTGGCAGCTAGATTGCCCTCAGTTTGTTGAAGTGGACCACAGCAAACGGCTTTACCTTCTCTCTCTCTAAAACTGTTTGCATGCACTTTTGCCACCAATGGAGTATTCACCCTATCTTGAATTCCGTATCAGTGAAGCTGTTCTACCTGTGGTCTCTGAGACTATGTTCTTGAGGCTTATTTTTGACCACGAGCTGACCTTTATGCCACACATCAAGCAGTTACGGGTCAAATGTAAAGTGTCCTTCCACCACTTGGGGAGTGGATCGACGTTCTATGTTAAAGATATATCATGCCCTTTTTCGACTATGGATCACTGAGATATGGCTCTGCCTGACCATCGGCCTTGAAGATGTTAGACCCTATTCATCATCAAGGACTTCGGCTCTGCACTGGGGCTTTCTGCAGTTCACCAATTCAGGGGTTATACATAGAGTCTCATGAATCTTCTTTGCACCTCTGCCATTTCAAACTGTCTTTACCATATGCTTTGAAACTTCGTTTCTTTCCAAAGCATCCCATCTGTGGTTGTGTTTTCCTTTCTCGATAGGCCATACTTTTTCAAACCAGATGGTCTGCCATTGCCCCTTTTGGCCTTCGTATCCAGGCAAAGTTGGATGAATTGGGTCTGTCCTTGGATAACATTGCTGTATCCACTGTCAGCCCATCCCACCATGGATTCTTACAGTCCCTAATTGTGATCTTTCTTTAAGTCATTTGACAAAAGTAGACACTACCAATTGGAAATACTGTCTGCTATTTGTTGAACATGTTTCAAACCGTCCTTCCATTCCTACTTATACAGATGGTTCCAAATCAGGTGACTCTGTGGGCTCTGCCATGGTTTGTTACAGTTTGGTGGTTTGGCGCAGAATCCCCTCTACAGTTTCTGTGTTCACTGCTGAACTGTATGTCATTTCTCTTGTCCTGAATCACATAGAAGCTAAGCAGTACTCAAACTGCACTATTTATACTGACTTGCTTCGTTCTCTACTGGTCCTGGAATCGCTTCACATTAGTTCACATCCTGTTCTCGCGATATTCAAAACCGACTGGTTCATTTCTGTTTATTATCTACTTCTATCCAGTTTTTCTGGATACCGGGGCTCGTTGGTATTCGCTAGAACGAGCTCGCCTACACTACAGCTAAATCTGTCACTTCTGGTACTGTCACTGTTGTGCCTGTTCCATAAATGGACCATGGTCCAGTATTCAAGGCTCGGCTCCGTGCCAGCTGGTAGTTGAACTTGGAGTGAGCAACACGAAAACAAGATTTTCCAAATAAAAGGATTGGAAAGAGGAAGTTGTTCTAACTGGACAACACATTGGTCACGGTTTGTAACTCGCTGTTTTCATTTATCTGTAACTGATGCATCAATGTGTAGTTTGTGTAACACTCAAATCACAATAAGACATATTTTACTTTCTTGTCATCGTTACGATTCTCAATGACTGCACCATTTTCAACATATTCTGACCCAAGGTTTATCCATAACGTTAGACAGTGTTATTGCTGATGGTAACACTGTCCACATTGGTAATGTTTATAGTTTTTTAAAGGCCATTAATCTTTTTAATACAATTTAAGTTTTTTAATTTATACATCACACATTTTTAACGTGGCTTCTTTTAAAAAATCACAGTTCATCTAGTGCGATGTGAAATTAGAAACTGGCCATAACACTAAATACCTCGAAACCAGGACTGGGAAGACCAACTTCAGGTGACTGACAGTGGTTTTCGTACTTATCTGTCACTCTTCCCGGCGAGTTATGATTGTTACAGTTACACTACAGAAAGTTCTTTTCAACTTGAATTACTGTAGTTTTTCTCTTGACGTTGTAAACTAGATGTAAACGCGTGGGTCTTATGCTGTTTATGTTTTTTTTGACTTTGTTTTGTTTTACCTTAATTTCTTTTTATGAATTTTTCATAATTTATTTTTAACTCTTTAACCGGATGTTCGGCGCAGATAGCCTAGCTGCTTTCTGCTATAAAACACTAAATCAACCAGCTAATCAACAAAAACAGAAATTAAATTCCTTCTACAACAATATCAACCAGCTCTCTCTTCAACAAAGATATTAATTAATTCCATCTAGAATAGTAGTATCAAAACCTCTTTGGACAAGGGCCGGGAGGTGGATCTTTTTAGGCTTCGTGGTTCGGAGATGTTGTGGTAAAATTAAGTAAGGCTACATGATCAGAATACATCATCACTAATTTATGTCTCGTAAAATCACATTGAAAATATTTAAGATGCACAGTCATCTTTTTTTAGCACTAGTGAGAACTGTGAAACGGGTGTTTTTCTGACAAAATTAGTTAAGGTTCAGAGTTACTGCTTCCTATCATCAAAAGTGATTACAAATGTTCATCAGATGAGGTTCATCTGTGACTAGGTTTCATGTACTTCTTCTTTGTCTTCACAGAAATAGGTCGTGACAGAAACAAATGAATCCACGAACAGAGTTTTATAAATAAACACATTGATCACTTGGAAGACCTTTATTGAACTCCATCAGCTTTCTTTCTATTTGTCCTTCAATGTGTCCTTAGACTGCAGACCAGTAACTTCCATTTGAACTTCACGTGGCAGGTCATCAATAACACAATCAAATGGGTTTCTGAAGATTCTTACTTCTGTTACACTCACATCATCATGGAACAAGTGATCCTTGAAAGGAACATCTTGTGTGAACCTGAAAGGGAATGTTTGTTTGAACTGTAGTTTAAGGTCATAAAGGAACATCTTGTGTGAACCTGAGGGGGAATGTTTGTTTGAACTGTAGTTTAAGATCATAAAGGAACATCTTGTGTGAACCTGAAAGGGAATGTTTGTTTGAACTGTAGTTTAAGGTCATAAAAGAACATCTTGTGTGAACCTGAGGGGGAATGTTTGTTTGAACTGTAGTTTAAGGTCACAAAGGAACATCTTGTGTGAACCTGAGGGGGAATGTTTGAACTGTAGTTTAAGATCATAAAGGAACATCTTGTGTGAACCTGAGGGGGAATGTTTGTTTGAACTGTAGTTTAAGATCATAAAGGAACATCTTGTGTGAACCTCAGGGGGAATGTTTGTTTGAACATGGAAAATGTGTGAAGCAACTCCTCATGAATTAGTTTTTGCCGAGATGATTTCACCTCTCTGTACATATCACAGATAAGCGCAGTTTTTTACCTTGCAACGTAAGATTGAATTCACTCAGGTATATATGGGCAGATCTGTAGAAAAAGCTAACTACCAAAGCCATTCGCTGTTTGCAACAGTTATGGACAATTACTTTCATTTAAAAGAATTTTAATCTCAATTAGGAGCTTAAAAACCGTGAGATAACCTTCCCACAGCTAAGCCATCAGACTATAGTGGGGTATGGCAGGTCAGGATATGTTGTGTTGCTTCTGTTTCTGTCAAATATTCACGAAATTGAGATGGTTGAGTCCATGAAGTTCACTGTTGAAACTACAGGTTCCATGACGTGTCCAGACATGTTCCATACAGTGCCTGCTGATAAATAATGCAGAGAAGAACTACAGGCTTGAAACAACCCACACTTTCAACAGCTTTATAAATGTACACAATTAAACCCAATCTTGCACCACACATATTTTAACCACCATCTAACACACTTCAGCCGTTTCTATTCCAAGTTGAACTGACTCAGTGATTTTCGACATCTTTGAAAATGTTCTCACCTGTGGTTGTTCCATGCATACTGTGTAAAAGAAGCTAATTCTTCAGATATTTCAACATTAATATTGACTCCACGTATAAACAACAGCATATATGAAGTGTGACACATCTGTTGACTCGTCAAGCACTATGGGAAAGCACTCACTTTTTGACCTGGCATTTCAGTTGAGACAGAATATTACTTCCAATGTCTTCAACTCTACGTGCTAATGTATTCGTCGAAACGCTGATAGTCATAAATAAGGCTTACTTTTCCTGGGCTCATTTATTTGGTTACTTCAATGGTGCATAATTTAATTAGCTCACCATCGGTAGATGGCTCTCCTCGCTTGGCCAACAGATGTGACATTTAAAAACTTCTTTCTGTTCAAGCTTCATTCTTAGCTTTCTTCTTATATACGAACTGTTGTGACGATAAGTTGTGTTTCAAGGCTTCAAATATGTCTGAACTACCATTCTCATGAACTGAAATAGTTTGAGTGCTTGGTTTTGTATTGTCTACAGTTTTTGTATTCTTTTAGCACTGCAATTGTCTCGTTGTATTTTAAGCACAACGCTTTGTTACGTGATTCATTATCGAAATAGTTAACACTACTTTGTTCTTCAAAAACACGACATTCAGAGTCGTCTTTTGTCTTCTTCCCTTGTCCTGACATAATAACTAGGAGTAGCTATGAACTCGAACATAAAGTTAACAGCAGCATTCACTGACACCCACTGAGGTACACGGGGCATGCATGGGAAGAAACACGCTGCTTCAGGAACACTGGGATCGATAAGTGAGATGACGCAATACTAAGTAATATGACGTTTTCCAACAAACAGAAAAGACTAGAGGGAAGGTAGCTAGTCATCAATACCCACAGCCAACTCTTGGGTTACTCTTTTTACCAACGAATAGTGGGATTTGACCGTTACATTATAACGTCCCCACGGCTGAAAGGGCGAGCATGTTTGATGCGACCGGAATTTTGATATTATTGTTTGGAAACGTTGTACTTGATAAAATTTTCCTCTTAAAAGTATTCAGTTACGATAGGCGTAAAAATGTTTTTGACGTAAGTTTGGGGCCCGGCACGGCTTAGCGCGTTAAGGCATGCGCTTCGTAATATGAGGGTCGCGCCAAACATGCTCGCACTCCCAGCCGTGGGGGCGTTATTATGTTACTGTGAATCCCACTTTTCATTGGTAAAAAGAGTAGCCCAAGAGTTGACGGTGGGTGGTGATGACTAACTGCCTTCCCTCTAGTCTTACACTGCTAAATTAGGGACGGCTAGCACAGATAGCCCTCGAGTAGCTTTGTGCGAAATTCCAAAACAAACAGACGGAAGTTTGAATTGATTTACGATAAATTTCCGGTTGAAATAAAGGAAGAATTATATACTCATTTAGGTATGAATGAAACAAAGTTACAAACATTTATCCCCCGTTTATAATCTCGAAATCGCCTCCTAATTTTTACAATTTGAAGTAATAAATTAAAAGACAAGAAAATTGATAAATGTCGTGGCGAAAGTAATTTTTTTTTAGAGAAGTGGTGAAGCCAAACCAGATATGTATCGATTGTTAAAGAGTCTTGGAGCCAGACCCTGGAATCACGTGACGACTACGGTTGCCGTGGTTACCAGTACCTGGACCCTCGGTCTAACACGGAGGGAGACACTTGTCTCATGAAAATAATCAGTGTAACAATATGTTTGTGTGTTTGTGAGCAGTTTCTATTATTAATAATCACGTGACCCCAGTGATATACATGTTAAAATACTGACTCATCATTTGTTTTTAAAATGTTTAGAGAAACTTGAAAATAAATGGAAAAAAAAAAGCGACACATACGCTGTAGTAGAAAGTAACAAAAACTGAAGTACAATATGGCTCCTTCTGTCGAGGAGAATATAAACCACCATGAAGAAATAATTGTGAATGAACCCTCATTATAATAATGAGTTATATAACAGGTTTGGCTTACTTCACTGGCACGATTTGCATTCATAATTACTTGTAATAAATAAATATGTTTTATCTCTGCATCCATTCAGAAAACTTCAAGTTATTATATTGACAAAAATTATGGTAATCAAAAATACATAGATATCAAGTATGTGTGTAACATAAGTTAAGTCTTATGGCGCAACATTGCTGGTATATTATTTGTTGGAAAACAATAGTCCATAATGAGAGAATGTTGTGAAAAGAGCTGAACAATATTGTTCAAGAGTGATTGTAATGCAGCGCCATCTATTAGTGACGTATTGTACGAAAAAACTGATATTTTTGGTTAGTGAGATCTTAAATATAAATAAAGTTTTTTGTTTAACGAAATTTTAAAATAATTAGAGTTTATCAGAGAAGCTTGCGTTTTCAGCGAGTGATTCAAAAAAGTAAAATTTTGAGAAAACAGTTACGTAGTTATGTACAGTAAAACCATATCAAATGGTAGATTTTTATCCAGTCTAAAAGGAAATAAAAATTATTTTAAGAACGAACCGGGTTTCGATCCCCGTTGTGGACAGAGTTATGATAGCTTTTTGTGTAGGTTTGTGCATGCAAAAAACAAACAAAAGTAAGCAGGATTATGTTTGATTATGAAATGTTTGCCATCTCATTCTTTGATGGGAACGTTTATTGTGTGCGTTTATACAATATGATTTGACGATTATTTTGTGTACCGTAACGTTGAAGGGTAATGCTCAACCTTCACGGGTTGTAAACAAACAGTGACTATTTTTAACCATTTATTTAAAACACTTGGCGTTACCTTCGTTTTTAGTATCATTGAATTTTCCGGTTGATTCGTCAACCATGACGCACTAAAAAGGTCGAAGAAGGAATTTTTTGTATATTTCCAGAATAGTTGTAAGTTAATGTAAATATTCAGTTATATGTGTGTGTGTGTGTAACTTTAACTCAATAGTTATTTGTTTTACATCCGGGTTATTTTACTATTACACAAAGCACTTGCAAGACGACGTATGATGTTTAATGCCCTAACTGTCGTCCCCAGACTTGTGATTAGTTCCTGGTTTCGTACTACTGTTACTGTTCTCATAACGAAAGCCAAGGCACGTCGGACGTTGTATTTGATTATGAACACAATAGTTTAATTGGCAGTGTATACGTAATTTTATTATGTTTTTCGTGTTGACAAACTTCCTTCATACGTATTAAAATTAGTTTATATAATATTTGAACAATAAGAACCCGTGAATATCGCATTCTTGACGGTTCACGTTTTTTAATCATAATTTTTGAAAACTTCCAATTCTTCAGGATTCTGCGTTATATTAACAGTACATTTGTTTTCCATCCAACTCGAGGTGATATTTCACAAGTTGGAAACTCGCACTTCTGATTTTATTACACGATTTTCTCTGTATCATTTCTTAAACGTGTTTCTAGAATTATTTGACACCCGATATGAGACGTGTTTCTTTACTCAGCAGAAAAGATGTATTATACATATGTTGTTATTTTGAATTAAGCATAAAGCTACACAATGGGCTATCTGTGCTCTGCCCACCACGGGTATCGAAACCCGGATTTTAGCGTGTAAGTCCGCAGACATATCGCTGAGCCACTGGGGGGCTTATACAGATGTAATTAAAGTATTACCTATAGACGTTTCGCATATCAAAATGTTTAATTATTGTGGTCTTGTGGGGGGGGTTATGACCCCATTGCAGGCTTTACTGTTGGGGTATTCATGGTACACTGGTATCTACCAGGTATTATTGGTTGATAGTGTTACTTGTGTGGTATATGCTGGTATCTTCCAAGTATCACTGGTTGACTATGTGTTACTAGTATGATATTCAGGGTTCACTGGTATCTTCCAAGTATCACTGGTTGACTGTGTTACTGGTATGATATTCAGGGTTTACTGGTATCTTCCAAGTATCACTGGTTGACTATGTGTTACTGGTATGATATTCAGGGTTCACTGGTATCTTCCAAGTATCACTGGTTGACTGTGTGTTACTGGTATGATATTCAGGGTTCACTGGTATCTTCCAAATATCACTGGTTGACTGTGTGTTACTGGTATGATATTCAGGGTTCACTGGTATCTTCCAAGTATCACTGGTTGACTGTGTGTTACTGGTATGATATTCAGGGTTCACTGGTATCTTCCAAGTATCACTGGTTGACTTTGTGTTACTGGTATGATATTCAGGGTTCACTGGTATCTTCCAAGTATCACTGGTTGACTGTGTGTTACTGGTATGGTATTCAGGGTTCACTGGTATCTTCCAAGTATCACTGGTTGACTATGTGTTACTAGTATGATATTCAGGGTTCACTGGTATCTTCCAAGTATCACTGGTTGACTGAGTGTTACTGGTATGGTATTCAGGGTTCACTGGTATCTTCCAAGTATCACTGGTTGACTGTGTGTTACTGGTATGATATTCAGGGTTCACTGGTATCTTCCAAGTATCACTGGTTGACTGTGTGTTACTGGTATGATATTCAGGGTTCAAGGGTATCTTCCAAGTATCACTGGTTGACTGTGTGTTACTAGTATGATATTCAGGGTTCACTGGTATCTTCCAAGTATCACTGGTTGACTGTGTGTTACTGGTATGATATTCAGGGTTCACTGGTATCTTCCAAGTATCACTGGTTGACTATGTGTTACTAGTATGATATTCAGGGTTCACTGGTATCTTCCAAGTATCACTGGTTGACTGTGTGTTACTAGTATGATATTCAGGGTTCACTGGTATCTTCCAAGTATCACTGGTTCACTGTGTGTTACTAGTATGATATTCAGGGTTTACTGGTATCTTCCAAGTATCACTGGTTGACTATGTGTTACTAGTATGATATTCAGGGTTCACTGGTATCTTCCAAGTATCACTGGTTGACTGTGTGTTACTAGTATGATATTCAGGGTTCACTGGTATCTTCCAAGTATCACTGGTTGACTGTGTGTTACTAGTATGATATTCAGGGTTCACTGGTATCTTCCAAGTATCACTGGTGACTGTGTGTTACTAGTATGATATTCAGGGTTCACTGGTATCTTCCAAGTATTACTGGTTGACTATGTGTTACTAGTATGATATTCAGGGTTCACTGGTTGACTGTGTGTTACTGGTGTGATATTCAGGGTTCACTGGTATCTTCCAAGTATCACTGGTTGACTATGTGTTACTAGTATGATATTCAGGGTTCACTGGTATCTTCCAAGTATCACTGGTTGACTGTGTGCTACTGGTATGATATTCAGGGTTCACTGGTATCTTCCAAATATCACTGGTTGACTGTGTGTTACTGGTATGATATTCAGGGTTCACTGGTATCTTCCAAGTATCACTGGTTGACTGTGTGTTACTGGTATGATATTCAGGGTTCACTGGTATCTTCCAAGTATCACTGGTTGACTTTGTGTTACTGGTATGATATTCAGGGTTCACTGGTATCTTCCAAGTATCACTGGTTGACTGTGTGTTACTGGTATGGTATTCAGGGTTCACTGGTATCTTCCAAGTATCACTGGTTGACTATGTGTTACTAGTATGATATTCAGGGTTCACTGGTATCTTCCAAGTATCACTGGTTGACTGTGTGTTACTGGTATGGTATTCAGGGTTCACTGGTATCTTCCAAGTATCACTGGTTGACTGTGTGTTACTGGTATGATATTCAGGGTTCACTGGTATCTTCCAAGTATCACTGGTTGACTGTGTGTTACTGGTATGATATTCAGGGTTCAAGGGTATCTTCCAAGTATCACTGGTTGACTGTGTGTTACTAGTATGATATTCAGGGTTCACTGGTATCTTCCAAGTATCACTGGTTGACTGTGTGTTACTGGTATGATATTCAGGGTTCACTGGTATCTTCCAAGTATCACTGGTTGACTATGTGTTACTAGTATGATATTCAGGGTTCACTGGTATCTTCCAAGTATCACTGGTTGACTGTGTGTTACTAGTATGATATTCAGGGTTCACTGGTATCTTCCAAGTATCACTGGTTGACTGTGTGTTACTAGTATGATATTCAGGGTTTACTGGTATCTTCCAAGTATCACTGGTTGACTATGTGTTACTAGTATGATATTCAGGGTTCACTGGTATCTTCCAAGTATCACTGGTTGACTGTGTGTTACTAGTATGATATTCAGGGTTCACTGGTATCTTCCAAGTATCACTGGTTGACTGTGTGTTACTAGTATGATATTCAGGGTTCACTGGTATCTTCCAAGTATCACTGGTTGACTGTGTGTTACTAGTATGATATTCAGGGTTCACTGGTATCTTCCAAGTATTACTGGTTGACTATGTGTTACTAGTATGATATTCAGGGTTCACTGGTTGACTGTGTGTTACTGGTGTGATATTCAGGGTTCACTGGTATCTTCCAAGTATCACTGGTTGACTATGTGTTACTAGTATGATATTCAGGGTTCACTGGTATCTTCCAAGTATCACTGGTTGACTGTGTGCTACTGGTATGATATTCAGGGTTCACTGGTATCTTCCAAGTATCACTGGTTGACTATGTGTTACTGGTATGATATTCAGGGTTCAAGGGTATCTTCCAAGTATCACTGGTTGACTGTGTGTTACTAGTATGATATTCAGGGTTCACTGGTATCTTCCAAGTATCACTGGTTGACTGTGTGTTACTGGTATGATATTCAGGGTTCACTGGTATCTTCCAAGTATCACTGGTTGACTATGTGTTACTAGTATGATATTCAGGGTTCACTGGTATCTTCCAAGTATCACTGGTTGACTGTGTGTTACTAGTATGATATTCAGGGTTCACTGGTATCTTCCAAGTATCACTGGTTGACTGTGTGTTACTAGTATGATATTCAGGGTTCACTGGTATCTTCCAAGTATCACTGGTTGACTATGTGTTACTAGTATGATATTCAGGGTTCACTGGTATCTTCCAAGTATCACTGGTTGACTGTGTGTTACTAGTATGATATTCAGGGTTCACTGGTATCTTCCAAGTATCACTGGTTGACTGTGTGTTACTAGTATGATATTCAGGGTTCACTGGTATCTTCCAAGTATCACTGGTTGACTGTGTGTTACTAGTATGATATTCAGGGTTCACTGGTATCTTCCAAGTATTACTGGTTGACTGTGTGTTACTAGTATGATATTCAGGGTTCACTGGTTGACTGTGTGTTACTGGTGTGATATTCAGGGTTCACTGGTATCTTCCAAGTATCACTGGTTGACTATGTGTTACTAGTATGATATTCAGGGTTCACTGGTATCTTCCAAGTATCACTGGTTGACTGTGTGCTACTGGTATGATATTCAGGGTTCACTGGTATCTTCCAAGTATCACTGGTTGACTGTGTGTTACTGGTATGATATTCAGGGTTCACTGGTATCTTCCAAGTATCACTGGTTGACTGTGTGTTACTGGTATGATATTCAGGGTTCACTGGTATCTTCCAAGTATCACTGGTTGACTGTGTGCTACTGGTATGATATTCAGGGTTCACTGGTATCTTCCAAGTATCACTGGTTGACTGTGTGTTACTGGTATGATATTCAGGGTTCACTAGTATCTTCCAAGTATCACTGGTTGACTATGTGTTACTGGTATGATATTCAGGGTTCACTGGTATCTTCCAAGTATCACTGGTTGACTGTGTGTTACTGGTATGATATTCAGGGTTCACTGGTATCTTCCAAGTATCACTGGTTGACTATGTGTTACTGGTATGATATTCAGGGTTCACTGGTATCTTCCAAGTATCACTGGTTGACTGTGTGTTACTGGTATGATATTCAGGGTTCACTGGTATCTTCCAAGTATCACTGGTTGACTGTGTGTTACTAGTATGATATTCAGGGTTCACTGGTATCTTCCAAGTATCACTGGTTGACTGTGTGTTACTGGTATGGTATTCAGGGTTCACTGGTATCTTCCAAGTATCACTGGTTGACTGTGTGTTACTGGTATGGTATTCAGGGTTCACTGGTATCTTCCAAGTATCACTGGTTGACTGTGTTACTGGTATGATATTTATGGTTCACTGGTATCTTCCAAGTATTATTGGTTGATAGTGTTACTTGTGTGGTATATGCTGGTATCTTCCAAGTATCACTGGTTGACTGTGTTACTGGTATGATATTTATGGTTCACTGGTATCTTCCAAGTATTATTGGTTGATAGTGTTACTTGTGTGGTATATGCTGGTATCTTCCAAGTATCACTGGTTGACTGTGTTACTGGTATGATATTTATGGTTCACTGGTATCTACCAAGTATTATTGGTTGATAGTGTTACTTGTGTGGTATATGCTGGTATCTTCCAAGTATCACTGGTTGACTGTGTGTTACTAGTATGATATTCAGGGTTCACTGGTATCCACATGAATGATTATTAAAACAAGTGTAACTGATCTAATCAAGAACATATTTGATTTTGAACAAATTAGGGTGTACATCTATTTTTGTTTAATATTTTCATTTGATAACATTTTGCTTTTACAGAAGCCCTAAAATTAATTAATTGTCATGTAGAACAGAAACACAAAACTGTGAATAAGTATTTTACATCACTTGGATTCCACTGGTTGAAAACATAAACACATTACAGAGAAGTTATTCGAGTTAAAAACTGAAACAAAAGTTTAACTGTAGTTGGTATACAATTATGTTATCATCTCAACACATAAAGTAGGAATTGTTTTCTGGAGTTATCTCCTGTATATACTTATTTTCCAGAATCGGAGCTGGACAAAATATCTGGACTGTATTAACTCATGTCACTCATATTTCTCAAGTCATTTTTAATTCAGAATTTGTTTTCTTAATTAATTGGAAATATTTCAATGAATTTGATTTATTTTATTTGTTATAAGTTCAAAATACTTTTTAAGTGTTTGAAGAATATAAACATATTTTGTAACTGTACATTATGAATATTTCCAAATTAGATTGGCTGGAATCCAACCATTAATTATAGTCACATTATTGTCAGTACTTTAAATCGAAAGTTTCATGCACACAGTACACAATTGTTCTTTTTGATATTGATTTCAAACGTTTTATCCTGATGGTGTTTTTATAGTGTCTGCTTCCTATCATTAGCATGATAAGACTTCAGTTTTGTCACATGTTGTGTTTACGGTAGAGTTTACGTTCGGTATTTTACTTCTCATAATTTGATTTAACTCCAAGTATTTTCAAAACTTTAATTATTCTGTACATCATTTCCATAACTTTCTAGTTACGTGAAGTGTAGAACATTTACAGTTTGGATGTAATAATTAAAAATACCTGCAGGATCCATCAGCTCCATAATGTGGGATTTTATTTTGCAAGCACGGATAGTTTTGGTAGCTGAAATATAATTTTCTGCACTATCAGGTTGAGACACTGTATTGAAGTGTTACGACCTAAAACCCACATGTAGTTTATTTACTTGGATGAAAGCAAACTATCTTGTGAAACATGAGTTACTCAGAGATCAGATCTATCATCATGGAACACATGTTTACGTGGAAACACATTTCACCACTTCTGTGTCCTTGTCAATCTAGCATGTGCTTGGGGAAAATAAAACATTGGACTGAAATGGACACGTGAAATTATAGAAACTTGTATTCTATTGTAATAGTGACTCTTAACTTCATTGTAAATAATTTTACACTGTTCTCTATGTATTATTTAGCTGGCTTATTTTAAACACAGAACCCTTGATGAATTAGAGAAATGTCTATCCACAGGACAACCTTGTATTGTGCCTAAAGTGTTATGTGTTAAGACTTTTATATGCATATAGGTTTTAAGACTTGTGTGTTACTGTATTAGTTATCACAACTTTTTATGGAAGTGGTTCAACCCAGATATTAATAAATAATTTATTAAAAACAAGAGATAGCCCTAAAAAGACACTGTTTTAACTTTCTTAAATCACCATCTATCGGAGACTGGTCTCTATTTATAATAGGTCATATGTGCTTCATTATTTAGTATTGTAGTCCTTTTGTGTTGGACTATTGCCATTTTAAATTATTGTATGTGTAATATATGTTTAAATCAAATTTTAAGTAATATTCAAATTGAAAAGATTGAAGAATTGTGTAATCAGGTTTTCATTATTAACCTTGGATCAGAGCAACCTTTCCACCTACTAACATTCAACCTGGTATTACTAGTGTGATTTAAATGTATGTTTGTTATTTTCTTATGTTAGAATGCACTATTTCATCAACTGGGTACCCTTCCTACTAGCAGTATTTTGTTGCTGATGTTTTGCAAGGTTCAACTAACTTAGGAAACTATTAATTGCCATAACTAATTCTAATGATGACAGCCAGGTATCTCAAGATGTAGTTACATCTGTGAACAGTGTCAAGTGATACACATACATGGAGACACACACACCATTCAAGATGTAGTTACATCTGTGAACAGTGTCAAGTGATACACATACATGGAGACACACACACCATTCAAGATGTAGTTACATCTGTGAACAGTGTCAAGTGATACACATACATAGAGACACACACACCATTTGGATGCTAGAACAGTGTCAAGTGATACACATACATAGAGACACACACACCATTTGGATGCTAGCTTGATGGACATCATTGTAGAAATACCACTGAATAAATACTTTTGATGACTTACAGATGGTACTTTGGTAAAATAAAGAGAACTGAAGCAGAACAGATGTTACTCTTGCCAGAAAATGAACGTGGAGCATTTCTCGTTAGGGACAGCGAAAGTCGACACGGCGACTACTCTCTTTCTGGTACGATCTGCTGGATTTGGAATGAGTACTTTGTTAATAATTAAAAGATAAACTCATTGCATAACATAACATTATTAATGAAGCAGCTGAGATACACACAAAGCTGTATTGTGGATGATGTTTTACAGAATTCAGTGAAAAGCTACACTTGAATTAATAAAAATTACTGTTGAATAAATTGTTTTATTTCTTTTTTTACTGTAGATACCTTTGTTTTTTCGGTTCCTTTTGTTCAGATACTAATTATGTGTTTAAGTATTATTTTATCATGACAAAATGTAATAGAATTCAGGTTTAAAGTATTAATAAAATGTATATGAAGTTAGGCCTATGTATTTTACTCCAAAAATAACAGTAAAAACCAATTACCAAGTCAGAGGTGTCTAATTATGTTCACTATAAAATGTTTATCATGTGAGATTAAAAGACCTAAACTCTGCTGTTAGTTAAAAATGGAGACACAGTCAAGCATTATCGTATCAGACAGATGGATGAAGGAGGGTTTTTTATTGTTCGTCGTACAACTTTCTGTACGGTTCAGGAACTGGTGCAGCACTACAGCAAAGATTCTGATGGTCTGTGTGTAAACCTTCAGCAGCCTTGTATACAGGTGAGTTGTTGAGAACCAGAATAGCTAGTCTAGCATTATAGTAGAAGACAACTGGTCAACAACACCCATTGCTAATGACCTTTCCTTGAGTTGTTGAGGACCAGAACACCTGGTCTTACATTTTTTATTAGTCAGGTAGTTGTCTTAACTGAGTGTATTAAAAGATTTGCATTTCAAAATGGTACTCACTACTTGAGAAATTCTCTAACATCTTTAGCTTTAATACACCTGTAATTGTGTTATTTACTGTATTCTTCTGAGTCTCAGCAGGACGTTTTTTTATAAGTGTGTTTTGTTGAATAAAAGTGTGGTTTGTTTATTACAGCTTAAATACAAGAAATAATTGTCCTTTACCCAAAAGTGTGAAAGTTTACAACATCGATAAGTTGTCTTTCGAATAATTAATACTTTTTTTAATTACAGGTTGAAAAGCCAACCACTTGTGACCTCTCCCATAAAACAAAAGATCAGTGGGAAATAGAACGTTCTTCTCTGAAATTTATTAGGAAACTTGGACAAGGTCAGTTTGGTCAAGTTTGGGAAGGTTTGTGGAACAACACCACACCTGTGGCCATCAAAACCTTGAAACCAGGTGGGTGGAGATGGACAATGTTAACTATATGTGATTAAAATGGTATTTTCATTTCATTTGATTAATTTCTGATTAGAGCAAGCTGTCAATTTATAGCGATACTGAAACACCGGGCTTATAGTAATTGGTTTGAAGCATTAGTATGATTGTGAACTTATCTAACCAGAATATTTATCAGTAAATATGTCTTTATTTTAAGTTGTGACAGTTCAGTTTCTTGTACAAACACTGGTTTTTACTTATGGACGTTCTCACTGACGTACAGGGACAATGGACCCGAAGGACTTCCTCGCTGAAGCTCAGGTCATGAAGAGGCTGCATCACCCAAAGCTGGTTCAGCTGTACGCTGTATGTACGCTCGAAGAACCAATCTACATCGTCACCGAGTTGATGAAGAATCGCAGCCTACTGGTGTATCTTCAAGGTAATCTGGTCGAATGCCAACTGGACAAAACACTGTTGATGAAGACAAATAAACTATGTTCCTTACATTTTGTTTGTTGAGAAATCGGCTGTGTGCAGTTGAATACTGTTACCATGATGGAGAAAAGCATGGTTTATTCACATATAATAAATTTTAAAATGAGAAACTGGCACCGATTCTAAGTAAGGCAGAGAATGTGGCTCGGTTCTGCACAGTATTCTCACTACTTCAGTAAAACTGCAGAGCTAGGAGGCTGTCCAAAAACTGTTTGTTTGGTTCTGTACATTTAGACATTTAATACCAACCTAAAATTGAATATGTGACGTAGTTGCTTTTCCAGTTTAAAAAATACATGACGTAGTTGACCTTTTCAGTTTAAAAAATACATGATGTAGTTGACCTTTCCAGCTTAAAGAAGAATACATGACATAGTTGACCTTTCCAGTTTAAAGAATACATGACGTAGTTGTCCTTTCTAGTTTAAAGAAGAATACATTACATAGTTGACCTTTCTAGTTTAAAGAATACATGACGTAGTTGACCTTTTCAGTTTAAAGAATACATTACGTAGTTAACCTTTCTAGTTTAAAGAATACATGATGTGGTTGACCTTTCCAGCTTAAAGAAGAATACATGACATAGTTGACCTTTCCAGTTTAAAGAATACATGACGTAGTTGTCCTTTCTAGTTTAAAGAAGAATACATTACATAGTTGACCTTTCTAGTTTAAAGAATACAAGATGTGGTTGACCTTTCCAGCTTAAAGAATACATGACATAGTTGACCTTTCTAGTTTAAAGAATACATGATGTAGTTGACCTTTCTAGTTTAAAGAATACATGATGTGGTTGACCTTTCCAGCTTAAAGAATACATGACATAGTTGACCTTTCTAGTTTAAAGAATGCATGACTAGTTGACCTTTCTAGTTTAAAGAAGGAATACATGATGTAGTTGACCTTTCCAGTTTAAAGAATACATGACTAGTTGACCGTTCTAGTTTAAAGAATACATGACGGAGTTGACCTTTCCAGTTTAAAGAAGAATACATGACGTAGTTGACCTTTCCAGTTTAAAGAAGAATACATGACGTAGTTGACCTTTCCAGCTTAAAGAAGGAATACATGACGTAGTTGACCTTTCCAGTTTAAAAATGAATACATGACGTAGTTGACCTTTCCTGTTCAAAGAAGAATACATAACCAATAACTTAGGTGGCATTTACAAAGAAAATCCAGCTGGGTTATTTTATTCAAGACAAATCTACTAAGGCTGTGTGTCCATCTTTAACTTTGAACAGTTGACCAGAGAGTAGACAACTGACCAATGATACCCACTGCTAATGTTGGGTTACTTTAACAATAGTCAGACTGGCCATCATCATATGTTACCTCCATGGATGTTTGACACTTCAGGCAGCTGGATTTCTCTCTCTCTTTATTGAAATTGTTTGTTTTTTTTATGCTGAGCGTGTGCCGTGCTGTATGATTCCTATACACTAAAACTCTTGGTTTTACGGCCATCAGCTGGCCCAATAAGCCTGAAATATCAGATGTTTAATACCAGGAAATGACATATAACTGACGGAGAACAAGTTTATGTTAACATAGAGAATGTTTTGAAATAAGTAAGTTTATAAAGTATTTTGGTGTTAAATAGTTCTGTAATGTCAAATAATAAGAAAATGTAACCCAGAGAAATTACTGGTAAGACTTAGTTTTCTCTCTTTGTCTTTTAGTGCTAATAGATAGGATTGTTTTTTGCAAATGTATTGATCGTATGTCATTTACACTGGACTTTTCTGATGTCATAAGAACTGTTACTTCATGCGTGTGCTGCATAATGTATCAATATTTGTAATTAACACAATTGAAAACAAGGAACATTTTGGACCACTCAAAGTTTTATAACACTTCATTTTTCGGACAAAATGTTAAAAACCCTACAACCCGAGCTCTTTTGAAAGTACTTTGATTATGAGGTTTTTATCATTATACGTCAAGACGTCTCTGTGTTTTTTGGAGATTTTATCCAGATTCTGTGTATAAAGCTGTCAATGTTTTCTGTAAGGAAAGGGACGGCTGTTGAAGCTTCCTCAGCTGATCGATGTAGCATCTCAGATCGCTGCGGGCATGGCCTATTTGGAGTCTCAGAATTACATCCACAGAGATCTGGCCACCAGGAACATCCTTGTTGGGGAAAACAACATGGTGAAGATTGCAGACTTTGGCTTGGCTCGGCTGATCAAGGTACGAGACAGAAGGTTTGGTTGTTTCAAGACAGAATTCATTTGTTATGCTGCTACTCTGCTCTGACAGAGTCGATGCAAAAACAGGATTTAAACTAACAAGATAAGCATAGAATATCTTGGTAAGCAACACTGTTGTTCCAACCTCCTGTATCAAAAATAGTCATTCAACTTTACACTCAGTGTAAATATATGCATTTATGTATGCACACACACACACAAAATGCAAGAACTTTTTAGGGTAAAATGTATGTACACACACACGAGTGAAATGGTAGCAGTGTTTAGGGTTACCAATTTCTCTGCATCTGGAAGTTTGTTTGTTAGGAAACATTTTACTCACAGAAAAAATAAATTAGTACACTATTGTTTGTAGATTGTATTTGTTTGTGGCCTTGTTTTCTGTAATACTGTTAGTTAACCCAGATACAACTAGTGTTTGTTGAACTTCACGAAGTTTCACAGATATCGTAAGACCATGTGAGTAAAACGGTGTTGTTTCCAAGTACAATTAGATTTTCCAAAATGTTTCAAGTGGCTTGAGAAATAAAAAGAAACTAAAGATAATAACCAAATTTAATATATTAAAACAATTAGTCTTCACAATTAAGGAAAAGAATTTTGAGACCATGTGACCTTACTAACAAATGTCACAACCTGTTCGTAGGAGAATGAATACGAAGCTAGGGTAGGTGCACGATTCCCCATCAAGTGGACAGCTCCAGAAGCCGCTAACCACAGCAAGTTCACCATCAAGTCAGATGTCTGGTCGTTTGGAATTTTACTCACAGAATTGGTCACCTATGGAAAGATTCCTTATTCTGGTGATTATTACAACATTATTGTTGTTAGAGAAAATGTCTAAGCTTTACATTTTTGTCGCGTTTTGACTCAGGATTATATTTTTTACTCAAAATTGTTGTTGATGATTTAACTTTAAAATTTTTAGTTTGTTTTTTGTGCTGTACTTTTTAAAGAATGGTTTATTTGTCTTCCCCTTTACATGTATGACTGATCAGTAAACTTCTGGTATTACATCTTTACAACAGCACCTGTACCAACAGATTAACATCTGGTATTACATGTTTACAACAGTACCTGTACCAACAGATTAACATCTGGTATTACATGTTTACAACAGTACCTGTACCAACAGATTAACTTCTGGTATTACATGTTTACAACAGTTTAACATCTGGTATTACATGTTTACAACAGTTTAACATCTGGTATTACATGTTTACACTAGTACCTGTACCAACAGATTAACATCTGGTATTACATGTTTACAACAGTTTAACATCTGGTATTACATGTTTACAACAGTACCTGTACCAATAGATTAACATCTGGTATTACATGTTTACAACAGTACCTGTACCAACAGATTAACATCTGGTATTACATGTTTACAACAGTACCTGTACCAACAGATTAACATCATCCATAGTGGCTCGCTCTTTTTGTACAATAACGATTCTCAGCTTCATGTGAGAATTGTAATGAGTTTGATTTTTCATGAAGAGTAACAGTTCTTTGGGTTTCAGGTATGACCAATGCAGAAGTTCTCCACCAGGTGGAGCACGGATATCGCATGCCCTGTCCATCTGGGTGTCCGATAAAGTTGTATGACATCATGCTTGAGTGCTGGCACAGAGATCCTCAGAAAAGGCCAACCTTTGAAACTTTGCAGTGGAAACTGGAAGACTTCTTTGCTCGTGAGAGCTCCGATTACAAGTTGGCAACAATGGCTTGTTGATCAATCCACTGGAGAAAAAGCTGGTGACTCAGATAAATGAATCAGTTTCTAGAATGACGTGACAGAATTGTCCATTAAAAGTGATATTTGTACTAACAAGTAGTAAGAATGTAAGAGATTTTAAATCTCATCTGGAGTCATTGAACTGGGGATGTCATGCAATAAGACAGGCTCACATGATACAGTGCCTGATGGATTATTAGAAATCATAAGTTACTTCACTGCAAGATGATTTATCCAATCATTTACTAAAGTTTCAAACTGAATCAATATCTAATAAGTGAATTAATTTAATGATTACTACAACTGTTGAGCAAATTAACTACTAGGTAGAGTGAATGACAGGCTTATTCATTTGATACAATTTTTTTCCATGTTTAGTCTATGTCACCCTATTTATTTAAGTTATTATTTCAAGATATTTAACATTTCATCATTTTGTTTTAAACGAACCATGTACACAGCAGAATCTGAACAATAAGGTATAGATTAAGGTTATAATTATTGGATATCTTAACTTCCAAGATATGAGTAGAGAAACTTTATGTTCTACTGCATATGGAGATTAGATATTACGAAAAACAAATATTTAACACATTTTAATGGTGGAACACAAGTAAAATTTTGGTTGGTAGGAGTCGGTTCCAACTTGCACAGATGTATCTTACTAACAGTTTGGTTGACCATTGAAATGCTTTGCCTTCACACTTGGTGGATACAATAACTTTTAGGGATAAAAACTTAAATTATCAGGTTTTGATTTCTTTTGCTCCCTATGGTTGTCGTTCTAAGTGGACTCGATGGACCAACAGTCCGTTTGTTGTCTGCGAATCGTATATTACAATGATTTTATGGATATCTCTTGTTTTTCTCTTATGTAAGACCACTCCACTCAGAATAAACAGTATTCATCCACAGTTTTGTTAATACTTAGGAATATATGTGTGTGTGTGTACAGATAAGATCACTGCCACAGAACATCTTCAGTTGGTGAAGTTAAGTAAAGGGACGGTAAAAAAAAGATAAAAACTATTTTCTGTGTATGAAAAATGTGAACACTGGTTATTCATACCATGTGGTGGAAACTGTATATTCAGTTAACAGTGGGTAACTTGCAAGTTATGAAACACAATAATTACAGCCAAATGTGGGATTTTTGGATCTTCCCGGATTACTGTTCAATATCGTAGTTTTTCCCAGTATTCTTCAAACCTGATAGTGAACTCATAGTTGAAAACTAAAGCTTAAACAAATTCAAACTCTTGTGTGTTTAGACTGCATGGTATCGTGTTTGGACAAACGTAGAAGGAAGCTTATGGTAGTCGACTTTATTCCATAGGCAAAGAAAGCTGTAATCTATTAATAGGGCTACAGTCATGTTTGTGATTGTATTGTGGAACAGAAGCCATTTGGTGGTGTATTTAATAAAGCCAGATGTGTATATATATGCTTAAAAAGAGTTCAAAGAGGTTCCTACACCTGTGGTTTCATATCCACTTAGATGTGCATTAATGTCTCTTGGACCTTTACCTTGTGCAAATACACAAAAACATGAACCATGGGAAGCCAAAGTTGCTATAATTAATATTATTCATTGCTGAACCTGAAGAACCAGAACCATTTGTCCTGTTTCTGAGTTGATGAAATTCCTGCATGATTTTCACTCTTACTGAATTAGGTAATTTTTCAAAGTGTAACCACAGTTCTATGTATATATCTTGGCACATCTCGGTCACTAAAAAGTATCAATTGTACAATATAACGTATGTGTATTTGTAGATGTATGGCTACCCAAAAGTTTAGGCCAATTTACCACTCAATATTTTGTTCAATTTCTCGCCCTTTTTCACATACGTTGAATCAGACAGAGTACAAAGCTGAGTGTACTTCAGCTGATCTGGGTGAGTCTTGGTAATGGGTGAAAGGCCTCTTTGGCACTGGCTGCAGTAGGTCTAGTGTAGTTGGTGCATTAAAATGTATTTTCCCTTTGCTTTAACTCGTAGGTTTTTAGAAATATTTCACATTAACATTGGAGAATGTATGAAATCTCTGAGCGTTTTTTTTTAAAACCAGAACGTATTTTTGTCCTTATTTTAGCTAGGTTTTTCTAGCTGACATTTTCATTCCAATGTAAAGGGTACAAACTTGAGTGCTAATAAATACTTGGAATGTGTTTATGTTCTTCTAAGTCACGGGTAAGATACCAAATGACAGCTATTATTGTTTACCTTCCAATGCAGCTATTAGTCAAGTAGGGTTATAAAGCTGGAATACGTCAGTGTAAGCATGTGTTTTTGTTTTGATTTTCAGTAATTGTATTATCTTTTCCCTTGTATACATTTTTTATGAGAAACATGTTTTTGTGGTTGTTTTTTCTTATCAAAATACTGAAAAGTGGTATTTTTTAAATTCTTTTTTGATAGTTTTTTTTTACACTTAATGTCTCGAATACTCAATTATACACGTTATTTAAGTCACGAGCAAAAGGCACGTGCCGGGCCCTCTTTGTATTCTTAGATAAGTCAAAAGTGAGAATTTATACCTTTAACCCTTCAACTGTGGTTAAAATCGTATGATGTCAGTGGAGGTGACTGTAACCGACATCACGTGATGCAAGCACTTTTTCACGTAAGATTTTGAATGGCGCATCGCAAAATTTTGTGAGTATTTGTGCGTCGGGTTTACGAAAGCAACAAATGAAGGGTTAAATTTTTTTTTAAATTGTTATTAGTACTTTTGATCATTATGAAATATACAAACGTTTAGTATAATACCATTTCTTATAGGAAGAATTATGGGGGACTGTCCCCACTACTGTGAGATACAGTATCTACATGCAGAACCAATATAGGTGTACCTTCTGGTATAGAAGCTCAAAAGGTAGAATAATTTATTGAAATACGGCATGAAGAATCTAGTCTATTAATGTAATAATCAGAGTCCAACTTGTCTGGACCAAGACTTAGGTTTTACTCTAAATACACAGAGAATAATGCCTCCACATCTGAATTTAAACAACACTGAGCTCGAGCTGCGCGGGGAGTGATTTATAGGTGTATTTTTTTGCAATGTGTTCAACATTTCTGTATTTCTGTGGTTTGCTCATTATGACATTTTTTATACAAAATTATGATTTAATTACTGACTGATCAAACACTGCTGTCTGTATACAGGTCAGCTTCCAATTGTAATTTGTAATTTTTATAATGGATGGAATAAAACACTGCTTTTCAGACTTGCTTTATTTATGATGTCTCAGTCTTGATATGTGTGTGCGTCTGTTTGGATGATTGCTTGTGTCCATATTTTCAACATGACCCTTAAATGACTTACATTTTGTGAAGGGCCAGTATGGCTAGGTGGGTTAAGGCGTTCGACTTGTAATCTGAGGGTCGCAGGTTTGAATCCCCGTCCCACCAAACATGCTCGCCCTTTCAGCCATGGGGGCATAATAACGTGACGGTCAATTCCATTATTCGTTGGTAAAAGAGTTGGCGGTGGGTGGTGCTGACTAGCTGCCTTCCCTCTAGCCTTACCCTGCTAGGATAGCCCTCGTGTAGCTTTGCACGAAATTCAAAATCAGCATTTTTGTAAGGTTTGTGTAATACATGCTTGTTCACCCACTTCAACAGTTAGAACAAGGTAGCTTAGCTTCATTTAAAAAATAAACTCCAGTTTGTGTTAAACAATGTTAAGAATAATAATTTATCAATTCGATACCAATGCGTACGATAGACGTATTTACTGCCATTAACACCTGGACTTGGAGATGAACACTTACCAATTTCATATAAATAGAAAAAAATCATATTCCTAAATCTGATGTGTAAATGTGTATCATTGATAAAAATATACAAAACTTAGTTCGGTCCGAAGTAATTCACGTAATTAATGACATAAGTAGGTCTTGGACCACAGATGTCCACTTGAGGAGACCTGTTATCACCGGAAGGCCTCATCCACAATAGACGGGGCAGGTATATGGCGAATGACAAATAACTATGAGTGCACCTTTCTTCATTTTCGTTCTTATAATTGTCAACAGATGGGGCCCTGATCTTTTTCCACTTTCGAATGCATGTGTTAGTCTTCTCCGTTTATTCTAAAATCTAACTCTGAAAACTAGCTTACAGCACGTATCTGCAGTTAACTACACCTGTTTATTTAACGAAATGAATGACGAGTCTTATCAAATCCAAGTTGGGTAAATTGTCGGTATAGATACATTCAACCTCAACTCCCAGCATAACATGAAGAAGTTGTCTTAACGGAGACTTAAGGTGTTTGTTACATCATTACCACCAAAAACATGACAGTTTTACGTTCCGGAACTGCGGTTAGAAAGTTTTAGTTAAGTTTTATGGGATCGCAACTAAAGGCTCTTACGTGAAAACTCGAAAATGTGACCCTGGCGGTAAACTATGAAGTCACCGGTGCCCGCTGCAAACAGACGTCCGTATAACTCAGGTCCAGCATGACCAGGGGGTTAAGGCACTCGAGTCGTAATTCGAGGGTCGCGGGTTAGAATCCCCGTCACACCAAACATGCCCTTTCAGTCCTGGTGGTATTATAATTTTACGATTAATCCCACTATTGGTTGGTAAATGGGTCGCACAAGAGTTGGCGGTGGGTGGTGCTGACTAGCTGC
Source organism: Carcinoscorpius rotundicauda (assembly GCA_011833715.1). Lineage (NCBI taxonomy): Eukaryota > Metazoa > Arthropoda > Merostomata > Xiphosura > Limulidae > Carcinoscorpius > Carcinoscorpius rotundicauda. Next base: position 132,567,667 of record CM022394.1, read on the forward strand.
CTTCCTTCTCGTGTAGCTTTACGCGAAATTCAAACCAAACCCACGTGCATGTGGTCGCAGTATACCTCTGAAAAAGAAACATATACGACAGGCTTAGCTCACTGTTGGTCCGATTACTCTGGTGTGTTTGTATTTTCCGTCAACTTGAATGGATTTATTTAGTTTTCTGCACGTCAAGATTTATATATACAGTTTTAAACGTATTTATTAGGTTTAATTTTCGTTTGCGAGCTAACAGTTTCACATGTTCAGATGCAGACAGTTTGCATTTCAGAGCAGCGTTTGAAACATAATTTGCAAAGCCAGGAGTTATCTGTGGTTAAGGTGACCGGACTTGAAATCCGAAGATTCGTGCTTCGTGAATACATTTCATTCGTGATAATTGAATATAACTATTTAGCGAGACAAGAGTTAGCTGTTATTAAGTTGCCTTCTGTCATGTCTTTCTGCGAGACAAGAGTTAGCTGTTATTAAATTGCCTTCTGTCCTGTCTTTCTGTTCAATATACCGAACAGCTATGTGCAGAATGTCGTGTACATTTGAATTTGACACATATCGAGATATCCACCTTGAAAGTCTGTGGAGGGTTTGAACAGGCAATGAAGAAAACATTACAAGTTTAAGACGGTATCAAATTCACATCGAAATGATGACAACATCGTTCGTTTTCTTCATCGTCCATTCAAGCCGACTTCATCTTTTTTATTTGGCCTAAAAAATTCTCAACCCATCATTTTCAACACCACTTATAACAAAAACATACATACTGTGATCACCTGAATGTAAGACAATCCTAGTTTTCAGAATGACCCCCGGTGACCACAGATAGCCCGATGAAGCTTTGCTGTAAAAATAACACACAGGCACACTTACCTTCTTAAACTATGAAAAAGAATTTGTGATTACATTCAGCGAACATTTATATACATATGCATAAACCCATGCTGTCTGGACAGAACATTTGACGTATATACATAAACCCCTGCTGTCTGGACAGAAATGAGATGAGCCAGACGTGGGGGGAGGGGTCTGTGGTCGGCCCATAGTTATATGTGGTGTAGTTATAAGACGACTACGTATTTTACAGCGTAATTATTAATCAAAATCAGTCTTATAATCAGACTATACTGCAAATTCATTGAAGAATAACCACCGAAAATGTCACTTATAGTTAAGACCTGAACTTTGCTAGACATTACATGTATACAGGGGGGTCTTTTCAAAATCCCTCTTTTTGTGATGTAAAAATATTTATGTTATATTAAACTATTTATTGTATTTAACGTTCTCTACATACTATAAATTCTTCTGACGAAGCGGTTTTTTTCTTTGGCTTGAAACAGTTTGATCCAATGGCTTTTGCTAACACTCTCAAATTAGAATCCTAAACTTCTATTGCTACTGTCAGGTTTTTGTAGGCCGGATTCTTTACAATAGGTGTTTGCGACTTGTTGGCAATAAATTTCAACAATAAACACACAGCACACAAACCACTTGTTTTATTATAAGTTATTTAAAAACAAATAAAACACGTGCACTAATGTTCGTTACACTGTTGGTTGTCACGGTTGTATCCACAGCTAAAAATAATTGTCTCTTTTTTTGTAAAGTGCACACAGGCTGGTTTAGTTATCATGGAATACAACTGACAAGACGAATTATTCTTCTATACTGTTATTATAGTACAGCCTACGATAAATTCACTTCAGAAATCGCCAATAGACGCTCTTTATTGCTAAACTGACAATCTATAACTAATCTTCAGACACTGCTGAAGGTACAAAACATTATCTAAAAATATTGAAATCCTTCGAATTATTTTTTGTTTGAAGGAGTTGCAGTCTTCACTATACTATTTCTGAGAAGCACATATGTTGCAAGATTCAAGACAAGAAAGGTTTTCTGGTGTTTTCCCTGACAGTTAGCTTTTGCTTTGTTTGTTTTTGAACTTCGCACAAAGCTACTCGAGGGCTTTATGTGCTAGTCGTCCCTAATTTAGTAGTGTAAGACAAGAGGGAAGGCAGCTAGTCATCACCACCCACCGCCAACTCTTGGGCTATTCTTTTACCAACGAATAGTTGGATTGACTGATAGTTATAACGCCCCCACAGCTGAAAGGGCGAACATGTTTGGTGAGTCGGGGATTTTGAACCCGCGACCTTCCGAATGCGAGTCGAGCGCCTTAACTACCTGACCATGCTGGGCCCTTCCCTGACAGAACAATACTATAAAGAGTTTGCTTCATGAGAAGTGGACAAAGATGATTATTCATATCTTCAATCACTAATATTGAAAACAAATCTGATGTCTTGACGCCACGATTTAGTCAACGACAAGCCCAGCATGAAAATGTAGTTCCATGAAGAATTACTTTAATAAATTAATAACCATTCCTTTCATTGACCAAATCATCAGTGATCTTTTCCCTGGATTTGATGCACGTGTAAAGCTCTCAACATCAGTTCAGAAACTCATGTCACCAAAACTCACACAAGAGTTTTCTGTCTTCGAAATCAGTTAACTCATATCTGGTAACATGGTTGGTATCGAGATCTGACAGAAGTCCAGGAGGCAGAGATATGACTACGACTGATGACGACGAAAGTTACGACTTGATGAGAAGAAACAAGACGACAACATTTGACAATAAACACCCTTTAAACAGCGCCACCTGGTGGCTGTGATCTATAAACACCCTTTAAACAGAGTCCTAGTGGCTGAGGTCTATAAACTCCCTTTAAACTGGATTATCTAGAGGGCAGGATCTATAAATTCAATGCCGGGTATTTGATAAGAAAATCCAAGGAATTTGTTGTGGGGGAAAAATGGAAGATCCTGAGAACATAAACTTTCACAAACCATGCTGGGTGCTCCACCTATCTTGTGTTCAAAGTTGAAGAACATAAACAGCTAGAAATAACTTTATGTATTTAATTTTATTTGAAAGTTTATTTATTCGTTGTATGGAGATATTGCCTTGTGTGAGGCGCTAGTCATCGTGTGGAACTCGCACGCGCTGAAAAGGATACTTACGTTTTGTGTTTATTTTGCAATGCAAAAAAGTTAAGAATGTGGATTTGTGTACCTCATGATAGTTCAGTAGGGTTAGTGTGTCTGATAGTTCAGTAGGGTTAGTGATTAGTGTACATGATGGTTCGGTAGGGTTAGTGATTAGTGTACACTGTAAATTCGTGGTTCAATGAGGTAAGTGGTTACTGTTTCTAATGGTTCAACAGGGTTAGAATACCTGATGGTTTCATAGAGTTAGCGGTTAATGTGCAGCGTAAATACGTGGTTCAGTAGGGTCAGTGTGCAGTGTAAATACGTGGTTGAATAGGGTTCGTGGTTATTGTGCCTGATAACTGTCCTCCCTCCGCAAAGTGACACTCCCTACGAGTGTGACGGTAAAATCCCATCAAGCAACTGGACTATCCCAAGAGTTGGTGGTAGGTACTATTGACAAGCTGCTATCACTCAAAGTTGAAGATGGCTGACGCAGATAGCTCTTGTGTAGCTCTGCCCCTGTGTGAGAAACAAATTCGAGCAGACATTAAAGTTCACTTGTTTTATTAATTAGGTTCTAAACTGCACTAAATGTAAATGCAATCTCACGATATTACTAAATGTACAATATGTACAGACGATACGTCATCTTATGATATTAATATGGATTTTTTTAATAAATGTAGCAGAAGAAACGAATAATCTCAGATTGTGATATCCCGGCATATTACTTTATATTGCTTGTTTTTAGTTAGACACAAAGCCACACGATAGGCTATTTATGGTATTACGGGAAAGGAAACCCAGTTTCTAGCATTGTAAGCCCACAGATACACCACTGTGCTACTTGAGGGCAGCATTCTTTATCAAACATTTGGGTCCTTGTAACGCTAACATTTCATGTTTTGTTGTGGCAAATATCTCACGTCAATCATTTCTCACTCCACAACAGTTCTTTTATCATGGAACTATTTCTTCCAATCAGAACAATACTAGTAACAGCTTTGATTCAACGGTTCCATCACCAGTTTTTGTCCCTGTCAGGAACTAATATGTTTATTATATGTCAGACTTTTAATTGTGCTAAACCCTTAACACTTTTTTAAGGTAAACACAGATGTTCAAAAATATTTAATTAAGCAGACGAACTGTTTAGCACATTATAACAGGCGTTTCTTCTCGGCTGTGATTAGATCAGTGTCTCTGTAAACGTAACCCGTCCAAGGTCATTACGAGTCTGATTTTTGTAAGCTGAAATAAATAAATAAAATATATATATATATATATACTTTGTTGAATCACTTCTAACTTTTACGATTGTTTTGTTTAAAAGAAGAATTATGGCTGATATAAATATTTGCTAACAGTTAATAGTTATACTGTTAAGATAACATTTAACTGAAATATATTTACGATGTGTATAGGTGACAACACGTATATATGATTTATTTCTATTATACATCGAGAAATTTGTGTGGTCAAAATACCCTACATTTCATGATTTATTGTCCAGGCTAAACAAATGCCACGGGTAACGTATTGTTTACACGTTGAAGGAATTCTTCACAGACAAATGTTAATATAAGGTGTCGTACAACGCAAGGTCAGTTTTGGTGTTATTACTCTAACACATTTCTCGTCCAATCACGACAAAAGTGAAAGATTATTTTATCATAAATGGAAAACTTTTTTGAAATAATAAGAAAACATATTTGGATTTTTTTCCGGGCAATGATTACGTTCACAAACCCAGTATTAGATGGTTAGATTTCATAAATTTAAAGTTTTATTAACTAAAAACTTTTCGACTTATTTCAGTAAGTAGCTGAAATTTCAAACTGTTGGGTTAACACTTAATTACATCTATTACGGAAATATAGATACCAGTGGACAGAAGTCCATAATGGTCACCAATTTATTTCATTTTGTTTTGTCCGATATTTAAATCCCCACCCAATTTATTTAGGAATTTGTTATTGTAATTTTGTTATATCTAGACACAGAAAACTGCAAAACGTACTATACAATTGGTGCTATACGGTCGGTATTAAAGTTTTACGAGGCCAGTCGGAACCAATTTCATTATCGTTTGTTTCCATTTAACATTTATAAATGTTCTGAATGAAACAGCATTGTATTTTTATTCCTACTCTTACCTTGTTATACTCCGACTTCTGTAAATAATAGAGAAGTCTTATAAAAATACAAATAATTCAACCCAAGTCACGCTCCACCATTTCCACAAAATGGAGACTTGTATTTCACAAACCTTTAATTTTCGTAATTCACCGTTACAGACCATTTCTTTACCCTCTTTCCAACTACGAACGCCCCTCGATAACTTAAAAATATCGAACAGCACGTGTGAAGTGATGACGACAACAAGGACAATCGTGTCAGATCCATATTTCATCACCCCTGATTGGATAAACAGAGATTAGTGACATAATATTACGCTATCGGTACAGGATGGTGTGTATATTGTTATCTAATATTTTTGTTCTTAGCCTAGAACATTCAAATAAATTATTCTTCAATGGCTTATTATTATTATATTGTAACGCGAGTTCTATGATTCTGTTCAAACCTCATGTTTTTGTCGGCAGTCAATTTAAACTGTGCTAACTAAAATGTCAAGCTAACCTAACAACCCTGACTTTATATTTTTGTCACGTGCACAAATTAGATATTGCAGTGGGAAATAATTTACCATCTCTAATGCAGTTTTTCTTTAAATGTAAATACGAAAAATTTAACAATTTAATCTATGTTATGTAATTGAATAAGTAGAGAAAAAGGCATGTCAATATATTAAAATTTCTAACATTAATTGCCCTAGTCTATGTAAGAAGCGAGACACCGAAATACCATAGTTGCGTCACTGACGTAGGTTAATTTAGACATATGATTAGTTAATAATATATTACTACTGCCCCCCCCCCGGCTCGTACACGGTGCGAAGAGTAAAGGAAAGCGTAACACAAATAAAAGAAAAAGCAAATAATTTATATTTAGGAAATAAAAAATCACTTACACTCCTAGCTGCTTACTGTCAAAGTTCCAGTGTTTTGTAAGACCGCTAATAATTGGTATTTTATCTTACCATTAGCTTCAGACATTTCCAAATCCGATACGTAAAACAGACGGTTCTTGTGCAAACATTTTAAATAAAAATAATAAAACGAGACATCACTGTTTTTTTATACGTGCCCAGTAATTTATTTGTAAACTTTAAAAATATAAGATTAAAAACTTTAAAACGTCTACACGCTTCGGTGAGAATCCACCATCTTCAGGAGAATAAATCACGTAGTATACATACTTGTAAACCTAATGTACATATATAATTTGCATGTCACAATGGCGCCATTTACAACAATGATTTTCAAAGGTTAACTTGCTTCGCTCGTGGGCCTATATCTCTATTTTTATTTTATTTTTAACAGTTTATATTTATTCGTCTTTTTCCGTTACCTGTTTAAGCTCGATAACTGAGTGAAACATACTGTTTAAAAGAAACAAATAGTTTTACAGCATCATTATTTATCTGTTTTATGGATGCGGTGTTGGTTTTCGTTAAGGAAAAGCTTCATAGAGGGCTATTATCCAAACGTGTGACTTCTTAATCAGTAAATATATTTTAGTTTGACAATTTCTTCACAAAATTATGTTTAATATGTGAAACATCAAAAAGATTAATCTCTAGATACGAATAACAAAACACTGGAATAACAATATATTCTATTTTTCTCTCGTTTATTAACATCTGTTGTCCACAAATAGTAGATAAGAACTGAAAGATGTAGTGAAGGATAATAAAATTTTATTATTTTATCAAGAAGGCAGCTTAAAAAAATTGTGTTGATTTTTGAACAAACCTAAAGAAATATTTTCATTGAGAAGGTAGTTTTCAGTTGTGAAAGAAATAACTGTGCCTTATGTAACTTTGGTAAGATGAAAACTATCAAAAACAGTGTAGAATAATAATAAATAAATTTCGTTTTTCGAAAATTAGCCCATTTCTTTTCAATTCTAAGAACGTAATATATCTTCTTAGAAAATGAAATGTGTGATGAATTTTATATTGGTGAATCAGATAACTTTAAAGATAAATATACGTAAATTCCATGTTATTAATCTCGATAAAAAAAACAACAACACTATGCTATCAAACATTTTAAGAAATTTATTTTGACAAAATTCTAAAAAAAACAAAACATTTTTACGTTTTCTTTTTATGGGCATACAGTGTAAAACAATTATTTTTATACAAATATTTAATTGTTTGGCGCCACCTTAAGTACGTGGTTGTAAGAGAGCAGAAGTAACTGGGTGCGTGAAGTCAGCAGGAATTGGGGAACCGTGAAATCTGACAGGAAAGTCAGTGAATTATATAATAAATAAATTGCATTTTTAGGACTAAAGAAAGTATGTATAATAAAGAGTGATGTTTTAATTTAAAAAGGGAAATATACTGGATACACCTTAATTTTATTTTTTTAGCTTTTTTATATACTTAATTTATACGTGAAGTGTAGTATATGATTGTACATTTGGAATATATGTATTTGGATTACTTACGTTTAGTTTAAAATGGTATTTGGATGTTTCTGTTATAGATTCTCAGTAAAATTATATTCTGCAGACTTACCTTTGAACCGGTTAAAGAAATTAATAAAAAATAGAACAGTTTGATATTCCAGTGTTTTGTTATATTACTGCTATTAGTCGTGGGTTGAAATTATATCTACTTGTCAGGCAGTTTTATGCGTAAATATATTTAGTTTGTTAATTGTGTGTTAGTGTTTATACAAATGTTAGTTTACTCTAGTAACACTAGAGGAACAGGTATCAGGTTACGTTTCTACTTCGTCTGTGAAGTACAGCATGTTAGTTGTATAAACTATAACGTCCCCTGACACTTTTATACACCACAGTCACCCCTCATTTACACTGGAAACTACTCGTTTAATTCTTCAGTTAAGGATAAGAGGAGTATAAATCTCTTGGCGTCAGGAGGCTGAATGAGGTATGTGATTTTTGCGCCCTCTTTCAGTAAGATTTTACATTTTCATTTGTTTTTTTCTAGAGAAAAAGCTAGTTTTAATATTTAACTGCAACATTAAGATTTTAAATGAAAAAGAAAATTAAAACATTGCCAGTATTTTTTTCCTGTGGAAATGTTAATAACCCAACCAACCAGTTGCTTATATTTATTCCAACATAGAGAAAAAACGTAATGAGTTTCAAATACCATGGGCCTGGGAAAAAAATTAAATCTGGATTGAAATCAGTTAATATATTTTTCCTTTTATCCACATTTTTCTGCAAAACGGACAAAAGTTATGAAAAGCCGACAAAAAAATCAAACATTATCATACAAGATCCACGCAACAGAACTGTGGCAAACCTTTTTAATATTCAAGTCGAAGTGGACTATTGTATTTAATCTTAACCACCCATGCAGGGACAAGCAAACAAACGTGGCTAATGATGATGTTGCATATGTATGTATTTTATCCTAGTTTATGTTGTGTTGTTATTAATACAAACTGTGATAATTTACTAAACGTCTTGCTGTAGACCTTTTCTCTCTCCCCATATTTGTTAGACGAATTCATGTTTCCCTAAAAAAGAAAGATGTAAATAGATAATGTAACCGACATTAATATTAAGTACAATTTTAAACTGCTGTGATTTGCAAACAACATGAATAATAACTTACTGGTTTGTTGCAGTCACATGATCAACGTTTCAGACTTTGCCGCTTTTTACGTTGAATATTAGACTATCAGGCCTAGAATAAGTCAAAATGTTCTGATGCAAAATGACTTGCCAAACGCAAACATGTATACTTAACAAAAATGAAATAGATTCTTTGTAATAATGGAAAGTTTATCATGGTAATTTTTTTCTCATCTTTATATTTATGATGCGTCAGAAACATATTGTCATATGCATTTTAAGTTTACCTGTACTAAAAAACAATATTTATTGCACTTAATCAAAAGACCAATATGGGGGTCTTTTCTTTAAATTTAACACATTTGGTTCAAAGAAAGAGGGCGCAACAATAAGAGATGCACGCTCTTACAAGCGTGTAAGCCCAGTGTTCTACCACCTTCTTGACGTTCTTGTGATTGTGACTTCAGTGAAGATTTGTCTTCGGCTCGCTATCATAAAACAAAGTACGTAAATCACGTGCTTGATGGCTTCCAATAAAAGTAAGCCGACAAAACATGTCTTTGTATTAGTTGCAACTTGATTTGTTATTCTTGTGTTTAAGCCGACATTGACCACCACAGATATTGAACTGACGGAAATAAAATAATCACATAGGTGGTTACTGGATGCTTCCTGCAACTTTTACATTAAAATATGACTACCTATGTGGTAAAAATTTCTTTGAAGAAATCTGTGACGTAGTGGCCAGTGCATTTTTCATTGGCCGAACCATCTGCTTTGGACTGCAGTTTCACTTATTCGGGGCTTGTCAGCGAAAAGAAATATAATTAGGCCTCTTTATAGCGGTGAAATTAATATCTGTAGGGTTTTGAGTACGTTTTGCTTCACCGTATAGTAACAGATTGTTATTTCAATTTAACCTCTGGTGATTAAACATTTAGTCCGCTGTACAATATTGAATAATTTATTTGACGAAATATTATTCACATACATAAATTAATAAAACAGACAGCCTCACAGATGTAAGGCTGATATTTCGATACATTTGAGATAAATATGTATTTAAAGTTATATATGTAGTTAATTACAGCATTGAGATTTTTTAAAGCAAGTTTAATCAATCTCTCCAGGTCTATGTGTATCTCCCACTTTTGTGTGAAAATACATATTTTGAGGTAATTTTGTACATAATTTCTCCTGGCGTAGAGTGTGAACACCAATTGCTCGTCCCTTTAGATATGCGCATGTCTACTTTTTTGTTTGAGTTTGGCGAGTACAAAACACGACGAACAAAATATTACCATGTTAATTTAAAGGTAGGTAATATTAACCACTTTCACAAGATAGCTGTCGAAAGGTGTTAATTCAGGGTTTTAATATAATTTCTTTATCTGCTTTAATTTTCTTTTGAAATTAAATGAACAAACATTGTAGAATTAATTTTTTTTTTCTCAAACCGTGATCTCGCAACTCGGGAAGGTTTACTAACAAAATAAGGGTTAACTACAGGTCTCGACTTCGTTAAGCCAAAACGAGAAAGTAAAGTCAGGTTATATAATAATATCCATTTTCTGAATCCTACTTTTTAAATGTTTTTTTTTTTATGTTTATATTCGCAGAAATAAAATATTAGGACCATTTATTTGGTCCTTACAGTAAGTATGGAATGATAGAAGATGTAATGTAACTCGATTTGTATTTATAATTTAATAAGATTATCTTAAGAACAAATTGTTATGAATGCAAAAGCGATTTTTATTTGTTGTTAAGGGAAAATGAGTTGAAGTGGAAAACGAATTCCAAGTATGGCTTCGAAAGTGTGAGATGTGCGAAACAGACAGATCGGTGTCATGAACGTGCTAGGTTGACGTATATCTTGTGAGTGCTAATAGGTATTTTATTAACGCTAAGTGAATTAGGTTATTGATGTATTTTGAAAAATTACAGCGAACTATTTGTACTTCGCTGGCTGAAAAACCTGGAGAGAAGGCATAGTGGGTTACACTCAAGTAAACGTACATACTCTATCGTTTTAAGAATTTTAACATCTTTTCTATGTATGTGTGACCTTCGCTGTTTACTGTGAGCAGTAGTCTATCAGTTTGTGTGTTTACGTAGGGCAGACAGGACTCCTAAAAATCACAAAAATATTTTGAACACGTCACTTCAGTAATATCGTATAAAAATAAGTAACGCCTTTCATTTTATTTATTATTTAGAATTGGTAAAATTAAACTTTTGGTTATAATGTATTGCACTCCAGGCCGTACATATGTAGACAGGTTTCTATAAGCTACTAACTGGACACGTGTAATCCAATAACAATGTTTATTAAAATATATGTTGTGTATGTAAATTTCGTAATCCGTGAGTGGTAAAGTTTTACAAATACGCAAAAAATATTTGTGTATTTCAGATTTTATAGATACGTATCTTTTATAGTTTCTATTTTAGGAATACAGAGGCCTTACTAAACTGTTAATTAATGAAACCAGATATAAACTTAATGTAAACAATAACTGAAATATTGTTTTATAGTAAGTACACGTAGGAAATGTTCAATTTATTTTAGTTGTGTACGTTAGTAGGTTTGTTAGCAATTACACAAAATTCTTTTGTTGTCGAACTTGAAGCGGTTGAATGAAATACTTCTTACGGCATCTGTTAACGTTATTTATTGACTATAGGGCGGCGTTTTAAGACAATTACATAAATAAACACATTATTTAGGTGTAACAATAATCAACATTATTTTACTCTTTAGAATATTTTTCCCGTTTTTCATTTTAAAATTTAAGCACAAAAACGCACATATCGTTCTTAATTTGATAAAGAAATACAGCACATTTGTTGTTTTCAGACAACGTGACGCAAACCACCAATAATATATTTTACTGCCCGGGGTATACTAGTCGCAGAGTTAGGCCTGCGTTATATTCACTGATATTAACTGTATAAACGGTAGATGAAAAACGAAACTTAATTATAGGCCTGTCTAGAGCCTCGGTTAAGTGGACAGTAAATATAATAATAACAATGACATAAGAGCTTTAATGTAATGTGTAATATAAAAGTAAATCTCTGTGAATTTTTGCTGGTTTTATATAAATTAAATTTACTTATAAAAACAATCACGGTTTTATATTTTTGTGGGATATGGGGGGGATTGTACCCTCTGGACTTGTCGCTAACTTAGTCTATGCAGAATGTAACCAATAACGTTTTTTGATGTGTTTTCTTTTCTTTCGATTCCAAATAGTTTCAGTTCAATGTTTAAGTATCGAACACGTTTCAAACATTGTATTAGATGTATCTCCAAACTTTTCCAAGGGCAGCGAAACCCGTAATGGCCCAGTCTTTTTTCACACATTTAATAATACGTTGGTAAACTTTCACCTTTGACCCGTAATCAACAGCATTTGGTAAATGATTTTTCTCATATCTGTATCCATTTTGCAGATTTTGTTTTTATCCGTAGAGATATACGAGTTATAGGGGAGGAAAGTATAATTATTTCTTTTAATTCTAATAATCATTCTTGTGGTTCTGTATTTTATATGAAAATAATATTTTTTTTCACCAAGCGTTGTGGCCTGACATGACCAAGCGTGTTAAGGCGTGCGACTCGTAATGTGAGGGTCGCGGGTTCGCATCCCCGTCGCACCAAACATGCTCGCCCTTTCAGCCGTGGGGGCGTTATAATGTGACGTTGGTAAAAGAGTATCCCAAGAGTTGGCGGTGGGTGGTGGTGACCAGCTGCCTTCCCTCTAGTCTTACACTACGAAATTAAGGACGGCTAGCAAAGATAGCCCTCGAGTAGCTTTGTGCAAAATTCAGAAAACAAACAAACAATCCAAACGTTGTAATAGACAAAAGTGTAACATCATTATGCAAATCCTATCGGTCATGAAAAAATAACAACAATTTATACGTAAAATTGTGTGTTTACCACAGAGTATAAAGTGAAAAAAGTACACGCACATATACTTTATTTTTATAACAGTAATATAATTTGTAACATTATGATGGTAATTTTGATTTTAGACGGGGGTTTTTCAGAAAAACGTCTTCTCTTCACCTTCAACCCGTGAGAAAAAGATTGACGCTTTTAAATGCCCCCGCTAGTACAACGGTATGTGTACGGATTTACAATGCTAAAATCAGTGGTTCGATTCCCCTCGGTGGGCTCAGCAGATAGCCTAATGTGGCTTTGCTATAAGAAAACACCACACACACACACACACTTTTACACGCAATGTTTTGGGCGAGAAAAAAAAGCAAGAAAAACGAAAACGGAATTCGCTCGCGACCGTGATTGGGAAATAACTTGTTTGTTTGTTTTCTGAATTTCACGCAAAGCTACTCGAGGGCTATCTGCGCTAGCCGTCCCTATATTAGCAGTGTAAGACTAGAGGGAAGGCAGCTAGTCATCACCGCCAACTCTTGGGGTACTCTTTTACCAATGAATAGTGGGATCGATCGTCCCATTATAACGCCCTCACGGCTGAAAGGGCGAGCATGTTTGGTGAGACGGGGATTTAAAACTCGCACCCCTAAGATTACGAGGAGAACGCTTTAACCCATCGGGCGTCTAAAAAATAGCACAAAAACAATAGGTGGATATATATATCTTATATCCAGAATTTTGTTGTGGGAAAGAAACAAACGGGAATGACCCGAGAAAAAATCCACTTTTACACGGACGTCGAATATTTCAAAGTGCCAGAGTTATGACTGAAATGAAGGAAATAGATTTTTATTACAGATATAATACTGAAACTAGCGAATGTTTTGCTAACACTGAACATTACTGTGTTTCTTGTATTAGATATCCGTATATTTTTAATTTTTTTCCGTGAAGCTAGATAAGTATATTTAACAAATCTAGGTAATTCAGTGTACTTAGTCAGAAACTGCTCGAATCAGTTGGTTTTGAGCTTACCAATTACATTAATAAACATGTAATTAAACATGTAATGAAAGGACTGAAGTTATAATAATAATAATAAGATAAAATGATTCACGTGACCGTAAAGTCACGCCTCTTTATATTGTAACCAATCAATAAACTAATCGGTTGTGATTGGTCAACCTTCCAACGCCAACTCACAAATACGGTTGTTGTGCGGTGTTTTAAGTTAGCGGTAACCTAAAGAACGGGGCGAGTGGTGGAGAACCTGACGAAATCTCGATCAAAGAGACGATAATGGACGCGTTTAGATACGGTCTCCCAGTTGATTTGTCAACGCTTTATCCTCCATCCAGTCTGTCTCTCGTGGACGAAATGCAGAAGTTGTTGAGGACCTTAGAAACCATGAATATTCAACACCAAATGAGTAAGTTATGAGCATTTCGATCGCTCAAATTCGTAAAAAAACAAACAACAATCTCGGTTCTACCCTAATTTATAAAAAGGTCTTCTTAAGTTACGGTCTTGCATAGTGTTACGAGGTGAAAAAGGAGATATGCTACTCACGTGCAAAAGTTACTATCACAAAATGTGATTGGGTTTTGGTATTAAGCAGGCTTTTCGTCAAATTAAAGAGTGAAGTCGATCCATCGAGAAATTACATATTATTCGTTCTGCGGCACTTTCCGTTGTTTGCTATCAGAAATATCATGGTATGAAACGCAAAAGGTCCCTATTGTAAACTTTAAAGAATGTGTATCATAAACAAATACAACTTGTAAACTACCATAGCACAGATAGCCTAGCTGCTTTGTGCCATAAAACACCAAGTCAACCAATCAGCCAACTACGAATCACTTCTACAATTTTAAACATTTTGGTAATCTACATGTCGCTTTGGCATACTTACTTATTTTGCTAGTCTTAACATTATAACTTGTTTTGAAATACAGCTTCTGCAAATATCTCGATGGGTTTACATATCTATAAAATGAAAACAAAAAATTATCTTTTGTGTGCCTACTTTGAACTCTGCGGAGTATTACAGGAACTGAACATACGACAACAGTTACCTACCCGATGTCATGTTGTTCCTTAAGGTAAGGACACCTCTGTGTGTCAAGTTTGGTCATACTAGCTCCAAAACTTTATACATCATAATGTTACTGAATATCGGGATAAAACGTAGCATTTGTTTTGCTTACTTCACCCAACTTTGTTGATTATTTATATCGGTACTTGTTTTCCTCGCGTCATAGTGGTGATCCAGATAGTACACTATTCTAAAGATACGTTAGACTTCACAATTCATCACCCGAAGCCCAGCAGTAAGCTGTTCTGAATCGTTTATTAAAACTGAAAGTCGGGGCGAGTAGAGCGTAGATAACTTATTACGTAACCTTGAGCCTAACATTCATTGCGGTTAATGTGTAACCTATGTATTACAGTAACCGAATTGGTAGACATTTTTGTTCACTCAACAGCCATAAATTTTTAATTTCAAAATTAAGCTTTTGTTTTTAAATAAAATTATTTCATATATTTCAACTCTTGAAACAACAAAGTATGATGTTAAAACAGAAGGCGGTAACAATAGGAAAGTCCCATATTTTAGTTTTGTAAATTCCGCGCTGCGCCACCTATCTTCAAAGAGATTGTAATATTTATTTATTTTCAATTACAGATTACGTTCGTAGCGATTTTGTACAGAACGGAAAAGATTCCGAATTTTTCACTGTCCAGTGTCCGACCAACAAGCAACGACCTCCGAAAAAACGCAAGAGGAGGCCCCAAGAATGTGTATTTTGTAAAAACAATGGCGAAGAAGTGCGTTTTTACAAGAGTCATGTCCTGAGAAATACAAGTGGTAAGATCGTCTGTCCAATTTTGAGACGTTACAACTGTCCCATTTGTCAAAACGGAGGTGGAGACACCGCCCACACAATAAGATACTGCCCCCAAAACAAGTTCAAGTGACTTTCGTTGAATTTTAACTGTCTAGCGTTACGGGGTAGCAGGACCGATCTACTGACTGCTCGTTATCATGCGAATATATTAATTTGTTAATGTACAAAAAATATATCGTAACTTGGTTTAGGCCAACTCACGTTTTTGATACGAATATATAGAAGTTTTTGATATATTATTCAAATTACGTAATTTATGTTGTGCATATTGGTTTATTGAAAACATTTTGATACTAGAAATAAACAATTAATAATTTTTTCTATTAGTGGATGTAGTTTCACTTCATTGTTTTTTAATATTAGCGTTCCACTAACATAAACCGTATCTGTAGTGCTTATTACTGTAGGTTACGGTTTTTTAGCGGAAAGCTAATGAAATGAAACGATGAGGGTCTAACACAATAAAAACCATTTGACGTTATAAGATCGTTTATTTCTAGTATTATTTTGATTAATACGACCGTTCAAAATGCGATGAAATCTTAGAATTTCAGTAAGTAACAAATTTGAAGAATATCTTGTGCTTGTTTCTTGTCTTTATTCATTTAAGACTTAAGACAAATGTTATATTTTTTTGTTATAACTGGTACGTTTGTCATTACTTACAATATTCATTCCACCTTTTCGTGAAAGCACAGCTTCGTTTCGTCGCCCTGTTCATATATCTAAATTTTTAACTTTTCAGTTTCCTATTTCAAGTTCTAAACTAAATTTTTCTTCGTGTTTAATGATGAATTGACGTTTTCTGAAACAATTTCGGCAAAACTTTTTGACCTGACAATCTCCAGCCATTCATCCTAGTTTTTATCGCAGGAAATATACTAGTGCATGTTATATTTTTCACTTGCTGTAAACTTCGTGTTTAATTTTAACGTAAAAAGCTACGTTATCAATTTACTGCATTTTATTTAATGCGACAGAAGTCTTGTAATTTGTTTTGAAAATTTCCTTTAAAACAACGGGTTAGTTCTTCCAGTGAAAATTAATTACACCAAGCGTTTTCGATATTATTTGGCCCATGTAAGTTAGACATATTACTTTTAAGAAGGTATATAGTATTCTTTAATTTTTAATTTTCATACTTCATAGTGAATTGTGTGAAGTAACTGTGATAATTGATTTGTTTTTGAAGAATAGTAGCCGTCGGAGAAAACCGTGAATTTTTTGCTACTTAACTCTCAAACTAGGCCTATGAAGTAACAATTGAAATATCGAAGACGTTTTTATTGTATGTACTACAAACTTTCTATATTTCAGTTCCAATGGAAGTGTTGTTGCAAATTGTATTATTATTATTATTAAAACTACTTTAAATAATTGACACTTTTTTGCGTTAAAATAAGAAGCTTAAGAAAATATTTTCTTAAAAATAAATCGAAAGTGGTTACTTACAGTTTCCATATTCTAGCAGAGATATTAATGTTTTGTAAATAAACGACCAGATGAATTACAAGAACTAGGATGTGACAATAATTCACTTATTTCAAAAGCTGTAACTATTCTCCACCAGAGGTCGATGTTTAAAAGTTCGAGAACGTCTGTCCATAGTTCATTTAAAAATACTAAATTCAGTATTTCAAATACAAGTTTTCTTTAACTTTTATGAACGTTAAAGCTTCTATCACACTGTTATAGAAAGACAAGTTACCGAAAAAACACGAATTTTTTGAACTCGGTAAAAAAACATTTCAAACTTTAAGATTGTAATTGATTAAATTATGAAATATTTAAAAAATAATTAATTATAGAGCTCACTGTAGGTACAGTAATATTTCTTTTGAGGGAATAGTATGAGTTCGTAATCACTTAATAAATGAGCGATTTGACAATATATTATAAATTTAGATCGTAAACATAATTAAAAAATATCTTAAACGAAAACGATTTTACTTCTGTTGGTAAATGGTTCTACGAATATGTACTTTACTCCTAGAAAACCACCTGGGTATGACACGTACCCTGCTTTTAAAACGCCAAATAATTCATGGAGGAGAGATTCCTAACATAATTTCTTTCCTGGTTTAATAAAAACGTTGGAATCTAATTGGGGCCAGGTTAGGAAGGGTATGTTACTTTAACAATTACACATCTATATCCTTGGCTGGGATTTGTGATTCTTTAGATTTTCAACCTTTTTGTTCAACAAGCATTTTAAATAGTATTTTTCTAACAATAGGTGGAGCTAAAACTTGCTACAGTACAATATTCTGTACAAGTAAAACAAAAAGATTTAGTTATTTAGTGTAAGAAAAACAATAGATGGTTTGACACTGCAGTAAGGTTAATTATGTAACGTAACTGGTGTTTCAGGTACTCCTCACAATTCAAACGTTCACTCGCGGTGAAGATAACTGAATATTTTTGATGGGTATTTTATTCGTCATTTCCTGGTGAATATCTTTAAACTCCAATTGGGACACCTGTATTAATACAATTAGAAAAGAAACAAAACCCTTAACAGTTTAGAATATTTTAACCAAGTGGAAATGTTTTAACACCTTAATCTATGGTTGGTCATCTCCTTCATCCTCGCCTTCGCTTCCAGCTTCTTCGTCATCATCGTCCCCTGCCACCTCAGCATTGGCCATTTCTAGTCTTTCCAGTTGCTTAGCCAGTTCCACTTCATCAGTTTCAGTTACCACCTTTGGCTAAATCAAATAAAAAATCTTTACAAATGTTACAGAGGATGAAATAAACTAGTACCAAACTTCAGAAATGCCGATCAATTTCCTAACCCTAAAATGCTATTACAGGTAAGTTATTTTCATTTAACCTTAATAAGTGAATAACAAACTACTATAGTCCATAACATTATGAAGTAACATTTACTCAATGTCTCCACAGCACAGAACTCTTGATGGTAATTACGTACTGGGTTTTTGACGTGAAACACACCACCAGAGGTCTGAATAGCTTCCTGTATCTTGTCAATGGCTTCACTCAGTGCTTTTAAACCATCTGGCCGTTCCATGGTAGTTGTGGTGATAACATATAGGGGAGGTGCTATTAGATTGATCTAAATATATAAAAACAGCTAGATAAACCCTCTATTATTAAACTAACGTATCAACTTCTGAGAAACACCCTGATTTTTAAGAATCCTCATTTTAATGTTTAAAAGTTTTATTAACCTACAACGAAGTTACTGATTATTATAATCTTTCTCAACTCAAATCATTTGTGTGACAGATCTCAACTTAGGTTTTTGTAAAGTGGTGGATACACTTTACAATCTAGTTAAAATAATCTTTATGTGAAGCTAAAATTGACTTCTAAAAACCAATCAAACATGGAAAGTTTCCTAAGTAAAACTCATGTTGGTTGTTCTGGAAAACAAAACAAATAAGGAAACTTCTGTAATACATCAAACACACGTACCTGACACAATAAGAGTATATGAGGGCTTGTTATTCATATAATAATGTATAGTACATTTTTGTGTTTTTCATTGTACTGCTTTTACATAAGAAAATAAAGATGGTAAGCCTTACTATATAATTTTTATGAGAAAAACATACAGCATAGATATAAAAAAACCTACTAAAGACAGTAACTGCTAGCCAGCCAATTCACACATTAATTCTATATCTACTTAAATTACCTCCAATAGTCAGTAATATATTAATACAGATAAAACTATGCTGACAACTTAGGGCTAGCTAAACACGAGTTTCCTACTTTGACAGGCATACATTCTGTCGAACAGTTTATTCCAGCACGAAGAGCATTTTTCACAGCATCAATCCCTTCATATCCATAACAAGAAACTTCAATATCTATGAACAAAACATCACAATTAACAATGAAAAAAACAAGTCAGATTATCCAATTACTGCTCAAGCCTAAACATGAAAATCTGAATTGAGAACTTTCAAAACTTTGTATGTCCACACATTAGAAGTTTTACAAACTAAGAATTTAATCCATTTTATGAAGAGACAGAAAAATGTCTTTGTAAATACAGGGTGAGTAAGAAATCACTTTTCCAATCATCACAATGTGTTATAAAGAAAATCTGGTAATAGGTGTATTGAGTAAGGGCCTTTTTCATCTGGAAAGGAATAAAGGCCATTCACATAAAAAAATTTACAAGACAATGTTCTTTATTGTAATATTTGTGTGATAAAAGTTTGTACTGACATGTTTAACATAAGATTGAGTTTTAAAATTTGACTGACTTTCTAACGAGGATATTGTGTTAGGTTAAAACCTTGTATACACAAATTCTAAATATTCCTTCTTCATAACTGAAAATTTGGAACTTTTTACTTCCCCGACACAACACCCATGCTTCAAAAATGAGCCAAAGATTGTAGGACAAGTAATCATGCTCTAAGAAACCATCTTATTTTTTGTGACAACGCTTCACTGTGAGACCAGCTCATTGCAGGAAGTACTCTACAGAGACCAGGTTAAGCTCATTACAGGAAGTACTCCACAGAGACCAGATTAAGCTCATTGCAGGAAGTACTCTACGGAAACCAGGTTAAGCTCATTACAGGAAGTACTCTACAGAGACCAGGTTAAGCTCATTGCAGGAAGTACTCTACGGAAACCAGGTTAAGCTCATTACAGGAAGTACTCTACAGAGACCAGGTTAAGCTCATTGCAGGAAGTACTCGAGAGAGACCAGGTTAAGCTCATTGCAGGAAGTACTCTATGGAAACCAGGTAAACCTCATTACAGGAAGTACTCCATATTTGCTTATTCAGATAACACCCAGAAAATAATTCCATTAACAGCTTGTAGAGAGAAAGTACAAACTAAATTACCAGCTCTTATTTTCACAGACTGAGGAGTAAGACGCTGATTAATGTTGTTCACAAGAACCTCTTTGGTCTTTTCATCAAGGTTGCATTCATCCAAAATGGACGGGTCACTGGAAAAAAACAAAATTCGATGTTTGGTTAACGAAAATGAATTGAAAACCCTTTAGCTCAAGCTATAGGGTTTTTATTTTATCCTGAGCGTTTTTTTAACATCACAAATAGTTAATGAAAATTTCACACTATTTATTAAAAACATAAATATTTATCACCATAATAAGTTACAATAAACCAATGATGTGTTCTTTCCGATAGAATGTTAAAACCTGGTATTTTAATTACAAGGATGAAATGACAGCCAACAAAGAACAAATAAAAACAACTGAAGTCTTTTACACATTTTTCTTAAATTTTTGATTTAAGACTAAACTTATAGATATGCAAAATAACATTTTGATATCTCAAAATAAAGAAACAAAGAAAATTGGCTTTTAAACTAGGTATCAAAAATTATCTTGGTACAACCAAGCATTTTATTTATTGTATCTAACTGTCTTAACTATCACATTGGTATGTCCATATTGTTTGTCTCAAGTTGTTCGTCCATATAAGTATTCCTGTTTGTTCGCCACTATTTATTCAACAATTAGAATTCAAACAACAAACAACTTAAGTTAAATAATTATCTAAACAAATAATTTTTTTTTTTTTGTAAACATTTCTGTATTCACTACAGAATATTGCATGTAGTCTACAAACGGTTTGCCACTTAGTGTTGCTGTGACATATTTTAAACTTTTTTATTAGTTTGTTATTAAGGGCAAAGTGCCCAATGGACAATTTGTGCCATGTGTACAGAGTATATTGATACCTACTCCTGGACAGCCAGGTGGGTTAACGGGTTCAACTCATAATCTGAGGGTCGTTGGTTTGAATCTCCATCACACCAAAAATGCTCACCCTTTCGGCCATGGGGGCATTATAATGTTATGGTCAATCCCACTATTAGTTAGTAAAAGAGTAGCCCAAGAGTTGATGGTGGGTGGTGATGACTAGCTTTCTTCCCTCTAGTCTTACACTGCTAAATTAGGGACAGCCGGCACAGATAGACCTCGAGTGACTTTGTGTAAAATAAAAAAAAAAAGCATTGTAAGTTCTCAGGATTACCACTAAGGGCAGTGACGAAACATCAAAGTTACACCACACAGTTTTAACTTACGATACGGCGTGCTTGAAAACATCATAAGAACTCGCAGCTTTCTTAAACTTCTCATCAAAATACCAAGCAGTCTTCTTGTAGAGGTCTTCCAGCTGTTGGTCATCATAACCCAATATCCCTGCTACATGTCTTAAAATGCTGTTCACCTAGAAATGTAACGGGATCATAAGTACTGATGTTACTGACCTCAAAGAATTTAACATCAGACATTTGTCCATCTTCTTACAGCTCAGTCTTCCCTTAAGCTGTGACAAAATACATAAGATCAACCTCTGAATTTCATTTTAACAGTTAATTTAAAGAATTATTATTCATTAAAAATATTTCAGTTTTGTTGTCATAAGATTTTTTTTTTTTGCAGGAAGAGGCTTTGGTCTCATTTTGATCACTTATTTGGATCAACTTAGGTTGCTGATGTAGATGACGTTTTCAAGATGTTATGAAACATCTGCAGGTTCTCACATATTCCATACACTCTTCAGATCGCAGGTACTTCCATAAATTATTAGTGAACTGTCATACCAGAACTGACTCAAGGTTATACTGGCCTTGCTGTTTAATTCTGGAATCCCACCACATAAACAGAACATTTTTACATCACACAAGATAATTTCAACATCTTCCCACTTTTAAATAAACCCACGATAACGAACTGAAACAACACACTTTTAAAATGATTTGTATATATTTATTTAAATTTTGTAAGCATCGGTTACCACACTATCCTTATATTAACAATAATAAAAGGCTTAGCTCAATATAATTCGACTCATGCCAGTTCTGTTACTTTAAATAATCAACACACTTTTCTAAACAATTAACTACTTACATAAAGGGTTTTTCTGGATATGTAAAACAAATCAGCACCTCTGTCAAAGTTATACAGAGATTAAATAAATTTATTAAGAGTAGACAGCCACTATACCAGGATCTGGCCAACCATGAGTACTGGTTAGCCACAACACCAGAATCTGCCCAACCATGAGTACTGGTTAGCCACAACACCAGGATCTGGCCAACCATGAATAATGGTTAGTCACAACACCAGGATCTGGCTAACCATGAGTAATGGTTAGTCACAACACCAGGATCTGGCCAACCATGAGTAATGGTTAGTCACAACACCAGAATCTGGCCAACCCTGAGTAATGGTTAGTCACAACACCAGAATCTGGCCAACCATGAATAATGGTTAGTCACAACACCAGAATCTGGCCAACCATGAATAATGGTTAGTCACAACACCAGGATCTGGCCAACCATGAGTAATGGTTAGTCACAACACCAGAATCTGGCCAACCATGAGTACTGGTTAGTCACAACACCAGAATCTGGCCAACCATGAATAATGGTTAGTCACAACACCAGAATCTGGCCAACCATGAATAATGGTTAGTCACAACACCAGAATCTGGCCAACCATGAGTAATGGTTAGTCACAACACCAGAATCTGGCCAACCATGAGTAATGGTTAGTCACAACACCAGAATCTGGCCAACCATGAATAATGGTTAGTCACAACACCAGAATCTGGCCAACCATGAGTACTGGTTAGTCACAACACCAGAATCTGGCCAACCATGAATAATGGTTAGTCACAACACCAGAATCTGGCCAACACCACCTTTACTGATTGAATTGTCACTTTCCAAGGAGCAAAAAAAACTATTTCAAATACATTATAACATTAGAAGATTCATAATACAGCATACCTTAGTTCAACCTTTTGTAAAACAGCCTTCAACTAAACATAACAAAGTATTCATCTTTAATCTGTAAACCTACTTCTATTACAGACAATAAATTACACACAGTTTGCAATACAAACATTAATATAAATTTTAAACTAGGATGTGATACAGATGATATACATGATGAATGGATGGAAACATTATGTATTTATTACAGGACTCTGGTCACTTCCTACTACAATACAAACATTAATTATGTATTTATTACAGGACTCTGGTCACTTCCTACTACAATACAAACATTAATTATGTATTTATTACAGGACTCTGGTCACTTCCTACTACAATACAAACATTAATTATGTATTTATTACAGGACTCTGGTCACTTCCTACTACAATACAAACATTAATTATGTATTTATTACAGGACTGGTCACTTTCTACTACAATACAAACATTAATTATGTATTTATTACAGGACTCTGGTCACTTCCTACTACAATACAAACATTAATTATGTATTTATTACAGGACTCTGGTCACTTCCTACTTGTACTTACAGCTTTTGCCTTAGCAAACTTTTCTTCACATTTCACGATATCTTCTGGTGAAACACGTCTTTTCGACAAGTCAATATATCCTACATTTAAATAATGTAATTAAAAATTTGTTTCTTCGACAAATATTTCACAATTCATATGAAAACAAAGTTTATGTTGTCTTATCTAATGGTTATCACTGTTTTATGTTCTCTCAACTAAACAAGTGAAAATTTATAAATCAGAAAACATTTTTTTAACAGAATGATAGCAATGGAAAGAAGTGTTGACAATTAGGGGCCCTGTCCCCCCCACCAATAATTATGCATGGCAAATTCATCCATTTTGGAAAGTGAAATGTTTATTTCCAAGCACATGACAGGCATGTGCATTGATATGATTTATTTGTATTTCAATTCTGATGCTAGGAACTGATTTTTATGTTATAATTGGATGAATTGTCAAACAATGTATTGTACTGGCAATTGCCAAGTTGTTTTTATATGATTCACTACCAGTGATGTTCGTACATTATGCCACACTGAACAATGTTAGGTTTTTCTTATTGTTAAAACAATCAGTGTGTAAGATAAAATTATTCACTTCCTACACATGGCACTTAAGTAACCACAGCATTAATTAATGAAGCTAACTATGATGCTGATAACAGGTTTAGTCGTGCGACTCGTTCGGGACCCTGCAACCAACAAAGATGTGGACACACAAATTAACTATTTGATATACAACTTCGGAAAATTGTACAAAAACCTAACAGGCCTATATGACCCATTAACAGTAACTCGATGGTAATAAATACCTTCTTCTTTGATAAGTACAAAATGCAATTATGTGTTTGTGGAATACGACGCATAATGCTATGACAACTAGCTAGAACATTCTCTTACATCCAGACTATCAAACTAGTGAGTAGAAATAGGTGGAAAAAAGAAAAGCTTATTGCAACTGTTAAAATATTCAATGAGGAAGCTTCTAAGAAACACACTATTTCAACACTACCTATTACCTTTTAAAGTTCATACAGTGAATATCACTTGTAATCATAAATATACTCTATTCTCCTGTACGTAACTACTTTATAGATACCAACGGCCACTTTTCTCAGTCTATTTCCATAACACATTGTTTATATTTACCTTGCATTGTTAAACACAGTAATATCATAATACTTGTATGGTGATGACTAATGTTTTGATGCTCAGACTTTCTACAAATTCTTGCAATAGACCTTGCAGTTTCCTGTGTAACAATGCAACGTTAGATGTACACCATTTCTCTGATGAAAATTTGGCAAGTTTTGAGAAATTACCATGTTTAAACACATATTTTATTCAAGTGTTTATTCTGAGGTTTACCAAATGCACCATCTATCTACGACACTAGTCGTACTGTTTCTGGAATTATTGTTCTGTAATAGTTGAAAGTTGTTTGTGAAAAAAAGATGAGACAGATTTCAGTTAACTGTTGATGATGGATTTTATGATTTGTTACATCTTACAGGCAGGAAGGATTTTAAAGAATCACTTATGATTCACAAAGTGCTTTCACTGTAGGAGGCATCAAAGATGAAAATAACCCCCATTGTTTTACTTCCAAATAACCCTAATTCCTCAAACAACACATTTCCTTCTTTGTCAATAATAAATGTACAAACTTTAAATCAAAATAGTGTTTAAAAAAAAACAACCACTGAGGATAAGGAAACTTGTGTAACTACAGCACACCAGTAGCAGTTCCATAACAAATATGTTTGTTTTAATTATTTCTTATTGGAATAGACTTAGTATCAGGTTCTTGAGAAAGAAAAAACCTTAAAATTTCACCAAGAATTATAACACCTTTGCTCCTTAAAGGTATATTATTTTTTACCTTTATCTTTGTCCACCCTGATAACCACCACACATTCACTTCGGCCCACTCTGATCAACTTGTTGATGGATCTAATACGTCGTCGTGACAACTCAGACAGGAGGATCATCCCTTCAATATTGTTGTACTCTAAAAGATGTACATAAGCACCCATCTCGGCAATTGATCGAACATTTACCATGACAACATCTTCAATTTCTGGGTACCGCTGGCTGTAGAATCGACAGGACAGGGGCATGGCTTAAAATGAAATAATCAGGTGACTCAGATATATTTAATATATTGTGATGTAATCTACATTTATATGAAGATACAATCACATTCCATAACTTAATGATAAAAAAAAAATATTTTGGTGACCAAGGTAAGCACAACAGTCAGTGAAAATATCATCAACATACATTAACCTTTTAATAACCATATATAACAAAGAGAAAATCTCTTTTGTAAATTGGAGTTCATCACACACAAGTAACCTCTGTCCTAAATACCAAGTATTTGAGAGTTTTCAGCAATAAATAATGACCGACATGATAAAAAATGTATGTCATTAGAAACTGTAATAAACATAATATGAAAGAAGGGTTTTGTAATTCTAATTTATTGAAGCAATGTGCCAAGCAGCTACATAAAGATTGTGGTAAATGGTTAAGTGACATATGGAATTACACTTGGCAATATTACATTACCTAAAAGTAAAATATACCTTTATTTGTTCTATTACACTGTAGATAATAAATGTGCCTAAAACCAACAGGCATAATACATGACATAGTTACTAACAAAACAAACCTAGATAACAAGAATTTAAGTTTAAAACACATTTCGTTAGTTTTAATACACTGCGGTTGACCCCAAAACACTTTCTGTTTCTTAATTTTCAATTTCTTGAGCTCTGACCATTTGATATAAACATAATAAACTTTAAAGGGTGATTAATGTATTGCTTATTACACTACTTTGACCTGAGTAATTTTATTCTGACTAAAGTATAATTGTCGAGATTGTTTTCTTAAATATTATTACAATTATGTTTTGTTTATTTATGAAAGTGAAATGATAAGTTATTATTAACTAATAAACAGCACACTAGAATACTTCCCGTAAGTACTGGATAAATACTCACACTTTATGAAGTTTGTCACAAAACTGAATGTAGGTATACATATAAAAAGTTTATACACAGTTAAATACACTGTCGAGCACTTGTACTAAAACAAAATCTGATTAGTTTTAACGTGTATTAGAACAAGTTGAACTGTGTTGTAAAGTTACAGTTACAGCAAACATGTTATAATTATACTCAAGTAAAACAAAATGGTGGGTTAGGCTTATTTCTGGGCAGATTTTTACAGAGGCTTAATTTTATAATTAACATTTCCCTACTCATTTTTTTTTAAATAATTTCAATTTCACATCTTAACAAAAGTAATACCAGTTAGCACTAAGTAATACTAAAGCTACACCCTAGTTATATTGTATTACTATTAGCAACAGTAATAAATGTAGCCGTGGGTAAGTTTTAACACACATATACACATATATATATGTGCAAATTACAATCAATATAATCCACAAAACATTAAGTAATACCACTGTAATGATACACTTTACACGGTTTATACTCTGTGCTAACACTATTAATACTATTACAATAGGCCAATTTAACGAGACAGTTAGATTATCCGGTACAGTACGTCAGAAGATATATATACATGTAATTTGCAATATTTTGAAGTTTTTACTGGAAAATATATCTGATAAAGTATTTTACCTGCAACAATAATCACGTAGACTTTTTGTTATATCTCAAAACAATAATGATGAAATATTAAATAAGGTACCAGGAGATGTAACCATGTGGCAAAATCGAGCTCAAGGAAGAAATAATTTTCGCCTGGCGGTAAAAATTAAGACTACCTAATTTTCCTGATTGCAAATAAGTGTAGTGACAGTGAATGTCAGAAAACCTTACAACCTATTTTATTCATTCAACGTTCCAGTTTTACATCTTCATCGTCACCATCCACCGCAAACTCTGGGGCTACTCTTTTACCAACGAATAGAGGGAAAGACCGTAACTTTATAACGTACCTAAGGATAAAAGGACGAGCATATTTGGTGCAATGGTGATTCGAACTCGCGACCCTCAAATTATAAATCGAGCGCCTAAACCACCTGGCCACTTCGGGAAAGCAGTATATGATCAAAACATCACTTACTGATTACTTTTTATGGGCGTCAGCGTGTGAAAATTTGTTATAACAGAACATGTGTATAGGAATACATATATGAAAATAAATATGTGTTGTTTTGCAGCATACATTAGCGTTAAGTAAAATCAATCATTTGTGTTGTATAACCCGAATCAATTACAGAAATAACACAACAATAATAATCACCATGACCATGGAAATAAAAATGTGTTGTGTATTTTTTTATAGCGAAACCACAGTAGGTTACCTGCTTTGTTTATTGATAGGATTGAACCCCTGATGTTAGCGTTGTAAATCCGAAGACTTACCGCTATCCCACTGATCTAAGATTTTAAGATACTGTGATATGGAGCTAAATGTGATAACCTACCTGGAAAAGGTATTATCTAAAAATACAGTGCTTTTTATTTTATTTAATACCATTAATACAATGTTGAATTTTCGGTTGAAACAGAGGAGGGAAAGCGTGATATGCAGGTATATATGTGTTATTTCAACATTTTTAGTTTTTCCTAAATTTATGCAGATTTTGCATACGACACAGTCCATAAAACCTGTTGTTCTCTAGAGTTAATACCTGCTATGCTAATGGTAACTATAGCTAAACATTACGCATGAATGCAAACAAGAACATTGTCCTCAGCCAACAGGACAGATGTTAAATTGAAATGACCAGGCACGTGGTCAGAATAAACTGCTATCGTTAAATCTATAAGAAATGATAACTTTAAATAATCTCCATGAATCCACAGTGAGTTGGCTGGCGGACTAATACTTCAATAGAAAGACATCACTTCTTGAATTCACAAATCCAATAGCAGATTTCCAACGTTTCTATTTTACGTTTTTACCCTTGACAAAAATACGGTTTTCATTCGGTATTGCATACTGTGTCTGGTTTATTTATTTTTTAAATTTGGAATTACTTTATAATATCCTGCCGATAACCTGTTGGCACTTGCTATTCTGTTCATTTTGAATATATTTGTGTATTGCTTACCAGACCAACTTTAAATCTTAACGTTGGAGAAACGTAACATGTTTCTGAAAATATGTAATACTAACTTTTGATATATATTTCTATATATTAGCTAATTTATTGGTTGTTGTTAATGAAAAAATTTAAATTAATTAATACAGTCGACAATTTTGCTTTGTAACTTCTTAATAGATGATTTATTGACTTAAAACCGATATCAGTTTTCTTTCCTAAGGCCTAATGTGGTGAAAATGGGTCAGCGTTGATGACTAGCACAATTCCTGAAGAATCGGTGATCAGTGATGTCGAGAAACCCACTTGTTGAAAATTTTATATGCAAAAACGGCTCGTTTGGGTTGAGAAAATATTTCAAATAGAAGAGCGAACAACGTTTCGACCTTCTTCGGTCATCGTCAGGTTCACAAAGAAAGAGGTAACTGACCGGAAGCTGACCACATGTTTGAAAAGGGTTGTGTAACTGAGTGTCGTAATGTAGAGGGCGGGGTTAGATGTTTGAATATATAATTTTATCTATAATATTAATATAGGTATAATGGCGTTCCTTTATATTGGTTTATTTTGGGTTTAAGATAAAGTAATTTCAGAAACAAAAGACTAAACTACATTAAACAGATGCCCAAATTTACCGAAGAAAAACCAATTTATACTTTTTCATGAAAATATCGCGGAAAGAATGTTCAGTCGTGGAATGTTTGAAAAAAAGATGAAACAAGGATTAGAAATGGAGCGTTTGAAAATATCACAAGATGAGGTTTAGTAGCGAAATATTTAAAAAAACGGGAAGGAAAATTTCTTATGGGAACGAGAATTTAGAAACTGTGATTTTTAACTGGAATTTATTGTCAAGACGGCATGAAATAAACGACAACCTGATACACAACTGTGTTTTTAAACGACGGAAGTGACACGAATGACAAAATTAAACCTTACACAAAATGTTTCGGTCTGTATTGTTGTAAAATATACAGTAATGAATGTATTGTCGTAACACAGATAAAAAAGAGCTTGTATTGTTGTAACCCAGATAGTAGAGAGTCTGTATTGTTGTAACAGAGTGTAAACAGCTTGTATTGTTTCAACACAGATATTAAATAACACTTTGTTGTAACACAGATATAAAAAACATAATTTGCTATCACACAGAATGTGGCT
Organism: Carcinoscorpius rotundicauda; assembly: GCA_011833715.1. NCBI lineage: Eukaryota > Metazoa > Arthropoda > Merostomata > Xiphosura > Limulidae > Carcinoscorpius > Carcinoscorpius rotundicauda. The sequence goes on from CM022394.1 coordinate 132,597,704, forward strand.
AGTCTTGTTTGTTGTAACACAGACAGTAATGAACTTGTATTGTTGAGATAATAAAGAATGTATCATTGTGCTGATTGGTTCCCACAGAAAGACGACTACGAAGCAGGCCAGTAGGAAACACATAAATAACAGATATAACAGGTTTAATATTTTTGCTAAATGTCACATTAGGCTGCATGTGATTTGTTTACATACCTCATCTGTTTAGGGTTCCAAGTGAAGAGGTTTAGTACAAACAGTGATTTAGAGTTATTTTTTGTCTTTAAGTGAATGTAAGGGTTTCTTGTGGTCAAGGTTTGCGGGAAACTAAAGGTAGATTAAAGCAATATTTTCACAAACCTTTGATAACTGTAATACAATAGAGGAAGGAATATAAAAACTTCTACACTTACACTACATTAATGTGATGGATAAATGAACTGTAAGCTAAATGAAAATAGTGATTATTTGATAAACAAAAGAAGTATTTTTTAGTGTATAGAGGTTTTCATTTGTTGAATAAGTAAGCAAAAAAGCAAAATAAATATGAGACAGGAAATTATTTTTGTTTTCTGGAAGAGGTTTATGACAGATATACCAAAATAAGGAAGCTAGATTTGATAAAAAGGTCTTTATGATAAAACAAATATTGTGTGTATCTTCTTAACTAACATAAGATTTCCAGTGAGAGGGAACAACTCCATCTTGTGGTTTTTACCACATGAAGATGATGACTAGATGCACACTGTACTCCCATGCTTCTGTTTATAGCTTTAGTACTCAAATACAAAACATTAAAAATTAAAACACACGTACAGCAGATGAAGCTGGAAATAGTTTCAAAGGTTTAGAAGAAATGTTAAAAGAGCCAAAATGAAGATGAGCATATGAGAGAAGATAATTTCAAAACAGATGATATTATTCCACGGACAACAACCATACTGGAAAATAACTTACATGTCATGTACAAATGAATACAACTGATTGGATAAATTCATAAAAATGTCAGTAACCCAGTGATGGTAAGAGTTGATACACCACGCACTTCAGTTAGAAACTGTTTTGTTGTCCTGGAAATAGAACTTATGATGACAGAAATGAAATGTCACAAAAAAAAAATAATTATAGATTCTTCAAGGAAGCAGTCTCTCATGTAGTTGGTATGGGTAATTTTTTTTGTTTAATTAATTTTTCTGAACACTGATACAACAACAGATATAAATTCAGTTCTTATAAAATGTGAGACGTTTCTGAGTAGGATATAAATGGCATGAATATCTGATAACTAAATTCTTGTAAGAATTTCTTTTTGAGATTATATGTATAGAATTTTGACATATCATTCATCTGTGTGACATCACAAAAATTTAAATTACTCCTGATTTTGTGAAACCCCTTTGAAATAAAAATGTGTCTCAGAATGGCTGGAATGGGTATTAACATTTTTATTGAAAAGCAGAGAACAACATTTTGAACTTCCTAGATTTAGATTATTCTTTACGTAATAAAATCATATAAATATATTATGTAATAAAATTATATACACTGGAATAACTACAAACACTGATTTGGTATATGTTAATATTATATGGTGACACTTGGTGTATGTTAATGTTATATGGTGACAGTTGGTATATGTTAATGTTATATGGTGACAGTTGGTGTATGTTAATGTTATATGGTGACAGTTGGTGTATGAAGACAATTTGATGAAAACAGTTCTAACACAGACATCACTAAACTACATGTCCTCAAAAAAAAATTCAAAAGAAAACAACAAGTACATAAATAAACCACTATGAAAGACAGAACCAGAAAATGTCTAAGGTTACAATAATAAAAACGTTATGACCTATTCTATCAACATTCAAGTCTGTATTATAAACTGTAAGTTTTAGTTCTTATTTCTGTCACTCGTAACCTATTTCTAATTTTCTAGTAAAGAGGAATTTTCAAACTTTTCTTTGAGTAAACAATTTGAAAAGAGTATTTTTCTTTGTAGTACAGCAAACAACAAAGCAGTGAAAAGTTCACAGTTATTAAGAAACAGATAAATATCCTAAAAACAGAACTCTAGTGGTAAACCACTGTTACATAAATAAATATCCTAAAACCAGAACTCTAGTGGTAAACCACTGTTACATAGATAAATATCCTAAACACAGAACTAGTGGTAAACCACTGTTACACAGATAAATATCCTAAAAACAGAACTCTAGTGGTAAACCACTGTTACATAGATAAATATCCTAAAAATAGAACTCTAGTGGTGAACCACTGTTACACAGATAAATATCCTAAAAACAGAACTCTAGTGGTAAACCACTGTTACACAGATAAATATCCTAAAAACAGAACTCTAGTGGTAAACCACTGTTACATAGATAAATATCCTAAAAACAGAACTCTAGTGGTAAACCAATGTTACATAGATAAATATCCTAAAAACAGAACTCTAGTGGTAAACCACTGTTACATAGATAAATATCCTAAACACAGAACTCTAGTGGTAAACCACTGTTACACAGATAAATATCCTAAAAACAGAACTCTAGTCGTGAACCACTGTTACATAGATAAATATCCTAAAAACAGAACTCTAGTCGTGAACCACTGTTACAGAGATAAATATCCTAAAAACAGAACTCTAGTGGTAAACCACTGTTACACAGATAAATATCCTAAAAACAGAACTCTAGTGGTAAACCACTGTTACATAGATAAATATCCTAAAAACAGAACTCTAGTGGTAAACCAATGTTACATAGATAAATATCCTAAAAACAGAACTCTAGTGGTAAACCACTGTTACATAGATAAATATCCTAAACACAGAACTCTAGTGGTAAACCACTGTTACACAGATAAATATCCTAAAAACAGAACTCTAGTGGTAAACCACTGTTACATAGATAAATATCCTAAAAACAGAACTCTAGTGGTGAACCACTGTTACACAGATAAATATCCTAAAAACAGAACTCTAGTGGTGAACCACTGTTACACAGATAAATATCCTAAAAACAGAACTCTAGTGGTAAACCACTGTTACACAGATAAATATCCTAAAAACAGAACTCTAGTGGTAAACCACTGTTACAGAGATAAATATCCTAAAAACAGAACTCTAGTGGTAAACCAATGTTACATAGATAAATATCCTAAACACAGAACTCTAGTGGTAAACCACTGTTACACAGATAAATATCCTAAAAACAGAACTCTAGTCGTGAACCACTGTTACATAGATAAATATCCTAAAAACAGAACTCTAGTGGTAAACCACTGTTACATAGATAAATATCCTAAAAACAGAACTCTAGTGGTGAACCACTGTTACAGAGATAAATATCCTAAAAACAGAACTCTAGTGGTAAACCACTGTTACACAGATAAATATCCTAAAAACAGAACTCTAGTGGTAAACCACTGTTACATAGATAAATATCCTAAAAACAGAACTCTAGTGGTAAACCAATGTTACATAGATAAATATCCTAAAAACAGAACTCTAGTGGTAAACCAATGTTACATAGATAAATATCCTAAAAACAGAACTCTAGTGGTAAACCACTGTTACACAGATAAATATCCTAAACACAGAACTCTAGTGGTAAACCACTGTTACACAGATAAATATCCTAAAAACAGAACTCTAGTGGTAAACCACTGTTACACAGATAAATATCCTAAAAACAGAACTCTAGTGGTGAACCACTGTTACACAGATAAATATCCTAAAAACAGAACTCTAGTGGTAAACCACTGTTACACAGATAAATATCCTAAAAACAGAACTCTAGTGGTAAACCACTGTTACACAGATAAATATCCTAAAAACAGAACTCTAGTGGTAAACCACTGTTACACAGATAAATATCCTAAAAACAGAACTCCAGTGGTAAACCACTGTCACACGGATAAATATCCTAAAAACAGAACTCTAGTGGTAAACCACTGTCACACGGATAAATATCCTAAAAACAGAACTCCAGTGGTAAACCACTGTTACATAGATAAATATCCTAAAAACAGAACTCTAGTGGTAAACCACTGTTACACAGATAAATATCCTAAAAACAGAACTCTAGTGGTAAACCACTGTTACACAGATAAATATCCTAAAAACAGAACTCTAGTGGTAAACCACTGTCACATGGATAAATATCCTAAAAACAGAACTCTAGTGGTAAACTAAAGTTAACAACTGATGTAAATTACACTAGTGAACACTCATTTTGTTGCATTTAAAAAAAGACCTTTCTATAGTCAATTTGAGTGTGTTGATTTCAAATTTGAAGTCGGTTTTTGTCTGCAAGCTACAGATTTTATGCAATTTAACATTTTTATTTATTTTTTAATTTTTCGTTATTATAGGAAATTATAGGAATAGCTTATCAATTTGTTTGTGTATTTTATTCAGGTAGGAATTTGCGTTTGTACACTTCATCTGGACAATCTCGTTTAATTCTCCAGCAGTAGTCAGCCATCATACTTTTGTCCCAGCGCCCTTGGTAGCGTTCTTCCATGACCTTTATGTCTTGGTGGAATCGTTCTCCTTGTTCGTCACTCACAGCTCCCAGGTTGTCAGGGAACTTATCAAGGTAGCTGTTGAAAAAATGAAGCTTGATGCTCATGTTGCACCCGAGATCACGAAAAGCGAGGAGCATTCTGTTCACAAGTTTACTGTAGTTCTCCGCCTTATTGTTTCCAAGGAAGTTCTTAACGACTGCCACAAAGGATAACCATGCTGCCTTTTCTAAAGCGGTCATCTTGGCAACAAACTGATCATCACGAATTAGGGTTCAAATCTGTGGGCCATCAAACACGCCTGCTTTGATCTTCTCAAATGATAACCTTGGTAAAGCTGTGATGATGTGTTGGAAACATTCACCTTCGGTTTCCAGTGCCTTGACAAATTGCTTCATCAAACCTAATTTGATGTGAAGAGGAGGAAAGATGATCTTATCTCTGCTTACAATTGGGTCTTGTATGATATTTGGCATGCCTGCTTCAAGGGTGTCACGAATAGGCCAGTTCTTCTGGACCCAATGTCTGTCTCGTGCTCGGCTGTCCCACATACAGAGGAAACATTGAAACTTGGTGAAACCTTTCTGTTGTCCAAGAAGAAAGTTGACCATCTTTAAGTCTACACAAATGATCCAATTGTGCTCATGATATTTTAATAAGTCCATGACCATTCTCATATCATCATAGTCTTCCCGCAAATGCACCGAGTGACCGACAGGTACTGCTCCATAAACATTCCCATTATGTAAAAGAACACACTTTAGACTGCGTTTTGAACTGTCTAAAAAGAGTCTCCATTCAGCAGGACTATAGTAAGGTACACCCAGTTCTTTGAGAAGCCCTTGGATGTCATGGCAGTAAACAAACTGTCAGTCTTCTGAAAAGAAGGTCACAAAAAGCTGGTCACGCTTTCTGAAATATGATACTTTAACAGAGTGACCAACAAGATTTCTGCCTTGTAATCTTGATGCCAAAAGCTCTGCTGCTTTCTTTCAAAGACCTAAATCCCGCACTAAATCATTCAGTTCAGCCTGGGGAAGAGGCTTGGGGACGGGGAAAGGTTCAGTGTCTGAAGAACAGTTCTCCTATTGTGTACACTTTTCTGACAATTCACTGTCACAACTGTCTTGTTCGCTTGTATCATGTCCAATGTCTTTATCGTCCAATGAAGGCAAGCCTTTGAAAACTGGAACAGGAACTTCTTCAGAGTGCGGAGCAGGCCGAATAGCTGAGGGAATGTTCGGATACGTAATCTTATGTCGGTTTTTCTTCCCAACACCCGTTGTGTTTACCATGCAGAAATAACAGTCAGTTACATGGTTGGTGGGTTCGCGCCAAATCATTGGAACACCAAAAGGCAGACTATTGCGTTTTCCTTTGGTCCAGTCTCGAAGCATTTCCTCACAATTGTGGCACACAACATGAGGAGCCCATTGCTTGTCTTGATCACCAAGATGAATTTCAAAATATGCCTTGTAGGCACGCTTGACGAACGAGGATATGTTACGTCTCTGACGATTGAGTGTGTAGCATCCACATATGTAGCAGAAGGCAGCAGGCTTGTTTCTGCAATGATATCTATTTTTGGAAGCCATGTTTGATCTGAAACAAAAGAAGAATGATCAAAATATTAGAAGCTATCTATATATATGGACGTGAAAATGCTTATACATGGTTTACGCAAGTTCACATTTGTACAATTTCATTAACCTCAAATTGCATACAAACTAGAGCTTGTAGAGAAAAACTAATTTCAGATTTGAAATCAGCTCCTAAAACTCCTTCAGAATCAGTTAAAATATCCAATGCAACTCAAAGTTACTGAAAACTGTTCCCCAGTGTTACTTGTTTTTGTTTAAATTAGACGATCCAAAATTTAACAAAAGATATACATATAAATTTTCTCTTACTATCTTGTCACGAGTAAACAATTTGATTGTTTTGACTTATAACTCACAACTGTTATTTAAACATTTCAGAAGACAATAAAACTGATATCACATGAATGTAAAACATATAATTATATTGACAAAGTTAAGATCGAAGACAGTCTACTTAGATTTATGGAAATTTGTCTCAAGTCCTACATTTTTATCAACGGAACACAATAAATAATTTATTTAAGATATCACAATTTTTAGCTACAACCATTTTCACCAGAAAAACACAACAAAACAAATTGATACATAGTGTTTTACTCAATGTTTTAAACCATTACATTAAAATAAATAAAAAAACATAAAACTAAGTTTAACTTTACATACTATGTTTTTTAAGAGTTGCTAAACACTAAACAGTCTTATCTAATCTCGTCACCATGTCAATATTTTCTTATAATAAAGCGTATATAATCTGGAAACACAAGAACTTACACATCGTAAAGTAATTTACACATTTCGTAGTCTTCAATATTTGTAATAACATTCATTTAACCATAATAAAACGAGGTAATGGCTTATAAAATGTTCTACCACATTTCATTTTCATAACAAAGGTACAAACACCATTTTGTACAAACATAATATTTTCCAGACGAAAAAAATTCATTTACGTTTGTGCAGTTTTTATTAGGCATTGAATCTTTTACTGTGTCCATATTTAAAATTCTATTAGAACTGTTTTCTTGTTTTTAATTTTTGCGAAAAGTTGTTTTAGGTTATCTGCGCTAGCCATCAGTAATTTAACAGTGTAACACTAGAGGGAGGGCAGCTAATCATCACCACCTACTGCCAATTATTGAGCTAATTTTTCAACAAAAAATAGTGGGATGTACCTCAACGTTATAACGACCTTCCGGCACAAGAGGCATGTTTAGTGTGACGTGGATTCGGACCCGCGATCCTGAGATTATAATTCAAGTGCCTTAACCACCTGGCCATGCCGGGGCTCGTCAGAAGTAAGAGACGACTAGTTTTTCTCAACAGAGACACAAACTTCTTTCTCTACAAAATTAGTAATCGTTTTGTAATAAAACGTTCAACTTCACGACCATATTTTGTACATGTATTACCAGTAACTGTCACACGTAAAACTTAAGTATATTGTACGTCATTCGTATTTCTATCCACACATCACATTAACTTTGTTGATCTTCATAATGACAATGATTGGTTTGTTGTGTCCCATCAAATCTGAAAATCTCTGGACTGAGCAAAACGTATTATTTAACAACAGATACAGCGAACGTAGTGCGATTGGAATAATTTTTTACGCTTCCTAATGATTGAATATCTTTAAGCGGTAGATCTAATGTCCTTTATTGGAACAATGGAATGTCTACAGACTTTTCTCCTGAAAACCGGGCTTCGTTACCCGTGTTAAGCAGACAGTCCTTCGTGTAATTTTGTTTAATAACAAATACATAAACTAGATGCAGAATTCTATCGTTAAAAAGTGGGTTACACCACAAATTTTAACGAACGTGACGTATTATTCTGTTTGTAAGTATCGAAAGTTTGTAAGGTGTGATATTTCTTGTGAGTTTCTCACAAACATTCAATTTAATTATATGTTTATTGTGTTTAAAATAATAACAGTATACCATTATTGTATGTAAACCAATGCATGTTGAATATATTTTTCTTTATAAACAAACTTACCCACATTAATGTCAGACTCGGGGTTAAGATATGTTTGTTTTGTCAAACTGTTTTTGATGATTTGAGGTGCGATGTACGATAATAAAACAGTCTTTATCACGTATACTTTAATTTATAACTTTTATTTTTCTCATCAATTTTTAGTGACAATGGTGCATGAAAACCATGTCAGCTAAAAATACAGACTCTCATTTTAAAACAAAAATACCAAAATAATTAAAGGTTTTTTGTTTTGTTTTTAATTTCCGTGCTCAACTCAAGATTTTCCAGCATCGACAATAGATGTCGCTTTCGGTGCGTCACCCCTCACTACACCAGGAAAAGATGGACATCGATTACATCTGGTAGAATCTGCTGAACACGAATGCAGAGAAGGACAACATGTTTGTCCACTACAGCAACAGACAGCATTGCGAAGTGGGCAACAACCAAAACTGCCATTAGGACGCAAGCAACAAGTATGTCCGTCAGGGCAAGTCCATCCATTTCCACAGACAACAACAGCTATGGAAAAATAAATAGTTCATATTATATTATATGTTAACAATAAAATGTTTATCAATGATTGTTTCGACTCTTCCAAGTAATATCATAATAACCTTTATTTTACTTCACACTGTCAAGAGATTAAGTTGAGGAAAACATAAATTTCAGCTGTTGTCATTATTAAACACGTGACAGAGGTAGACAAATGGCTAGTCCTCTATCATGTGTTTCTACACCAGTAAACCAATAAAAAGTATTTTAACTGCTGAGTAAGCAAGTGTTTCATATCTAAAATTAATAAGAAAACTGAGAAAGAGCACAACTTTTATAACCGTTTAACCCTAAATTTTAATTCCATAAGATGTATAATAACATGTCTGTAATAAAGGTTTTCCAATTCAACTATTTTAAAAATAAATTGTAAACAGTATAAAAATATAAGTTGGCTAATTAACTGAATTAATTATATATTATGTGCAAGTCCATCTGATAATGTATGTGACCCGTTTCTAATTTTACTTCTTGTTTCTCCGGACGATGGCGCTGTAGATGACAATAGAAACCTGAAGAGACAGGTTTAACAAAGGTGACTGTTTATTTTATGAAAGTTTTATCGTGTAAAACAGTTCAGTATATTTGAGTTTTATCGTGTTGTATAACTTAGTTCAGGTTGATGTTTCAGTCGGAGGTCGTCCTTAGTTGGTTAAAACGTATTTCATTCCACAGATAACAACAATTCCTTTCCTGAATCAGATCACGTGACTAAATACATAATGAAAACAAACCGATGTGTAAAATCGAAATTCTTTCACAAACTTACCATAAGCGTCTCCCGCTAGAACGACAAGAGAGAACAGAACCAGGTATGCGGTCTTCATGTCTACAATATACGAATCACAAGACACTGAAGAGATTCAAAATAAATCAGAACAATTTATTAAAACAGGAACAAAACTTACAACGGAATTCGAGAAAACAAACGAACAATTTTGTTTTGAAAAATTACAAAGATGTCATTCTGTGTTGGTGTTAAACTGTCATTTGTTACAAATATCCCGAATGATAATTTTAACACTTTAAAAAACAGTATCACACTTCACTTGTTATTCAGAGAAAAATGTTTGCTTTTAAAGACACTGAGAAAGTTATTGCTTCTAAAGTTATAAAACGGATAATTCACACATAATGTATCAACATAAATATATCCTACCTTACGATGATTTTCAGTTAACTTCACTTGTTAGTTTTGTCTATTGTTTCAGACAGTACTAGAAATACCGAACTGTCCATATCTTTTATAGTAAAATATTCACCAAAAAACACGAAATGAGATTTGTCAGAAACTGTTTCACCATATCTGACACAACCTTGATCTGAATATAAAAACTTGTATTATCGAACACTTTACCAGTCGTCTCGTTATATCCCGAAGCTTTCTTGGAAGGGTTTATTTTCTCATTGTTAATTGTTTCATTATTTTTATTTCAGTTACAGGTAAATATTCCACACGGTCAGGACCAGTGACACAACATAACATCAACAGAATCACGCTGAAAATCTGGTTTCTGTACTTGCCCTTGGGAAAGCAGAGATAAACAAATACATCGATCTGACCTTGACAACAAACAAACTCACCAAGTAAGGTACAAATTTGTTAAAAAGGAATTCTTTGTCTCTCTCAGAGTCGAAGTGTCACATAAAAAGCACCTGTCTTCACCGAATCTTTTAGACGTTTAAAACTTGACTAATATAATTATCTATTATAATGTTTGTCCTAATAGTTGTCCATTTCATGAGACGAAACTTTAAGTTACAAACAAACATACAAGATGAAGAAGCCAGTTTTCAACACGCGTTCATATTAAGTTTAATACCTTTTATGGTGGAACAGCATTAAGATTCAAGGTTTATGACGCTAAAATTCAAGGTTCAAACCCTTCGGTGGATAAGTTGGACTACCATATGACTTGTGTTTATAAACGTTTATTAAATTTCGAGTAAAGTTGTTCATAGGTTATGCACAAACAGTCTCTAGTTTCTGTGGAATTGGCCGTTACATTATAATGTTCATGTGACGAATAGGAGAGACTATGTTCGGTAACAGAATTGGAACAAAATGTGTTTCTAAGTCACTGATTGTGAAACGACTGTGTTTTTAGTGGTGTTTCTGTATCACTGATTGTCAAACGACTGTGTTTTTTTAGTGGTGTTTCTGTATCGGTGATTCTCAAACGCAAAAACGTTTTAATGGCTAAAAGGACGGTCATGCTCAGTGGAATGGGAGTTCGAACCCTGTGACATTGAGATTGTCAGTCCCAAATAACTGTGATCCACTTTTGTATGTTATTTCGATGGCGTTTTTTCACATTTCTGTCCGCTGTCTGACGATTTGAATTAGAACAATCTGTTATTTCTATTATGTTTGTTGGTGTTTTTCACACACTATATTAATCTCTCTATTAAGTGTGTTTTAAACAATATATGTATCATGAGCTACCATACAACATATCTTATATATACATAGTACACAATAATTATGGAAAACGTATGTCTGGCTGTCTGTGTTACTCTTTGCGGAAAAAATACTTTCTCACGATTCAGCTCTATCTACATTCTTTTTCTGGAAACTCAGACTCAACTTTCGTCCTGCAAGAAATATGTTTACTTTACCCACAATATTATTCAGTTAGAAACACGTAACTTAAAGACAACTCGGGACAATAATTACTTGCAACAGTAAGACGTTATCTATTGTATGAATAAAGGTAAACAGTAAACCACGTGTGCTTCATGTCACAACCAATATGTATGCCTGAATGTTCTATAAAGTTGTGTTACAAAACAGGCTGATTTTCTAAATAGATCTTCTTACAGCTCTTTCCTTGGACTTGTGTAATGGATTTCGTTTCATCTCTGGCTGGCTTCTTTCAAACATCAGCGAAAAACGTCACCAGGATTATACACCCCTAATTTTTGAATTGAAAGATCAAAGAAAAGGCAGCTAATTTACAGCATCCACCGCCAACTCTTGGGCGCTCTATTCGAAAAGTAGTATTTCACTTTTACTCTTATAACGCATGTGAAACATAGGTTTGTGTCGACAGGACATAAACCGTAAATCACCAGATTGATTGACGTCTATCTTATTAATCCAGAGAGCTATCTCACCTAGAATAATGTAAATATGGCTGTATGAGTCAAACTGTTGTAATACTGTAGCTTTACAGAAGCTGTAAACCGAGACATTATAATCACAGATGTTCCTTTCGATGTTGTAACATAATAATTATAAAAACTATATGACACAAACTAAACAAGTTTGTTTTGTGGATAAGACATAAAATATAGAAAAGAAATCATAATTTTGTCAAATGTAAATATGATATGAATCTGAAACATAAATCATAACATGAAATAAGAGCCTAGATTGGCAATTTCGAGCAAGATACATGTGTTACAAGTTTAGTATAAACACAAAGTGTTGTTCTGGTCCTCAAACTTGACTTAGATATTTTATACTAAAAACAACTGGTTTGTAGGCAAACAGTTTTGAACTTCAAGGTCATGAACGATTCTTCGAATTCACCGACTTGTTAAGCCTGAAATTCACCGTTTTATTTTTAAATTTATCACAAATCTACAGTCTTTGTCTTTTATATTTTCCCAGCAGGTTACTGAATTTTAAGCAATGTTTACGAGTCTTTCACATGTTTCTGTAATTACCAGAAAAAATAAAGTAGTTATAGTTCTATTTTAATTATTAAATGTTGAAACCATCTTGTCACTGTATCGGTCTTAACAATACCTTCTGGAAACGTCGCTACAAAAATATATATAAATAGAATAATCACCTTAAAACCATTCATTCCTTCACAGTGGGCATGGCATGGCCAGGTGGTTAAGACACTCGAGTCGTAATCTGAGGGTCTCGGGTTCGAATTCGTAGTCGCACCAAACATGCTCGACTTTTCAAGTATTATGTGACGGTCAATCCCACTATTCGTTAGTAAAATAGTAGCTCAAGAGTTGGCGGATTTTGGTGATGACAAGTTTCCTTCCCTCCAGTCTTACATTGATAAATTAAGGACACGAGCGCAGATAACCCTCGAGCAGTTTTTAGCGAAATTCTAAACAAACCAATCCTTCAAAGTGTTTTATCTTTCGTTACTTAATTTGTCTGATACATTTGTTCGAGTTGTCTTACAACATGGGGTTTCGATACCCGTGGTGAGTAATGTAGAGACAGCTGGTTGAGTAGCTTTGTGCTTAATTTCAGAGAAACAATCTTAATTTGTGTAACGCACATTTTCGAGTTACTGACAAATATAAATTTTGTTTTTATTAGTGTAAAGCCACACTGGGCTGTCTGCAGAGAAGCGAACTTTGAATGTTAGAGTCATAAGTTCGTAAATTTACCGATGTCCCACGGCGTGTGAAGTGGGACACATATATATGCACCATGGGTACAACGTTGGTTCTCCTCCTTGGCTCAAAGATTAAGTTTGAAGGCTTACAACGCTAAAACTTGGGTTTCGATACCCGTTATGGGAACAACACACGTATCCTATTTCGTAGGCTTCTACCAAATAAAAAACAAAACGAATATTTTTCAATGAACACAAATCTCGCTACACTTTTCAACTCTTTGTCAAGTTAACTGTTTACTGTAATGACGACATAATACATTTTGATTTGTGTCGTAATGTATATAAATTATTTCGGTGTCTGGAAGAACGACTTAAGTAACTTGATACAAACACACAGACAACTTGAGTTCCTTCGCCTTTATTACATTCTGTCTCAGTGTTTCAGTAGACATCCCGATAACTTATAACTCTAAAATCCGAATTTCGATACTTATCATAAAAGCAGGACAAATAATCCATTGAGTAGCTTTGTGAACTACAAACAAACCAACATAAGTGACTGTTGAGCTACTGACATCAGATAGTCAGTAGGTTAGGCTGAACAAAGTCACAGAAGTAAAGTGATCATTGTATCTTTACTACTTTACCGGAAGATAGGTTGTCACGTTTTTGTTTTGTTTTTGAATGTCGAGCAAAGCTCCACGAGGGCTATCTGCGCTAGCCTTCCCTAAGTTAACATTTAAAAGACCGGTAGTCATTCTCACCCACAGCCAACTCGTGGGCTACTCTTTCGCCCAAAGACACATTTTAACGACCCAACGGCTTAAAGTGTGTTCGTGTTTATCAAGAGACGAATTCAGTCGGACGACTCTCAGATTGTGTGTTTGGCTCTGTCACTCAGCTCCAAACAAACACGAGGAGACAGAGAAGTTTGAAAGAATTGTAACCACCGAATAAAGCAATACATTACATAACGTGTGTGTGCACTACATGTTATAAGATACCCAAGTCCAATAGTAATTATATCAGTTATCAAATTAACTATCTTAGTTTTTGTTCAGTTGTCACAGTACGAACAAGGTGTGGTGCAAATTATGAACGTAGAAATAACAGTTAAAATGACCAAATAGTAAGAGATGACAAGTGAAGAAATATGTATTTTAATAAATAAAAACTTGAAATACACAATATGGTAGCGTATAGACGGCGCTCTCTTAAATTGTATTAAAGTAATTTTGAATACAAAGAACAACAAACAAATCTTAGTTACGAATATATATATTTATCTAAGTTTACACCGTAAATTAAGTTAATTACTGTAACTTATTAAACAGTTACAATAAGATGCTCTGTCGTACAACAACTGTTTGTGTTAGTAAGTAGTTATGTTTAAATCTATTTATATCATTAACAGGTGTACTACTGATTACATTAAAGTAATTCAATGTAACCAACTGAAACTTTTCATAAGATTGATTGAAATAAACGGTAAAACTTTCATAAAATAAAAGTTCTACTCTATGTTTAAAGAATACCAGTTTGTTAAGATCTCCATAGTCTACATTTAAAAATTACTCCAGGAACAATGTAACCAGATTTTCATGTACAATCATGGTGAAGGATGTTTCATCAGGAACAATGTAACCAGATTTTCATGTACAGTCATGGTGAAGGATGTTTCATCAGGAACAATGTAACCAGATTTTCATGTACAGTCATGGTGAAGGATGTTTCATCAGGAACAATGTAACCAGATTTTCATGTACAGTCATGGTGAAGGATGTTTCATCAGGAACAATGTAACCAGATTTTCATGTACAGTCATGGTGAAGGATGTTTCATCAGGAACAATGTAACCAGATTTTCATGTACAGTCATGGTGAAGGATGTTTCATCAGGAACAATGTAACCAGACTTTCATGTACAGTCATGGTGAAGGATGTTTCATCAGGAACAATGTAACCAGATTTTCATGTACAATCATGGTGAAGGATGTTTCATCAGGAACAATGTAACCAGATTTTCATGTACAGTCATGGTGAAGGATGTTTCATCAGGAACAATGTAACCAGATTTTCATGTACAGTCATGGTGAAGGATGTTTCATCAGGAACAATGTAACCAGATTTTCATGTACAGTCATGGTGAAGGATGTTTCATCAGGAACAATGTAACCAGACTTTCATGTACAGTCATGGTGAAGGATGTTTCATCAGGAACAATGTAACCAGATTTTCATGTACAGTCATGGTGAAGGATGTTTCATCAGGAACAATGTAACCAGATTTTCATGTACAGTCATGGTGAAGGATGTTTCATCAGGAACAACGTAACCAGATTTTCATGTACAGTCATGGTGAAGGATGTTTTATTTAAAACTCTATCATATTATTAAGAGATGGTTGTTGTATAAATATCATAACTATTTTTCTAACTGTGAGAGAATCAAATGCTAATTATTTTTGTGGTTCTATTCAATATACGGAGCAAATGTTTTGGTTAGATAAATAGATAACGACCTATACTCTACATTCGTTATAGTAAATAAATTAGAAATGAAGTTATGAGGAGAAACTCCTGTCTTAACTAGTAGTGTAAGCTGTCCGAACAATAGTTAATGTGTGATATAAACAATTTTTTACAGTGTACATACAGTTTATTAACTAATATATAAATAATTAGATGATTGATCCAAATGGTCTAATATACTTCATTTTATCCACGTGTTTACACTTTCATTAAAAACATGAAACATGCCTCTTACAATAATAATAAGAGTGAAGAAACATCAAAGTAATAATTCCTACATCATGGCCACTAGATGGCAACAATTTTAGTCACGTCATATCAATACTTACAAGTTCAGATCTATTTAGGTAATTAATTAACAATAGCTAAGATTAATATTGTTAACCCTAAATATTATGAGAAAAAGTTCTGAGATGTTTCCCAGTTACATCAATTTTTCACTTTGCTGATTCAAATATTTATGCCACAAAAATCACAAATAAAAACAAAACAATATCATTTTATAAAAATCGTATAAAACTGCAACATAACATTGGTACGTGTCTTAGTTGAATTTGATCTTGGTTTTTGATTCGTGGTGATTCAATTATTATATTTCTGAATTACCTAATGGTACAGATGTAAGGGTAAAGATTGTGTTTCAATAAGAAACTAAACATTTATTTTTATCTGTTGTTTTCGTGCTAATAATGTTTATTTCTTGTTTTAATTCTGGATTACAAGACCACAACTCAAAGTAAATGTTAGTTACATTACAGTCATGTTAACCATGTTCAAGCCGTGGTATGTTTTGTGACTTTTCTTAATGTTGAATTAGGAGTGAATAATGCTAAATATTTTGTATGTATTTTTTTGAAAGTCCACAATTACGGTTCCCGATAACAGATTTTATAATTCTATTGTACAGAGTGATAAAAGATATAAAGTTGGGCGTGAAAAATTTATATCACCTAACAATTAGGGTTAGTCATTATAAACAAAAAAATTCAACATATCTATATTATAACGTGGTAAATAAGCTTAAAATTTTGTAAGTTGTATTTAAGTTAATTAACTTTTTACTGGTACAATTACAAAGTTCAGAAAGTTGTTTTTTAAGTTTTATTTTACAGACAACACAAAAGACAGCCAAAATCCAAGTCATTATGACACTTTACCATTTCATTTATTTATCGAACCATGGGTCAAAATGTAACGCTAACCGGAAGTATTCTGTTCTTTACGTCATCCACAGAGACCTGTAAGTGTATCCTTACAAATACAAACTATAACTCATAATGTTATATTAACACAAAGTAATGTTTTTCAGTGACTAGTTAAAAAGGAAGACATAGAAAAGCTCACAGTTATCACATAAGCACTCTCTGTTTTCCGTTTACTCGTGAAACATAATTAAATTCAATTCTGAAAGGCTTACACGGTACAGCTTAATATTTTCTCCCGCATATATAAGAACGATCAATGACCGTTAACAGAAATACTTTTGTGTTGTCAGATTCGCAAACAAACACCTTAACACACAGAGAGAAACAAATAAAAATAGACACCGCTATTTAAAAATAGAAATAATGTTTAAAAAATTAAAAATTCATCATCCTCGATCATCGTTTTAAGTAACACTAAACATGGCTACATCTGGAAAAAGTTAAATATTTTCCAAAAACCTGATTGAACGCTCACATACTAAAGTACCGGCGTTTTAAATTTCGTTTGAATATTTGAAAACATCAGAAATTGATTGTTTTCAATGGATATTTGTGAGAGCTGAAAATGATAACAAAATGTTTGTGTTCAGAAACACTTTTGTTTCTCATTATTTTAATTAAACACTTTGTCTAGTAAAATTATTTGAAATAATAATTTGTTAATATTTAAGTAATATGAAACATAATTTAGTGTTCATTACGTGAATTATTTCCAATTTATTTCAGCTCTTTTATAAAGAAAAAGTTGTTTTTTTATTTACAGCTCACCGTTGGATGTATGATTAAATTTGTTATGAAATCCTTGGATCTCAGAGAATTCGGTTGTTTTTTGATCATTTTTAAAAGTAATGATTTACACCGGGCTATCTGTGCTTTTCTTATCTTGGGTTTCAAAACCTGATTTGTTGCATCGTAATCCTGTATACTTTCCGCTCGGGGTAAGCGTTAGAGATCATGGAAGTTTGAAAATCGACAGAACCCTCACTAAAACTGGATCTGATAGAAAGGTAAATTTGGAGTCATGAAGCGTTATAGGGGTAGTGATAAGATAACACTGTCTCCAGAGATGACGAGGAATATCGTTTATCACTTGTTTTTCGTTTAAATTAGAAGATCCAAAATTCAACAAAAGATATATCTATAAATTTTCTCTTACTATCTTGTTATGAATAAACAATACTGTAGCCCCATCACTTAACGTCACGAATAAACAACACTGTAACTTTATCACTTAACGTCACGAATAAACAACACTGTAACTCCATCACTTAACGTCACGAATAAACAACACTGTAACTTTATCACTTAACGTCACGAATAAACAACACTGTAACTTTATCACTTAACGTCACGAATAAACAACACTGTAACTCCATCACTTAACGTCACGAATAAACAACACTGTAACTTTATCACTTAACGTCACGAATAAACAACACTGTAGCTCCATCACTTAACGTCACGAATAAACAACACTGTAACTCCATCACTTAACGTCACGAATAAACAACACTGTAACTCCATCACTTAACGTCACGAATAAACAACACTGTAACTCCATCACTTAACGTCACGAATAAACAACACTGTAACTTTATCACTTAACGTCACGAATAAACAACACTGTAACTTTATCACTTAACGTCACGAATAAACAACACTGTAACTTTATCACTTAACGTCACGAATAAACAACACTGTAACTTTACCACTTAACGTCACGAATAAACAATACTGTAACTCCATCACTTAACGTCACGAATAAACAACACTGTAACTTTATCACTTAACGTCACGAATAAACAATACTGTAACTTTATCACTTAACGTCACGAATAAACAACACTGTAACTTTATCACTTAACGTCACGAATAAACAATACTGTAACTTTATCACTTAACGTCACGAATAAACAATACTGTAACTTTATCACTTAACGTCACGAATAAACAACACTGTAACTCCATCACTTAACGTCACGAATAAACAACACTGTTTTTTCATCACTTAACGTCACGAATAAACAATACTGTAACTTTATCACTTAACGTCACGAATAAACAACACTGTAACTTTATCACTTAACGTCACGAATAAACAATACTGTAACTTTATCACTTAACGTCACGAATAAACAACACTGTTTTTTCATCACTTAACGTCACGAATAAACAATACTGTAACTTTATCACTTAACGTCACGAATAAACAACACTGTAACTTTATCACTTAACGTCACGAATAAACAACACTGTAACTTTATCACTTAACGTCACGAATAAACAACACTGTAACTCCATCACTTAACGTCACGAATAAACAACACTGTAACTCCATCACTTAACGTCACGAATAAACAACACTGTAACTCCATCACTTAACGTCACGAATAAACAACACTGTAACTTTATCACTTAACGTCACGAATAAACAACACTGTAACTTTATCACTTAACGTCACGAATAAACAACACTGTAACTCCATCACTTAACGTCACGAATAAACAACAATGTTTTTTCATCACTTATTTTTCGTTAATTAATAATTCGAACAAGTATATCGTTTCGGGAATATTTTGTTTTGTTCTGTTTTGAAAATTCCACGTTGGTATAGTAGTAAGTCTAAACATTTACGACGCGAAAGTCAGGGGTTCGTTTCCCTTCGAAGGACACAGCAGACAGCCCGATGTGGCTTTGTTATATGAAGAATAACAAAACACACGCTTTTGAAAACCAATTTAATGTTAACTTTGTTTCTTGTATTCCAACATTTAAAACTGACACATTTCACGAATACACCGTTTCGTGTATAATGTTATGTTTTCTTATCCCTTATACATATAGAGCTGTTTATTTATGCGGAGTTGTATCACATAATACATGCTATTAATTGTATATGTCAAAAAATGTTGTGTACATTTCAAGAAACTGTTTTTCATTAATTTCTTCATATATTTACCTTCAGGGGTTAACTGGACTCTAGAAGTTTACCGCGAAGATAGCTTGAACAAAGTTTTCATATAAATAACAAAACAATGTACTTTTCCAAGGGCACCCACCAGAATTTCCCCAGATATTTCGTTAGTCCAGTCCACGTCTGTTTACTTCACTCAAGATCTTGTAGTTACTTGACTTTAGTATATTTTAGTTTCTGTTATATGTGAAATACATTAAAACTTAGGGAAACAGGTTTACGAATTTCTTCAAAATAAATTGTTAAATACTCTAAACTACCATCGCGCGCACACTCGTGGTATGTAAATTCACAACTCTTATTTCTCACTTTCTTTTGTTGGTAAGTTTAATATTTCAAGTTATTTTAAAAACTTGATCACACATACAAGTTTCTAGTCGATTGTGAAGTTCTTAACATTAAAACGTTGGTAGCATTAAAACGTTATAAAGGTTGGTAGCAATATTTTTCACTGACAGGACAGTGATGTTTGTAGTGCATGTGTTTTGAAAGGATAGCATTATACATTTACGTGTGTAATACCGAGTTCTCTTATCTTGGAACACAGTTTAGGAGTTTAAAATATAAATAATTTAAAGACAGGTTACATCTGACACACACATTTAGACTCATCTTAAGATAAGCCTAATAAAAGTGCTATGTTTTTCCTGTCTTGTCGTTTGTTGATTGAATCAACTAAATGCAAAATGCGTGTTCACTTTCTTTGCATTATGTTATTACTTAGTCGTTTGTTTCCTCTTTGAGCCGCCTGTTACTTTGGGTCATTACCAGAAAGGTAAGGTAGTGCAACATAGAATACCACACGTGCTCTGTAGGCTCTTTTATTCTACCGTCACTTCTACCCCGTGCTGAGTGTTAAAGGTGAGAACTGTGATTCCTAAACTCTGACACGAAGGCAGGTACGTGTTTAGTTTACATGTTTAATTAATTTTGAAGAACACAGGACAGGGTCTGTAAACCAACTGACCACTTTCAACACACGCTGTCGCATTTAAAAGAAATGTGTTACAGTGTGTGTTCCCTCGTGTATCGCGATAGATGCGTTCCAACCCCCCCCCCGCGAAAGGAGATTTTCCGCGAAGTGGGATCGCCGATTTTTACGTATATATTTATGTGCATTTAGACTTTTAAAACCCTCCCTGTACAACTATTTAACCCTCCCATTACAATACTGTTCATTATTGCTGAAATAATAAGAACAATTATTAAAATATCTCATTTCTGCACCAATCATAGCCTGTCTTGCACATCGCTACGCCATGAAGCTGATCTCGCGTAGCCTTCGCAGACGCACAATGCGTACATCTATAGCCTTTCCAGTTGGTTCTGTTTCCATTTTTACGCTGTTATAAACTCAAATATATGTTTATATCTCAAAATATACCTTTTTTTTTCTTTACACTATTAATTATATTTATTTTTAATATTTTAATGGTATTTAATGCTATATTTTAGAGTTAATGTTTATTATTTTATATATATGTAGATATATATATGTGGGGGTCGGCCGAGCCCGCAAAGTGGTGAAGCCGCGAAAGTGGATCCCCGAAGTGGCGAGGGAACACTGTACTGTTTTAAAAGTGTATGGATATGTGCACTTTTATCCTGACCTAAAATAGGTCCCAATAGATTCTAGTACCTCTGGCAGCGTATATCCTCAGCTGAATTATACCGCACGTGACTCATGCGCATATTTTATCCCGAATTATATCGCACGTGACTCACTGTTGTTGACTTTGGGAATTATTTCAGTTCTGACACTTGGCAGTCTGTGCATGTTTTGAAGTAATGTAACTTAACAACAAAAAATATATATTTCGTTCAACTGTTCCAGTCGAAATTAAGTCGGATGAATCATGGAAACTTACCTAGTTTGATGTGTGATGAAATCTGCATGTTTGTTATTATAAATAACACGGTTTATAATCAGTGATGACGAGAAAACCCACTTGTACAGAAAAATATGTGTAAAAACGATTCGTTTAAGTTGAGAAAATTTTTATGTAGAGGAGCGAACAACGTTTCGACCTTCTTCGGTCATCGTCAGGTTCACAAAGAAAGAAAGAGGTAACTGACCAATAGCTGACCACGTATTTGAAAGCGGTTGTGTAATTGAGTGTAGGAAGGTAGAGGGCGTGCTTAGATGTAAGATTATATTTATTAACACAGGTATAAAGGTGTTCCTTTGTATTGGCTTATTTTGGGCTTGTATCGTTGTATAAGTAAGGCTTCTTTAATTTTGTGTTTGTTTATGTTCGTTTCTTTATTTTGCATTTAGATGTTTTCAATTTTTAGTTGTCTTTATTTTATTTGCAGAGTTCGAAAACGTGTGAAGATGACTTTTTATGTTCTTTGAATCTGGTTTTCATTTTTCTACTTGTTTCTCCAATATAGAAGTCATGGCAGTTATCACATTGTATTTTATAAATAATGTTGGTGTGGTGTTTGTCAGTGTAGTTCTTACATAGTATAGACCTTAGTTTTGTGCCTGATTTTTGAATAAATTTAGTGTTAACTGGAATGTTATATTTTGTTACTAGTTTTTGCCAGATGTTGGTTATTTGTCTGCTGATGTCAGGAATATATGGTATACAGCAGTATATGGTTTCGTGATTTTTTGATTCGTGAGATATATTTACTTTTGTTGGTTGATTTTGCATTTTGTCTCGGTGTGTGTGTATCATGTTTTTTACGTTTTGTGGAGGAAAGTTATTGATGTTGATAAAGTATTGTTTTATTTTGTCTAATTCATCGTTAATTTTATCTGGTTTTATGGCTGTGTTTATTTGGTTTCTTAGTATGTTTAGTTTTTGTTTTGATTCATGTGTTCAGTCTCAAGGAATGTATAGTCCAGTATGGGTGATTTTTCGGTGGATTTCTGTTTTAAATTGTGTGTCGGTTCTTGTAATTTTAAGGTTAAGAAATGATATTTGATAGCTTTCTTCGTTCTCACCTTAACTCGTTTTCAAACACTACAAATCAAATAAATACAATATAACCATAGAAAACACCCAAACATTAAACAAAGAAACAAACGCAAAATTAAAGAACCCTTACTAATACAACAACCCCCCAGCCCAAAATAAACCAATACAAAGGAACACCTTCATTCCTGTGTTAATAAATACAATCATCCCCAAACCTCATAAACCAGATTGTCCATTACGACCAATTATGTCAACATATGAATCGTTTAATTACAATCCTGGTAAATACATAGCATGGAAATTCTCCAAATATGTAACATCAGCCAGCTCATTCATCAAAGACTCTTTTAATTTCAAGTCCAATCTAAATCAACTTAATCATAAAGCCTTAATGGCCAGTTTCGATGTTATATCCCTCTTTACAGAAGTTCCAACAACAGAAGCCTGCGAGATAACCTTAGAACTCTATATCCGAGACCCTAACCCGATCATAGACATTCCCAGTAACCAGTTAGCAACCCTCATAGAATTCACCACAATAAAGACAAACTTCATGTTCAACAACCAAAACTATATACAAACAAATGGCCTAAGCATGGGCAACCCAGTATCGCCAGTTCTAGCCAATATTTTTATGACACAAATTGAAACACAAGCAATTAATACAGCATTACATCCACCACTATACTGGTACAGATATGTAGATGACACGATTGCGGGATTCGAATCTACAGAACACATACTTAACTTTTTCACTCACATTAACTCTATACATCCCAACATTAACTTCACATGTGAACAGGAAAAAAGCAATCAAATATCATTTCTTAACCTCAAAATTATAAGAACCGACACACAATTCAAAACAGAAATCCACCGAAAAATCACCCATACTGGACTATACATTCCTTGGGACTCAGCACATGAAACAAAACAAAAACTCAACATACTAAGAAACCAGATAAACACAACCATAAAACTATGCTCACCAGATAAAATTAACGATGAATTAGATAAAATAAAACAACACTTCATCAACATTAATAAGTTTCCTCCACAAACCGTAGAAAACATTATACGCACACACCTAGACAGAAAGCAAAATCAACCAACAAAAGTAAATATATCTCACGAATCAAAAAATCACGAAACCATATACTGCTGTATACCATATATTCCTGACATCAGCAAACAAATAACCAACATTTGGCAAAAACTAGTAACAAAATATAACATTCCAGTTAACACTAAATTTATTCAAAAACCAGGCACAAAACTAAGGTCTATACTATGTAAGAACTACACTGACAAACACCACACCAACATTATTTATAAAATACAATGTGATAACTGCCACGACTTCTATATAGGAGAAACAAGTAGAAAAATGGAAACCAGATTCAAAGAACATAAAAAGTCACCTTCACACGTTTTCGAACACTGCGAGTCAAATGGACACAACATAACCATAGAAAACACTAAAATACTAAATAAAGAAACAAACATAAACAAACGAAAAATTAAAGAAGCCTTACTTATACAACAACTCAAACCCAAAATAAACCAATATAAAGGAACAACATTATACCTATATTAATATTATAGACAAAATTATATATTCAAACCGCGCCCTCTACATTGCAACACTCAATTATACAACCCCTCCCAAACATGTGGTCAGCTTCCGACCAGTAACCCTTTCTTTGTGAACCTGACGATGACCGAAGAAGGTCGAAACGTTGTTCGCTCTTCTATTTGAAGTGTTTTCTGGGCCCAGAACAGCCGTTTTTGCATATAAAAGTTCTCAACAAGTGGGTTTCTCGACATCACTGATTGAAATACAATCAAACATCTAAGCACGCCCTCTACCTTCCTACACTCAATTACACAACCGCTTTCAAATACGTGGTCAGCTATTGGTCAGTTACCTCTTTCTTTCTTTGTGAACCTGACGATGACCAAAGAAGGGCGAAACATTGTTCGCTCCTCTACATAAAATTTTTCCAACCAAAACCAGCTGTTTTTACAACACGGAGTAAACTTAGATATATATATATGTATACGAAACTAAGGTTTGTTTGTTGTTCTTTGTATTCAAAATTACTTTAATACAATTTAAGAGAGCGCCGTCTATACGCGACCATATTGTGTATTTCAAGTTTTTATTTATTAAAATACATATTTCTTTACTTGTCATCTCTTATTATTTGATCATTTTAACTCTTATTTCTACGTTCATAATTTGCACCACACCTTGTTCGTACTGTGACAACTGAACAAAAACTAAGATAGTTAATTTGATAACTTATATAATTACTATTGGACTTGGGTATCTTATAACATGTAGTGCATACACACGTTATGTAATGTATTGCTTTATTCGGTGGTTACAATTCTTTCAAACTTCTCTGTCTCCTCGTGTTTGTTTGGAGCTGAGTGAGGGAGCCAAACACACAATCTGAGAGTCGTCCGATTGAATTCGTCTCTTGATAAACACGAACACACTTTAAGCCGTTGGGTCGTAATAATGTGTCTTTGGGCGAAAGAGTAGCCCACGAGTTGGCTGTGGGTGAGAATGACTACCGGTCTTTTAACTGTTAACTTAGGGAAAGCCAGCGCAGATAGCCCTCGTGTAGCTTTGCTCAACATTCAAAAACAAAACAAAAACGTGACAACCTATCTTCCGGTAAAGTAGTAAAGATACAATGATCACTTTACTTCTGTGACTTTGTTCAGCCTAACCTACTGACTATCAGATGTCAGTAGCTCAACTGTCAGTTATATTGGTTTGTTTGTACTTCACAAAGCTACTCAATGGATTATTAGTCCTGCTTTTATGATAAGTATCGAAATTCGAATTTTAGAGTTATATGTTATCGGGATGTCTTCTGAAACACTGAGACAGAATGTAATAAAGGGGAAGGAACTCAAGTTGTCTGTGTGTTTGTCTCAAGTTATTTAAGTCGTTCTTCCAGACACCGAAATAATTTATATACATTACGACATAAATCAAAATGTATTATGTCGTCATTACAGTAAACAGTTAACTTGACAAAGAGTTGAAAAGTGTAGCGAGATTTGTGTTCATTGAAAAATATTCGTTTTGTTTTTTATTTGGTAGAAGCCGACGAAAGAGGATACGTGTGTTGTTCCCATAACGGGTATCGAAACCCAAGTTTTAGTGTTATAAGCCTACAAACATAATCTTTGAGCCAACGGGAGTCTCATTTCATTTTGGGTAACTGTTATTAAATGTACGTTGCACCCATGGTGAATAAATATGTGTCCCACGTCACACGCCGTGGGACATCGGTAGATTTACGAACTTGTAACTCAAACATTCGAAGTTCGCTTCTCTGCAGATAGCCCAGTGTGGCTTTACACTAATAAAAACAAAATTTATATTTGTCAGAAACTCGAAAATGTGCGTTACACAAATTAAGATTGTTTCTCTGAAATTAAGCACAAAGCTACTCAACCAGCTGTCTCTACATTACTCACCACGGGTATCGAAACCCCATGTTGTAAGACAACTCGAACAAATGTATCAGACAAATTAAGTAACGAAAGATAAAACACTTTGAAGGATTGGTTTGTTTAGAATTTCGCTAAAAACTGCTCGAGGGCTATCTGCGCTCATGTCCTTAATTTAGCAATGTAAGACTGGAGGGAAGGCAGCTAGTCATCACCAAAATCCGTCAACTCTTGAGGAACTCTTTTACTAACGAATAGTGGGA
This sequence comes from Carcinoscorpius rotundicauda, assembly GCA_011833715.1. Lineage (NCBI taxonomy): Eukaryota > Metazoa > Arthropoda > Merostomata > Xiphosura > Limulidae > Carcinoscorpius > Carcinoscorpius rotundicauda. The sequence goes on from CM022394.1 coordinate 132,624,038, forward strand.
TTGACCGTCACATAATACTTAAAAAGTCGAGCACGTTTGGTGCGACGACGAATTCGAACCCAAGACCCTCAGACTACGACTCGAGTGTCTTAACCACCTGGCCATGCCATGCCCACTGTGACGGAATGAATGGTTTTAAGGTGATTATTCTATTTATATATATTTTTGTAGCGACGTTTCCAGAAGGTATTGTTAAGACCGATACAGTGACAAGATGGTTTCAACATTTAATAATTAAAATAGAACTATAACTACTTTATTTTTTCTGGTAATTACAGAAACATGTGAAAGACTCGTAAACATTGCTTAAAATTCAGTAACCTACTGGGAAAATATAAAAGACAAAGACTGTAGATTTATGATAAATTTAAAAATAAAACGGTGAATTTCAGGCTTAACAAGTCGGTGAATTCGAAGAATCGTTCATGACCTTGAAGTTCAAAACTGTTTGCATTCGAACCAGTTGTTTTTAATATTAAATATCTGAGTCAAGTTTGAGGACCAGAACAACACTTTGTGTTTATACTAAACTTGTAACACATGTATCTTGCTCGAAATTGCCAATCTAGGCTCTTATTTTATGTTATGATTTATGTTTCAGATTCATATCATATTTACATTTGACAAAATTATGATTTGTTTTCTATATTTCATGTCTTATCCACAAAACAAACTTGTTTAGTTTGTGTCATATATTTCTTATAATTATTATGTTACAACATCGAAAGGAACATCTGTGATTATAATGTCTCGGTTTACAGCTTCTGTAAAGCTGCAGTATTACAACAGTTTGACTCACACAGCCATATTTACATTATTCTAGGTGAGATAGCTCTCTGGTGATTTACGGTTTAAGTCCTGTCGACACAAACCTATGTTTCACACTTTGGAACCGCTCATGCGTTATAAGAGTAAAAGTGAAACACTACTTTTCGAATAGAGCGCCCAAGAGTTGGCGGTAAATTCTGTTAATTAGCTGCCTTTTCTTTAATCTATCAAATGAAAAATTAGGGGTGTATAATCCTGGTGACGTTTTTCACTGATGTTTGAAACAAGCCAACCAGAGATGGGAAGAAATCCATTACACAAGTCCAAGGAAAGAGCTGTAAGAAGATCTACTTAGAAGATCAGCCTGTTTTATAACACAACTTTATAGAACATTCAGGCATACATATTGGTTGTGACATGAAGCACACGTGGTTTACTGTTTACTTTTATTTATACAATAGATAACGTCTTACTATTGTAAGTAATTATTTGTAAACCTAAAACTGTCCCGAGTTGTCTTTAAGTTACGTGTTTCTAACTGAATAAAATTGTGGGTAAAGTAAACATATTTCTTGCAGGACGAAAGCTGAGTTTGAGTTTCCAGAGATAGAATGTAGATAGAGCTGAATCGTGAGAAAGTATTTTTTCCGCATAGTGTAACACAGACAGCCAGACATACGTTTTCCATAATTATTGTGTACTATGTATATAGAAGATATTTTGTATAGTAGCTTATGATACATATATTGTTTAAAATAGACTTAACAGAGAAATCAAACACAGTCGTTTGACAATCAGTGACTTAGAAACACATTTTGTTCCAATTCTGTTACCGAACATAGTCTCTCCTATTCGTCACATGAACATTATAATGTAACGGCCAATTCCACAGAAACTAGAAACTGTTTGTGCATAACCTATGAACAACTTTACTCGAAATTTAATAAACGTTTATAAACACAAGTCATATGGTAGTCCAACTTATCCACCGAAGGGTTTGAACCTTGAATTTTAGCGTCATAAGCCTTGAATCTTTATGCTGTTCCATCATAAAATGTATTAAACTTAATATGAACGCGTGTTGAAAACTGGCTTCTTCATCTTGTATGTTTGTTTGTAACTTCAACTGTCGTCTCATGAAATGGACAACTCTCACGACAAACATTATAATAGATAATTATATTAGTCAAGTTTTAAACGTCTAAAAGATTCGGTGAAGACAGTTGCTTTTTATGTGACACTTCGACTCTGAGAGAGACAAAGAATTCCTTTTTAACAAATTTGTACCTTACTACCATAGTGAGTTTGTTTGTTGTCAAGGTCAGATAATGTATTTGTTTATCTCTGCTTTCCCAAGGGCAAGTACAGAAACCAGATTTTCAGCGTGATTCTGTTGATGTTATGTTGTGTCACTGGTCCTGACCGTGAGGAATATTTACCTGTAACTGAAATAAAAATAATGAAACAATTAACAATGAGAAAATAAACCCTTCCAAGAAAGCTTCGGGATATTACGAGACGACTGGTAAAGTGTTCGATAATCCAAGTTTTTATATTCAGATCAAGGTGGTGTCAGATATGGTGAAACAGTTTCTGACAAATCTCATTTCGTGTTTTTTGGTGAATATTTTACTATAAAAGATATGGACAGTTCGGTATTTCTAGTACTGCCTGAAACAATAGACAAAACTAACAAGTGAAGTTAGTTGAAAATCATCGTAAGGTAGGATATATTTATGTTGATACATTATGTGTGAATTATCCGTTTTATAACTTTAGAAGCAATAACTTTCTCAGTATCTTTAAAATCAAACATTTTTCTCTGAATAACAAGTGAAGTATGATACTGTTTTTTAACGTGTTAAAATTATCATCCGTGATATTTGTAAAAATCACAGTTTAACAACAACACAGAATTACATCTTTGTAATTTTTCTGAACAAAATTGTTCGTTTGTTTTCTCGAATTCCGTTGTGAGTTTTGTTCCTGTTTTAATAAATTGTTCTGATTTATTTTGAATCTCTTCAGTGTCTTGTGATTCGTATATTGTAGACATGAAGACCGCATTCCTGGTTCTGTTCTCTCTTGTCGTTCTAGCGGGAGACGCTTATGGTAAGTTTGTGAAAGAATTTCGATTTTACACATCGGTTTGTTTTCATTATGTATTTAGTCACGTGATCTGATACAGGAAAGGAATTGTTGTGATCTGTGGAATGAAATACGTTTTAACAAACTAAGGACGACTTCCGACTGAAACATCAACCTGAACTAAGTTATACAACACGATAAAACTCAAATATACTGAACTGTTTTACACGATAAAACTTTCATAAAATAAACAGTCACCTTTGTTAAACCAGTCTCTCCAGGTTTCTATTGTCATCTGCAGCGCCATCGTCCAGAGAAACAAGAAGTAAAATTAGAAACGGGTCACTTACATTATCAGATGGACTTGCCCATAATATATAATTAATTCAGTTAATTAGCCAACTTATATTTTTATAATGTTTACAATTTATTTTTAAACTAGTTTAATTGTAAAACCTTTATTACAGACATGTTATTATACATCTTATGGTATTAAAATTTAGGGTTAAACGGTTATAAAAGTTGTGCTCTTTCTCGGTTTTTTTATTAATTTTAGACATTAAACACTTGCTTACTCAGTAGTTAAAATACATGGTATTGGTCCACTGGTGTAGAAACACATGATAGAGGACTAGCCATTTGTCTACCTCTGTCACGTGTTTAATAATGACAACAGCTGAAATTTATGTTTTCCTCAACTTAATCTCTTGACAGTGTGAAGAAAAATAAAGGTTATTGTGATATTACTTGGGAGAGTCGAAACAATCATTGATAAACATTCTATTGTTAACACACAATGTAATATGAACGATTTCTTTTATCGGTAGCCATTTACTGTGGAAATGGATGGTTCTGCCCTGACGGATATACATGTTGCTTGCATCCTAATGGCGGTTTTGGTTGTTGCCCACTTCGCAATGCCGTCTGTTGCTGTAGTGGACAAACATGTTGTCCTTCTCTGCATTCGTGTTCAGCAGATTCTACCAGATGTAATCGATGTCCATCCTTTGCTGGTACAGTTAGGGGTGACGCTCCGACAGCGACATCTATCGTCGCTGCTCGGAAATCTTGAGTTGAGCACCGAAGTTAAAAACAAAACGAAAACCTTCAATTGTTTTGGGATTTTTGTTTTAAAATAAAAGTCTGTATTTTTAGCTGACATGGTTTCCATGTACTATTGTCACTAAAAATTGACGAGAAAAATAAAAGTTATAAATTAAAATATACGTGACAAAGACGTGATTTATTATCACACATCGCACCTCAAATCATCAAAAACAGTTTGATAAAACAAACATATCTTAACCCCGAGTCTAACATTAATGTGGGTAAGTTTGTTTATAAAGAAAAATATATTCAACATGCATTGGTTTACATACAATAATGGTATACTGTTATTATTTTAAACACAATAAATATAAAATTAAACTGAATGTTTGTGATAAACTCACAAGAAATGTCATACCTTACAAACTTACAAACAGAATAATACGTCACGTTCGTTAGAATTTGTAGTGTAAGCCACTGTTTAAAAATTTAATTCTGCATTTAGTTTGTGTATTTGTTGTTAAACACAGTTTCTTACCAACAGGATATATTTTCTTTACTTTCATGTTTTTTACCATCAAATAAAAATGTACAAGTGTAAATTTACCACCTGTACTTCATTCATTATCATTTTGAAACGAATATAATCTGTCCACGTTGTTACAAACACTTATCTGTATTGTGGGACGTGTTGTTTCTCTGGGTCTCACTTGTTACCGAGGTTTGTCATAAAATGTTTCTAAACAGTTAAGTACAGTAACGGTTTAACGTGGAAGATTTGGGATAACACTATCTTGTTATAAATCTTGGAAGCTAAGTTATAAGTGAATTCAATGGTTCAGTCAAGACTGAAACCAAGGATAACAAACTTTGCAGGCTTGTTGATGTTCCAAACTTGAGGCTAAGGTCATCAAAAGTTAAGTGAAATTTTAACCTCATTACAACAAACATTATTTGATCTTCAGTCTCCACCTGAAAATCATAAGTGTCGATATGAGACATAAACTAAACCAATGTGGAGAATACTTGTCTGTCATTAAAGTTTCACTTTAACATATTGTTCCCCTTCAAGATAACATTACATTTATCTTACAAAACCTTGTTTGGACGTCTGTTGATTTATGCGTTTAACTTTTGTCACTTTCACGTATAAGACATCTATAACAAAGCTGCTAGTGAAGATAACGGCCCGGCATGTCCAGGTGGGTTAAGACCATCGACTTGTAACCTGAGGATCGCGGGTTTGAATCTCCGTCGCACCAAACATGCTCGTCTTTTCAGTCGTGGAAGCGTTATATGTGACGGTCAATTCACAATTCGTTTGTAAAAGATTAGTCCAACATTTAGCGGTGGGGGGATGACTACCTGTTTTTCCTCTTGTCTTACCATGTTAACTGAGGAACGGCTAGCGCAGATAGCCCTCGTGTAGGTTTGCTCAAAATTAAAAAACAAAACAAAAACGAGACAACCTATCTTCCGGTAAAGTAGTAAAGATACAATGATCACTTTACTTCTGTGACTTTGTTCAGCCTAACCTACTGACTATCAGATGTTATCAGCTCAACAGTCACTTATGCTGGTTTGTTTGTAGTTCACAAAGCTACACAATGAATTATTTGTCCTGCTTTTATGATAAGTATCGAAATTCGGATTTTAGAGTTATAAGTTATCGGTATGTCTACTGAAACACTGAGACAGAATGTAATAAAGATGAAGGAACTCAAGTTGTCTGTGTGTTTGTGTCAAGTTATTTAAGTCGTTCTTCCAGACACCGAAATAATTTATATACATTACGACATAAATCAAAATGTATTATGTCGTCATTACAGTAAACAGTTAACTTGACAAAGAGTTGAAAAGTGTAGCGAGATTTGTGTTCATTGAAAAATATTCGTTTTGTTTTTTATTTGGTAGAAGCCTACGAAATAGGATACGTGTGTTGTTCCCATAACGGGTATCGAAACCCAAGTTTTAGCGTTGTAAGCCTTCAAACTTAATCTTTGAGCCAAGGAGGAGAACCAACGTTGTACCCATGGTGCATATATATGTGTCCCACTTCACACGCCGTGGGACATCGGTAAATTTACGAACTTATGACTCTAACATTCAAAGTTCGCTTCTCTGCAGACAGCCCAGTGTGGCTTTACACTAATAAAAACAAAAATTATATTTGTCAGTAACTCGAAAATGTGCGTTACACAAATTAAGATTGTTTCTTTGAAATTAAGCACAAAGCTACTCAACCAGCTGTCTCTACATTACCTACCACGGGTATCGAAACCCCATGTTGTAAGACAACTCGAACAAATGTATCAGACAAATTAAGTAACGAAAGATAAAACACTTTGAAGGATTGGTTTGTTTAGAATTTCGCCAAAAACTGCTCGAGGGCTATCTGCGCTCGTGTCCTTAATTTAGCAATGTAAGACTGGAGGGAAGGAAACTTGTCATCACCAAACCCCGCCAACTCTTGAGCTACTATTTTACTAACGAATGGTGGGATTGACCATCACATAATACTTGAAAAGTCGAGCACGTTTGGTGCGACTACGAATTCGAACCCGCGACCCTCAGATTACGACTCGAGTGTCTTAACCACCTGGCCATGCCATGCCCACTGTGAAGGAATGAATGGTTTTAAGGTGATTATTCTATTTATATATATTTTTGTAGCGACGTTTCCAGAAGGTATTGTTAAGACCGATACAGTGACAAGATGGTTTCAACATTTAATAATTAAAATAGAACTATAACTACTTTATTTTTTCTGGTAATTACAGAAACATGTGAAAGACTCGTAAACGTCGCTTAAAATCCCACAACCTGCTGGGAAAATATAAAAGACAAAGACTGTAGATTTGTGATAAATTTAAAAATAAAACGGTGAATTTCAGGCTAAACAAGTCGGTGAATTCGAAGAATCGTTCATGACCTTGAAGTTGAAAACTGTTTGCATTCGAACCAGTTGTTTTTAATATTAAATATCTGAGTCAAGTTTGAGGACCAGAACAATACTTTGTGTTTATACTAAACTTGTAACACATGTATCTTGCTCGAAATTGCCAATCTAGGCTCTTATTTCGTGTTATGATTTATGTTTCAGATTCATAGCATATTTACATTTGACAAAATTATGATTTCTTTTCTATATTTTATGTCTTATTCACAAAACAGACTTGTTTAGTTTGTGTCATATATTTCTTATGATTATTATGTTACAACATCGAAAGGAACATCTGTGATTATAATGTCTCGGTTTACAGCTTCTGTAAAGCTACAGTATTACAACAGTTTGACTCACACAGCCATATTTACATTATTCTAGGTGAGATAGCTCTCTGGATTAATAAGATAGACGTTAATCAATCTGGTGATTTACGGTTTAAGTCCTGTCGACACAAACCTATGTTTCACACTTTGGAACCGCTCATGCGTTATAAGAGTAAAAGTGAAACACTACTTTTCGAATAGAGCGCCCAAGAGTTGGCGGTGGATTCTGTTAATTAGCTGCCTTTTCTTTAATCTATCAAATGAAAAATTAGGGGTGTATAATCCTGGTGACGTTTTTCGCTGATGTTTGAAAGTAACCAACCAGAGATGGGAAGAAATCCATTACACAAGTCCAAGGAAAGAGCTGTAAGAAGATCTATTTAGAAGTTCAGCCTGTTTTGTAACACAACTTTATAGAACATTCAGGCATACATATTGGTTGTGACATGAAGCACACGTGGTTTACTGTTTACCTTTATTCATACAATAGATAACGCGTTACTGTTGCAAGTAATTATTTGTGAACCTAAAACTGTCCCGAGTTGTCTTTAAGTCACGTGTTTCTAACTGAATAAAATTGTGGGTAAAGTAAACATATTTCTTGCAGGACGAAAGTTGAGTTTGAGTTTCCAGAGAAAGAATGTAGATAGAGCTGAATCGTGAGAAAGTATTTTTTCCGCAAAGTGTAACACAGACAGCCAGACATACGTTTTCCATAATTATTGTGTACTATGTATATAGAAGATATGTTGTATGGTAGCTCATGATACATATATTGCTTAAAACACACTTAATAGAGAGATCAATATAGTGTGTGAAAAACACCAACAAACATGATAGAAATAACAGATTGTTCTAATTCAAATCGTCAGACAGCGAACAGAAATGTGAAAAAACGCCATCGAAATAACATACAAAAGTGGATCACAGTTATTTGGGACTGACAATCTCAAGGTCACAGGGTTCGAACCCCCATTCCACTAAGCATGACCGTCCTTTTAGCCATTAAACGGTTTTTGCGTTTGAGAATAACTGATACAGAAACACCACTAAAAACACAGTCGTTTGACAATCAGTGACTTAGAAACACATTTTGTTCCAATTCTGTTACCGAACATAGTCTCTCCTATTCGTCATATGAACATTATAATGTAACGGCCAATTCCACAGAAACTAGAAACTGTTTGTGCATAACCTATGAACAACTTTACTCGAAATTTAATAAACGTTTATAAACACAAGTCATATGGTAGTCCAACTTATCCACCGAAGGGTTTGAACCTTGAATTTTAGCGTCATAAACCTTGAATCTTAATGCTGTTTCACCATAAAAGGTATTAAACTTAATATGAACGCGTGTTGAAAACTGGCTTCTTCATCTTGTATGTTTGTTTGTAGCTTAAACTGTCGTCTCATGAAATGGACAACTATTAGGACAAACATTATAATAGACAATTATATTAGTCTAGTTTAAAACGTCTAAAAGATTGGGTGAAGACAGTTGTTTTTTACGTGACACTTTGACTCTGAGAGAGACAAAGAGCTGTTTTTTAACAAATTTGTACCTCAGTTGGTCAGTTTGTTTGTTGTCAAGGTCAGATCGATGTATTGGTTTATCTCTGCATTGCAAGGGACATGTATGGAAACCAGATTTTCAGCGTGATTCTGTTGATGTTATGTTGTGTCACTGGTCCTGACCGTGTGGAATATTTACCTGTAACTGAAATAAAAATAATGAAACAATTAACAATGAGAAAATAAACCCTTCCAAGAAAGCTTCGGGATATTACGAGACGACTGGTAAAGTGTTCGATAATCCAAGTTTTTATATTCAGATCAAGGTTGTGTCAGATATGGTGAAACAGTTTCTGACAAATCTCATTTCGTGTTTTTTGGTGAATATTTTACTATAAAAGATATGGACAGTTCGGTATTTCTAGTACTGTCTGAAACAATAGACAAATCTAACAAGTGAAGTTAACTGAAAATCATCGTAAGGTAGGAAATATTTATGTTGATACATTATGTGTGAATTATCTGTTTTATAACTTTAGAAGCAATAACTTTCTCAGTATCTTTAAAATCAAACATTTTTCTCTGAATAACAAGTGAAGTATGCTACTTTTTTTTGGATTTAAGTTGTTGTATAAGTAAGGCTTCTTTAATTTTTCGTTTGTTTATGTTTGTTTCTTTATTTAGTATTTTAGTGTTTTCTATGGTTATGTTGTGTCCATTTGACTTGCAGTGTTCGAAAACGTGTGAAGGTGACTTTTTATGTTCTTTGAATCTGGTTTCCATTTTTCTACTTGTTTCTCCTATATAGAAGTCGTGGCAGTTATCACATTGTATTTTATAAATAATGTTGGTGTGGTGTTTGTCAGTGTAGTTCTTACATAGTATAGACCTTAGTTTTGTGCCTGGTTTTTGAATAAATTTAGTGTTAACTGGAATGTTATATTTTGTTACTAGTTTTTGCCAAATGTTGGTTATTTGTTTGCTGATGTCAGGAATATATGGTATACAGCAGTATATGGTTTCGTGATTTTTTGATTCGTGAGATATATTTACTTTTGTTGGTTGATTTTGCTTTCTGTCTAGGTGTGTGCGTATAATGTTTTCTACGGTTTGTGGAGGAAACTTATTAATGTTGATGAAGTGTTGTTTTATTTTATCTAATTCATCGTTAATTTTATCTGGTGGGCATAGTTTTATGGCTGTGTTTATCTGGTTTCTTAGTATGTTGAGTTTTTGTTTTGTTTCATGTGCTGAGTCCCAAGGAATGTATAGTCCAGTATGGGTGATTTTTCGGTGGATTTCTGTTTTGAATTGTGTGTCGGTTCTTATAATTTTGAGGTTAAGAAATGATATTTGATTGCTTTCTTCCTGTTCACATGTGAAGTTAATGTTGGGATGTATAGAGTTAATGTGAGTGAAAAAGTTAAGTATGTGTTCTGTAGATTCGAATCCCGCAATCGTGTCATCTACATATCTGTACCAGTATAGTGGTGGATGTAATGCTGTATTAATTGCTTGTGTTTCAATTTGTGTCATAAAAATATTGGCTAGAACTGGCGATACTGGGTTGCCCATGCTTAGGCCATTTGTTTGTATATAGTTTTGGTTGTTGAACATGAAGTTTGTCTTTATTGTGGTGAATTCTATGAGGGTTGCTAACTGGTTACTGGGAATGTCTAGATTGTCCATTACGACCAATAATGTCAACATATGAATCGTTTAACTACAATCTTGGTAAATACATAGCATGGGCATTCTCCAAATATGTAACATCAGCCAGCTCATTCATCAAAGACTCTTTTAATTTCAAGTCCAATCTAAATCAACTTAATCATAAAGCCTTAATGGCCAGTTTCGATGTTATATCCCTCTTCACAGAAGTTCCAACAACAGAAGCCTGCAAGATAGCCTTAGAACTCTATATTCGAGACCCTAACCCGATCATAGACATTCCCAGTAACCAGTTAGCAACCCTCATAGAATTCACCACAATAAAGACAAACTTCATGTTCAACAACCAAAACTATATACAAACAAATGGCCTAAGCATGGGCAACCCAGTATCGCCAGTTCTAGCCAATATTTTTATGACACAAATTGAAACACAAGCAATTAATACAGCATTACATCCACCACTATACTGGTACAGATATGTAGATGACACGATTGCGGGATTCGAATCTACAGAACACATACTTAACTTTTTCACTCACATTAACTCTATACATCCCAACATTAACTTCACATGTGAACAGGAAGAAAGCAATCAAATATCATTTCTTAACCTCAAAATTATAAGAACCGACACACAATTCAAAACAGAAATCCACCGAAAAATCACCCATACTGGACTATACATTCCTTGGGACTCAGCACATGAAACAAAACAAAAACTCAACATACTAAGAAACCAGATAAACACAGCCATAAAACTATGCTCACCAGATAAAATTAACGATGAATTAGATAAAATAAAACAACACTTCATCAACATTAATAAGTTTCCTCCACAAACCGTAGAAAACATTATACGCACACACCTAGACAGAAAGCAAAATCAACCAACAAAAGTAAATATATCTCACGAATCAAAAAATCACGAAACCATATACTGCTGTATACCATATATTCCTGACATCAGCAAACAAATAACCAACATTTGGCAAAAACTAGTAACAAAATATAACATTCCAGTTAACACTAAATTTATTCAAAAACCAGGCACAAAACTAAGGTCTATACTATGTAAGAACTACACTGACAAACACCACACCAACATTATTTATAAAATACAATGTGATAACTGCCACGACTTCTATATAGGAGAAACAAGTAGAAAAATGGAAACCAGATTCAAAGACATAAAAAGTCACCTTCACACGTTTTCGAACACTGCGAGTCAAATGGACACAACATAACCATAGAAAACACTAAAATACTAAATAAAGAAACAAACATAAACAAATGAAGTATGCTACTGTTTTTTAACGTGTTAAAATAATCATTCGTGATATTTGTTACAAATAACAGTTTAACAACAACACAGAATTACATCTTTGTAATTTTTCTGAACAAAATTGTTCGTTTGTTTTCTCGAATTCCGTTGTAAGTTTTATTCCTGTTTTAATAAATTGTTCTGATTTATTTTGAATCTCTTCAGTGTCTTGTGATTCGTGTATTGTAGACATGAAGACCGCATTCCTGGTTCTGTTCTCTCTTGTCGTCCTAGCGGGAGACGCTTATGGTAGGTTTGTGAAAGAATTTCGATTTTACACATCGGTTTGTTTTCATTATGTATTTAGTCACGTGATTTAGTTCAGGAAAGGAATTGTTCGAATCTGTGGAATGAAAGACGTTTTAACAAACTAAGGACGACTTCCGACTAAAACATCAACCTGAACTAAGCTATACAACACGATAAAATTCAAATATAGTGAACTGTTTTACACGATAAAACTTTCATAAAATAAACAGTCACCTTTATTAAATCAGTCTCTCCAGGTTTCTATTGTCATCTGTAGCGCCATCGTCCGGAGAAACAAGAAGTAAAATTAGAAACGGGTCACATACATTATCAGATGGACTTGCACATAATATATAATTAATTCAGTTAAGTAGCCAACTTATATTTTTATACTGTTTACAATTTATTTTTAAAATAGTTGAATTGAAAAACCTTTATTACAGACATGTTATTATACATCTTATGGAATTAAAATTTAGGGTTAAACGGTTATAAAAGTTGTGCTCTTTCTCAGTTTTCTTATTAATTTTAGATATGAAACACTTGCTTACTCAGCAGTTAAAATACTTTTTATTGGTTTACTGGTGTAGAAACACATGATAGAGGACTAGCCATTTGTCTACCTCTGTCACGTGTTTAATAACGACAACAGCTAAAAGTTATGTTTTCCTCAACTTAATCTCTTGATAGTGTGAAGTAAAATAAAGGTTATTATGATATTACTTGGGAGAGTCGAAACAATCATTGATAAACATTCTATTGTTAACACACAATGTAATATAAACGATTTCTTTTATCCGTAGCTGTTGTTGTCTGTGGAAATGGATGGACTTGCCCTGACGGGCATACTTGTTGCTTGCGTCCTAATGGCGGTTTTGGTTGTTGCTTATTTCGCAATGGCGTTTGTTGCTGTAGTGGACAAACATGTTGTCCTTCTCTGCATTCGTGTTCAGCAGATTCTACCAGATGTAATCGATGTCCATCCTTTGCTGGTGCAGTAAGGGGTGACGCACCGACAGCGAAATCTGTCATCGCTGCTCGGAAATCGTGAGTTGAACACAGAAATAAAAACAAACAAACCAAAAACCTTTAATTATTTTGGTATTTTTGTTTTAAAATTAAAGTCTGTATTTTTAACTGACATGGTTTCCATGTACTATTGTCACTAAAAATTGACGATAAAAATAAAAGTTAAAAATTAAAGTATACGTGATAAAGACGTGTTTTGTTATCATACATCGCACCTCAAATCATTAAAAACAGTTTGATAAAACAAACATATCTCAACCCTGAGTCTGACATTAATGTGGGTAAGTTTGTTTATAAAGAAAAATATATTCAACATGCATTGGTTTACATACAATAATGGTATACTGTTATTATTTTAAACACAATAAATATTAAGTTAAATTGAATGTTTGTGAGAAACTCACAAGAAATTTCATACCTTACAAACAGAATAATACGTCACGTTAATTAGAATTTGTAGTGTAAGCCACTTTGTAAAAATAATTTTTTTTGTCTGGTTTGTTTATTTGTTATTACACAAAGTTACACGAAGAACTCTCTGCTTAACACGGGTAACGAAGCCCGGTTTCCAGGAGAAAAGTCTGTAGACATTCCATTGTTCCAATAAAGGACATTAGATCTACCGCTTAAAGATATTCAATCATTAGGAAGTGTAAAAAAATTATTCCAATCTGTTATGTAAATGTCGTGTAAATATTTTGTAAACGACAACATGTCGTGTTGTGTTTAAATTTTCATTTCTATTATTTATATTTCCATATTTCTATTACTGTTTCAAGGCTTAGACAGTGAAATACGTTATTCTTCGTTTAAAATAACATTTAGAACTTTCTAGAATTAGGTAGATCAAATATATGACTATAAATGGAAATGTTTGGCGGCCTAGCGTCTAGACGTAGAGTCTCGGGCAAAAACATACATGCGCAGATTATTCTGTCGAATTCCCGGTGAATGTTCGAGAAAAAAGAGGCCTAAAAGTATATAAACAGTCGAAGATGCGAGAAAGAAAGAGAAGAAAGGAGTCAGACATTAGAATTATTCAAAAGAAGAAGAGTCAGTCATTAGTTTATATTAAATTCAAGAAATAGCGTCTTTGTTCGAGAAGTTTCCAACGTTCGCTGTGTGGTTATTCAACTTAACTTTGTGACTAGAGCTAGATCTACAGAAACTGTGATTTTGTTTCGTCAATCTTTGCGATTCATTTGAATTACTGGTTGTGCTGAGTGTCGACACGTACGGGACTGTTTAAGAGAAACGGAGGCAAATTGGAAAACAACAAATTTGGGACATTCATCGTAAAAGGAACGTCATCAAAATTATTGAACTGTGAATTGTTTCTGGACTTTCATTCTAGATCATTATATTAGATACAGGCCAGTACCATTTGGTGTTGTAATTGATTTTGAATGTTAAAACTGAATATCTGTCACTGTTAATATATAATTTACGTTATATCTGTTATATATATATATTTAGTTTAGTGTAATAAATTATACAAGCTGTTATCTGTGTCTTTCTGTTGCATTCTTAAAACATAAAAAAAGTAACAGAAAATTGGGGGCTCGTCCGGGATTGATCAAACAATTTAATTATATTCCAAAATTAGATTTATATTCTATACAGATAGACAGCTTGTATATTCAAAATGGCATTCCAACTCGAAGATTTTATGAACAAATTTAATCAGAATCCCTTTTTCGAATTGATCAGTGAATTAAAAAAATCTGAATTGCTTGATGTTGGTAAACATTTTAATTTGCAAGTGAAGCAAGCAATGAAGAAAGCAGATACTAAACGAATTATTGTTGAACATTTGGTCAGCCAAAAAGTATTACCTCAAAAAGTTGTACAACAATTGCCTGCCGCTCATTTTGACCCAGATTTTGAATTAAAGAGAATGGAAATAGAAACCAAACGTCTTGAAGTAGAAAAAGAAATACAAAAAGAACGCATTAAAGCTGATATGGAAATCAGTATGAGAAAGGCACAGACAGAAGAAAAGGTTGTCCAAATGCGGTTGGATAATTTTGATGCTTCCAAACAAATTCGTTTAGTACCTCCATTCAATGAGAAGGCTGTAGATAAATATTTTCAGCAATTTGAAAAATTGGCCCTTAGGCTAAAATGGCCTAATGAATACTGGACAGTATTACTTCAGAGTGTTCTCAAAGGTAAAGCCCAGGAAGTATTTTCCAAACTCACAGCCGAGCAAAGTTATGATGACAAGCACGTCAAAAAATGCATTTTAAATGCTTATGAATTGGTGCCAGAGGCGTATAGACAAAAATTTCGTGGTTACAAAAAGTTTGACAGTCAAATTTATGTCGAATTTGCTCGTGAAAAAGAAACTCTGTTCGACAGGTGGTGTGATTCCAAAGAAATCAAGGGATTATACAAAACTCAGAGAACTCATGTCAGTTGAAGAATTTAAAAGATGTATTCCTGTAGAGTTCACACTTATATTGATGAACAAAAAGCTTCCAAAATTCATGATGCTGCTGTCTTGGCAGACGAGTATGCTTTGACTCACAAAGATTTCTCATACAAAAGCAAAACAAATCACACGGCAAAGAAACCCAATGACTCATTCAAACATTATGCAAATGTTGACAAAGGCAAAAAAGAGCAAACTTCTGATTCTCAAACAAAGACTTCATCTTATTCTCAAAGCTCATCATCTACCAAAAACGTGTCATTCTCATCCAAAACATGTGCTTATTGTAAGAAACCTGGCCATCTGATTTCTAAGTGCTATAAGATCAAAAACAAGCCATCACCCCATAGTTTCATTTCGCCCTTGTTGGATACATCATTGGTTCCCAATGATTTTGACCCTGTCCAGTCCACTGTGGGTTCCAAGTCCAATATTCTTGATGTACCTGAAGATCTTGTTGAGGACAAATTTAAGCCTTTCATCACTGAAGGTTTTGTTTCTTTTGTTGGCGATTCACATCTACAACCAATTAAAATCCTGCGGGATACTGGAGCTTTTCAGAGTTTGATTTTGGAAAGTGTACTTCCGTTTTCTGAAAAGTCATCCGTTGGGGCCAATGTGCTCATTTCTGGTGTAGAAGGTGGCGTCGTTTCTATTCCTCTTCATAGATTGAATTTACATTCGGATCTAATTTCGGACTCAGTGACTGTGGGTATTAAATCTTCATTGCCTGTTGAAGGTGTGTCTATGCTTTTGGGGAATGATTTGGCTGGTAGTAAGGTGGTACCAGAGGTTCGTGTTGTTGAAGCACCTGTTGTTAGTCCCAGTACAGAGCAACTCGTTGAAGAGTTTCCTGATGTTTTCCCGCCTGTGCTGTTACTCGTTCTCAGGAGTCCAAAGAGGATTTCTCTTTATCTGATACATTCATGTCTCACATCGATGAGATTTCTGACTCAACTTTAAGTTCTACTGATGACCCTAAGTCATTTTTCAACTCTCTTCATCGTAACAAACTTGTTGAGGAACAGGACAATGATCCTGAAACTCGTTCTCTTCTACAACTGGCCATTAATGAAAATGAAATAGGAACTGTCCCTATTTGTTACTACCAGAAGTCGGGTGTGTTAATGAGAAAATACAGACCTCCTGACGTTGCTGCTGATAAAGAGTGGAATGTTATTCACCAAATCGTCATTCCAAAATGCTATCGGAATGATATTCTTAGTCTTGCTCATGACCATATATTATTGGGACACTTAGGTGTAAGAAAGACCCTAGATCGTATCCGACGACATTTCTATTGACCAAAGATGCGCCAAGATGTTATTGACTTTTGTAAGACATGCCATTCTTGCTAAATGACCGGAAAACCAAATCAGGGGATTCCAAAAGCACCACTGCACCCTATTCCTGCCTTTGAAGAACTGTTCTCAAGGGTCATTATCGACTGTGTTGGCCCGATGCCAAGAAGCAAAGCAGGAAATGAATACCTCTTGACGATCATGTGTGCTTCTACACGTTACCCTGAGGCAATCCCTTTGAGAAAAATCACTGCTCCCAACATTGTCAAGGCTCTTGTCAAATTCTTTACCATGTTCGGGATTCCAAAAGTTGTACAATCAGATCAAGACTCAAATTTTATGTCCAAGATATTTCAACAAGCCATGCATGAACAGCACATCCATTAAGTTTCATCCAGTGCATACCATCCTGAGTCACAAGGTGTCCTTGATCGTTTCCACCAAATTACTGCCACGAACACTCAAAGAACTGGGTTGAGCGTGTTCCCTTGTTGTTGTTCGCAGTTCGTGAAGTTATGCACGAATCCACTGGATTTAACCCTTTTAAGTTGTTTTAAAAAACAAACAAACAAACAAAAGGTTTTCACAAGTTCAAACTTTTTTTTTTACTTTTAAGGGGGAGAGTGTTATGTAAATGTCGTGTAAATATTTTGTAAACGACAACATGTCGTGTTGTGTTTAAATTTTCATTTCTATTATTTATATTTCCATATTTCTATTACTGTTTCAAGGCTTAGACAGTGAAATACGTTGTTCTTCGTTTAAAATAACATTTAGAACTTTCTAGAATTAGGTAGATCAAATATATGACTATAAATGGAAATGTTTGGCGGCCTAGCGTCTAGACGTAGAGTCTCGGGCAAAAACATACATGCGCAGATTACTCTGTCGAATTTCCGGTGAATTTTCGAGAAAAAAGAGGCCTAAAAGTATATAAACAGTCGAAGATGCGAGAAAGAAGGAGAAGAAAGGAGTCAGACATTAGAATTATTCAAAAGAAGAGCCCCCCAGTGGCTCAGCGGTATGTCTGCGAACTTACACGCTAAAATCCGGGTTTCGATACCCGTGGTGGGAAGAGCACAGATAGCCCATTGTGTAGCTTTGTGCTTGATTCAAAACAACAACAATCAAAAGAAGAAGAGTCAGTCATTAGTTTATATTAAATTCAAGAAATAGTGTCTTTGTTCGAGAAGTTTCCAACGTTCGCTGTGTGGTTATTCAACTTAACTTTGTGACTAGAGCTAGATCTACAGAAACTGTGATTTTGTTTCATCAGTCTTTGCGGTTCATTTGAATTACCGGTTGTGCTGAGTGTCGACACGTACGGGACTGTTAAGAGAAACCGAGGCAAATTGGAAGACGAGGGACATTCATCGTGAAAGGAACGCCATCAAAATTATTAAGCTGTAAATTGTTTCTGGACTTTCATTCTAGATCATTATATTAGATACAGGCCAGTACCATTTTGTGTTGTAATTGATTTTGAATGTTAAAAATTAATGTCTGTTATTGTTAATATATAATTAACGTTATATCTGTTATATATATATTTAGTTTAGTGTAATAAATTATACAAGCTGTTATCTGTGTCTTTCTGTTGCGTTCTTAAAACATAAAAAAAACGTAACAAATCGCACTACGTTCGCTGTATCTGTTGTGAAATAATACGTTTCGCTCAGTCCAGAGATTTTCAGAGCTGATGGGACACAACAAACAAATCATTGTCATTATGAAGATCAACAAAGTTAATGTGATGTGTGGATAGAAATACGAATGACGTACAATCTACTTAAGTTTTACGTGTGACAGTTACTGGTAATACATGTACAAAACATGGACGTAAGTTCTTGTGTTTACAGATTATATACGCTTTATTATAAGAAAATATTGACATGGTGATGAGATTAAACAAGATTGTTTAGTGTTTAGTAACTCTTAAAAATTATGGTCTGTAAATTTAAACTTAATTATGTGATTTTTTCATTTATTTTAGTGTAGTGGTTTTAAACATTCAATGAAACACTATGTATCAATTTGTCTTGTTGTGTTTTTCTGGTTAAAATGGTTGTACCTGAAGGCTGTAACATCTTAAATAAATTATTTATTGTGTTCCGTTGATAAAAATGTAGGACTTGAGACAAATTTCCATAATTCTAAGTTGACTGTCTTCGATCTTAACTTTGTCAATATAATTATATGTTTTACATTCATGTGATATCAGTTTTATTGTCTTCTGAAATGTATAAATAACAGTTGTGAGCTTTGATTACAAATATAAATGATGTTTTCTGTGGACACGCTATGTGATATGTGGACTTTCTTATTAGCATCTTATATTTATACAATTTATACTTAAGATACACACAACATGGAAACTTCATTTAATGAATAACATGTTTCATGTTATTAGTTTGATTTATACATGATTTTTATGACACGTAACAAAAACTTATCAAAAATATGTTTTGTGTTTTAGAAATGTTTATTTATATTAATTAAATGTTTCGAGCAAAATGAACTGAAACATTTACGGTTTTGTCACCAGGAGTCGTGGTATGTTGTCTGATAGTACGAACGAAATTTCCGAAAGGACAACACAAACCATAGAAATGTTTCATCTTCACAACACCTTAATGAGATATGTATTAATATGTTTGAGATAACACATAGAGTTTAGTAATTTCTTACCAACAGGATATATTTTCTTTACTTTCATGTTTTTTACCATCAAATAAAAATGGTGTAAATTTACCACCTATACTTCATTCATTACCATTTTGAAACGAATATAATCTGTCCACGTTGTTACAAACACTTATCTGTATTGTGGGACGTGTTGTTTCTCTGGGTCTCACTTGTTACCGAGGTTTGTCATAAAATGTTTCTAAACAGTTAAGTACAGTAACGGTTTAACATGGAAGATTTGGGATAACACTATCTTGTTATAAATCTTGGAAGCTAAGTTATAAGTGAATTGAATGGTTCAGTCAAGACTGAAACCAAGGATAACAAACTTTGAAGGCTTGTTGATATTCCAAACTAAGGTCATCAAAAGTTAAGTGAAATTTTAACCTCATTACAACAAACATTATTTGATCTTCAGTCTCCACCTGAAAATCATAAGTGTCGATATGAGACATAAACTAAACCAATGTGGAGAATACTTGTCTGTCATTAAAGTTTCACTTTAACATATTGTTCCCCTTCAAGATAACATTACATTTATCTTACAAAACCTTGTTTGGACGTCTGTTGATTTATGCGTTTAACTTTTGTCACTTTCACGAATAAGACATCTATAACAAAGCTGCTAGAGAAGATAACGGCCCGACATGGCCAGGTGGGTTAAGACCATCGACTTGTAACCTGAGGATCTCGGGTTTGAATTTCCGTCGCACCAAATATGCTCTCCCTTTCAGCCGTGGAAGCATTAGAATGTTATGGTCAATCGCACTATTAGTTGGTAAAAGAATAGCCCAAGAGTTGGCGGTGTGTAGTAATGAACAGCTGCCTTCCATCTAGTATTACATTGCTGAATAATGGACGACTATCGCAGATAGCCCTCATGTAGTTTTATCAAAATGTGATCAACTTAAGTGAATGTTTTATGACAAATACCATATAAAATAATACTATTTGTTTCGTCAACCGAGCTGTCTAATTTACTTTATACAAAATCGCACGTTTCTTTATTGCATAGTGTCAATTAACTTTAACACTTGGATTTTGTCAATGTTTGGTCCGACCGGTTATAACATTAGTTTCGTAAGTTACCTTAATCTTTGGACATGTGGTTATCTCCGTCTTCTAAATAGTGCTTGGAACAAACACACACTTTCTTCTGTTATATATTTTTTTAATAAGTTTAATCTATTCAAGCTTTGTTGGTTTATCAGACGGCATAGAATGAATGTAAACAAGATTAAACACAAGCTGACTTTATACAATTTTCCGTTTGTTTCACACAAAATTCCTTTCATGTATTTAGTTTTCAGCAATTATTTGAACAACCATTAACTGCACAAGAATTACCATTTTACAGCAACAATTATAACGAAAAAAACAACAGAATAAAAACAAAAGATTGTTGTTTTTGGAATTTCGCACAAAGCTACTCGAGGGCTATCTGTGCTAGCCGTCCCTAATTTAGCAGTGTAAGACTAAAGGGAAGGCAGCTAGTCATCATCACCCACCGCCAACTCTTGGGCTACTCTTTGACCGTAACATTATACGCCCCCACGGTTGGGAGGGCGAGCATGTTTAGCGCGAACCCGCGACCCTCGGATTACGAGTCACACGCCTTACGCGCTCGGCCATCGCAGGCCTCAAAAAACAAAAGATCAGGGTTGTTTTGATTTGATTAGAATTTATCTTTCGTTCTTGCTGTGCCTGATGCAACATGTGACACATTAATGTTGACGCTTATGAAAACTGGCGAGCTGTGATTACAATATGCGTCATTAAACGTCAGTACAAGACCTATTATATTTTTTGAAACTGCATTATATGTCTAGTCCCTCAGTGATTAGCGAAGCATGTAGTCGTCAATGGATACATGAAATATAGTGCGGTTGCAATACTACTGTTATACGCTCTTTTAATTTTTAAAAGTTAAATCCCTATAAAATATGGTGTTATAAACCTAATAGGCCTCACACTAATCAAAATAAATCATCATCGGTAACAGTAGCTCACATACGTTTGTCGACTTCAGGTTAGTTCGTTTTTCATGAATAAATGAAATTACTCATAAGTTTTAAAACTAGATTAATAGACTGAAATGTTGACAATGTTTGTAGATATTCTGAGATTAAAACTATTTTATAATGAAATAACTGGAAAATGGCGCATCGTTTCATGATGTTTATCTACAAACTACGTTCCAATAATAACACAGTTTTCATTTTTTATCTTTGTTTCGGTACACTTGTTACTATGGTGTAGTGTTTCGTTACTATGGTGTAGTGTTTCGTTACTATGGTGTAGTGTTTCTTTACTATGGTGTAGTGTTTCTTTACTATGGTGTAGTGTTTCGTTACTATGGTGTAGTGTTTCGTTACTATGGTGTAGTGTTTCATTACTATGGTGTAGTGTTTCTTTACTATGGTGTAGTGTTTCTTTACTATGGTGTAGTGTTTCTTTACTATGGTGTAGTGTTTCATTACTATGGTGTAGTGTTTCGTTACTATGGTGTAGTGTTTCGTTACTATGGTGTAGTGTTTCATTACTATGGTGTAGTGTTTCTTTACTATGGTGTAGTGTTTCTTTACTATGGTGTAGTGTTTCTTTACTATGGTGTAGTGTTTCTTTACTATGGTGTAGTGTTTCATTACTATGGTGTAGTGTTTCGTTACTATGGTGTAGTGTTTCGTTACTATGGTGTAGTGTTTCATTACTATGGTGTAGTGTTTCTTTACTATGGTGTAGTGTTTCTTTACTATGGTGTAGTGTTTCTTTACTATGGTGTAGTGTTTCTTTACTATGGTGTAGTGTTTCATTACTATGGTGTAGTGTTTCTTTACTATGGTGTAGTGTTTCTTTACTATGGTGTAGTGTTTCTTTACTATGGTGTAGTGTTTCTTTACTATGGTGTAGTGTTTCATTACTATGGTGTAGTGTTTCATTACTATGGTGTAGTGTTTCGTTACTATGGTGTAGTGTTTCTTTACTATGGTGTAGTGTTTCGTTACTATGGTGTAGTGTTTCGTTACTATGGTGTAGTGTTTCATTACTATGGTGTAGTGTTTCTTTACTATGGTGTAGTGTTTCTTTACTATGGTGTAGTGTTTCGTTACTATGGTGTAGTGTTTCGTTACTATGGTGTAGTGTTTCATTACTATGGTGTAGTGTTTCTTTACTATGGTGTAGTGTTTCTTTACTATGGTGTAGTGTTTCTTTACTATGGTGTAGTGTTTCATTACTATGGTGTAGTGTTTCATTACTATGGTGTAGTGTTTCGTTACTATGGTGTAGTGTTTCTTTACTATGGTGTAGTGTTTCTTTACTATGGTGTAGTGTTTCTTTACTATGGTGTAGTGTTTCATTACTATGGTGTAGTGTCTCATTACTATGGTGTAGTGTTTCTTTACTATGGTGTAGTGTTTCTTTACTATGGTGTAGTGTTTCATTACTATGGTGTAGTGTCTCATTACTATGGTGTAGTGTTTCTTTACTATGGTGTAGTGTTTCATTACTATGGTGTAGTGTCTCATTACTATGGTGTAGTGTTTCTTTACTATGGTGTAGTGTTTCTTTACTATGGTGTAGTGTTTCTTTACTATGGTGTAGTGTTTCATTACTATGGTGTAGTGTTTCATTACTATGGTGTAGTGTTTCGTTACTATGGTGTAGTGTTTCTTTACTATGGTGTAGTGTTTCTTTACTATGGTGTAGTGTTTCATTACTATGGTGTAGTGTCTCATTACTATGGTGTAGTGTTTCTTTACTATGGTGTAGTGTTTCATTACTATGGTGGTAGTGTCTCATTACTATGTGTGTAGTGTTTCTTTACTATGGTGTAGTGTTTCATTACTATGGTGTAGTGTCTCATTACTATGGTGTAGTGTTTCTTTACTATGGTGTAGTGTTTCATTACTATGGTGTAGTGTTTCTTTACTGTGGTGTAGTGTTTCATTACTATGGTGTAGTGTTTCGTTACTATGGTGTAGTGTTTCATTACTATGGTGTAGTGTTTCTTTACTATGGTGTAGTGTTTCTTTACTATGGTGTAGTGTTTCATTACTATGGTGTAGTGTCTCATTACTATGGTGTAGTGTTTCTTTACTATGGTGTAGTGTTTCATTACTATGGTGTAGTGTCTCATTACTATGGTGTAGTGTTTCTTTACTATGGTGTAGTGTTTCATTACTATGGTGTAGTGTTTCTTTACTGTGGTGTAGTGTTTCATTACTATGGTGTAGTGTTTCTTTACTGTGGTGTAGTGTTTCATTACTATGGTGTAGTGTTTCGTTACTATGGTGTAGTGTTTCATTACTATGGTGTAGTGTTTCTTTACTATGGTGTAGTGTTTCATTACTATGGTGTAGTGTCTCATTACTATGGTGTAGTGTTTCATTACTATGGTGTAGTGTTTCTTTACTGTGGTGTAGTGTTTCATTACTATGGTGTAGTGTTTCGTTACTATGGTGTAGTGTTTCATTACTATGGTGTAGTGTTTCTTTACTATGGTGTAGTGTTTCATTACTATGGTGTAGTGTTTCTTTACTATGGTGTAGTGTTTCTTTACTATGGTGTAGTGTTTCATTACTATGGTGTAGTGTTTCTTTACTGTGGTGTAGTGTTTCATTACTATGGTGTAGTGTTTCTTTACTGTGGTGTAGTGTTTCATTACTATGGTGTAGTGTTTCGTTACTATGGTGTAGTGTTTCATTACTATGGTGTAGTGTTTCTTTACTATGGTGTAGTGTTTCATTACTATGGTGTAGTGTCTCATTACTATGGTGTAGTGTTTCTTTACTATGGTGTAGTGTTTCATTACTATGGTGTAGTGTTTCTTTACTGTGGTGTAGTGTTTCATTACTATGGTGTAGTGTTTCTTTACTGTGGTGTAGTGTTTCATTACTATGGTGTAGTGTTTCGTTACTATGGTGTAGTGTTTCATTACTATGGTGTAGTGTTTCTTTACTATGGTGTAGTGTTTCATTACTATGGTGTAGTGTTTCTTTACTATGGTGTAGTGTTTCATTACTATGGTGTAGTGTTTCTTTACTGTGGTGTAGTGTTTCATTACTATGGTGTAGTGTTTCTTTACTGTGGTGTAGTGTTTCTTTACTATGGTGTAGTGTTTCTTTACTATGGTATAGTGTTTCATTACTATGGTGTAGTGTTTCTTTACTGTGGTGTAGTGTTTCATTACTATGGTGTAGTGTTTCTTTACTGTGGTGTAGTGTTTCTTTACTATGGTGTAGTGTTTCATTACTATGGTGTAGTGTTTCGTTACTATGGTGTAGTGTTTCATTACTATGGTGTAGTGTTTCTTTACTGTGGTGTAGTGTTTCTTTACTATGGTGTAGTGTTTCATTACTATGGTGTAGTGTTTCGTTACTATGGTGTAGTGTTTCTTTACTATGGTGTAGTGTTTCATTACTATGGTGTAGTGTTTCGTTACTATGGTGTAGTGTTTCATTACTATGGTGTAGTGTTTCCTTACTATGGTGTAGTGTTTCGTTACTATGGTGTTGTGTTTCTTTACTATGGTGTAGTGTTTCATTACTATTGTGTAGTGTTTCTTTACTATGGTGTAGTGTTTCTTTACTATGGTGTAGTGTTTCTTTACTATGGTGTAGTGTCTCATTACTATGGTGTAGTGTTTCTTTACTATGGTGTAGTGTTTCTTTACTATGGTATAGTGTTTCGTTACTATGGTGTAGTGTTTCATTACTATGGTGTTGTGTTTCTTTACTATGGTGTAGTGTTTCATTACTATGGTGTAGTGTTTCTTTACTATGGTGTTGTGTTTCTTTACTATGGTGTAGTGTTTCGTTACTATGGTGTAGTGTTTCGTTACTATGGTGTAGTGTTTCATTACTATGGTGTAGTGTTTCGTTACTATGGTGTAGTGTTTCATTACTATGGTGTAGTGTTTCGTTACTATGGTGTAGTGTTTCTTTACTATGGTGTAGTGTTTCATTACTATGGTGTAGTGTTTCGTTACTATGGTGTAGTGTTTCATTACTATGGTGTAGTGTTTCCTTACTATGGTGTAGTGTTTCCTTACTATGGTGTTGTGTTTCTTTACTATGGTGTAGTGTTTCATTACTATTGTGTAGTGTTTCGTTACTATGGTGTAGTGTTTCTTTACTATGGTGTAGTGTTTCATTACTATGGTGTAGTGTTTCGTTACTATGGTGTAGTTTTCATTACTATGGTGTAGTGTTTCGTTACTATGGTGTAGTGTTTCATTACTATGGTGTAGTGTTTCGTTACTATGGTGTAGTGTTTCGTTACTATGGTGTTGTGTTTCTTTACTATGGTGTAGTGTTTCATTACTATGGTGTAGTGTTTCTTTACTATGGTGTAGTGTTTCTTTACTATGGTGTAGTGTCTCATTACTATGGTGTAGTGTTTCTTTACTATGGTGTAGTGTTCTTTACTATGGTATAGTGTTTCGTTACTATGGTGTAGTGTTTCATTACTATGGTGTTGTGTTTCTTTACTATGGTGTAGTGTTTCATTACTATGGTGTAGTGTTTCTTTACTATGGTGTTGTGTTTCTTTACTATGGTGTAGTGTTTCGTTACTATGGTGTAGTGTTTCGTTACTATGGTGTAGTGTTTCATTACTATGGTGTAGTGTTTCGTTACTATGGTGTAGTGTTTCGTTACTATGGTGTAGTGTTTCATTACTATGGTGTAGTGTTTCGTTACTATGGTGTAGTGTTTCTTTACTATGGTGTAGTGTTTCATTACTATGGTGTAGTGTTTCGTTACTATGGTGTAGTGTTTCATTACTATGGTGTAGTGTTTCCTTACTATGGTGTAGTGTTTCGTTACTATGGTGTTGTGTTTCTTTACTATGGTGTAGTGTTTCATTACTATTGTGTAGTGTTTCGTTACTATGGTGTAGTGTTTCTTTACTATGGTGTAGTGTTTCATTACTATGGTGTAGTGTTTCGTTACTATGGTGTAGTGTTTCATTACTATGGTGTAGTGTTTCGTTACTATGGTGTAGTGTTTCATTACTATGGTGTAGTGTTTCGTTACTATGGTGTAGTGTTTCGTTACTATGGTGTTGTGTTTCTTTACTATGGTGTAGTGTTTCATTACTATGGTGTAGTGTTTCTTTACTATGGTGTAGTGTTTCTTTACTATGGTGTAGTGTCTCATTACTATGGTGTAGTGTTTCTTTACTATGGTGTAGTGTTTCTTTACTATGGTATAGTGTTTCGTTACTATGGTGTAGTGTTTCATTACTATGGTGTTGTGTTTCTTTACTATGGTGTAGTGTTTCATTACTATGGTGTAGTGTTTCTTTACTATGGTGTTGTGTTTCTTTACTATGGTGTAGTGTTTCGTTACTATGGTGTAGTGTTTCGTTACTATGGTGTAGTGTTTCATTACTATGGTGTAGTGTTTCGTTACTATGGTGTAGTGTTTCGTTACTATGGTGTAGTGTTTCGTTACTATGGTGTAGTGTTTCATTACTATGGTGTAGTGTTTCGTTACTATGGTGTAGTGTTTCATTACTATGGTGTAGTGTTTCATTACTATGGTGTAGTGTTTCGTTACTATGGTGTAGTGTTTCATTACTATGGTGTAGTGTCTCATTACTATGGTGTAGTGTTTCTTTACTATGGTGTAGTGTCTCATTACTATGGTGTAGTGTTTCATTACTATGGTGTAGTGTTTCTTTACTGTGGTGTAGTGTTTCATTACTATGGTGTAGTGTTTCGTTACTATGGTGTAGTGTTTCATTACTATGGTGTAGTGTTTCTTTACTATGGTGTAGTGTTTCATTACTATGGTGTAGTGTTTCTTTACTATGGTGTAGTGTTTCTTTACTATGGTGTAGTGTTTCATTACTATGGTGTAGTGTTTCTTTACTGTGGTGTAGTGTTTCATTACTATGGTGTAGTGTTTCTTTACTGTGGTGTAGTGTTTCATTACTATGGTGTAGTGTTTCGTTACTATGGTGTAGTGTTTCATTACTATGGTGTAGTGTTTCGTTACTATGGTGTAGTGTTTCGTTACTATGGTGTAGTGTTTCATTACTATGGTGTAGTGTTTCGTTACTATGGTGTAGTGTTTCATTACTATGGTGTAGTGTTTCTTTACTGTGGTGTAGTGTTTCTTTACTATGGTGTAGTGTTTCCTTACTATGGTGTAGTGTTTCGTTACTATGGTGTTGTGTTTCTTTACTATGGTGTAGTGTTTCATTACTATTGTGTAGTGTTTCGTTACTATGGTGTAGTGTTTCTTTACTATGGTGTAGTGTTTCATTACTATGGTGTAGTGTTTCGTTACTATGGTGTAGTGTTTCATTACTATGGTGTAGTGTTTCGTTACTATGGTGTAGTGTTTCATTACTATGGTGTAGTGTTTCGTTACTATGGTGTAGTGTTTCGTTACTATGGTGTTGTGTTTCTTTACTATGGTGTAGTGTTTCTTTACTATGGTGTTGTGTTTCTTTACTATGGTGTAGTGTTTCATTACTATGGTGTAGTGTTTCGTTACTATGGTGTAGTGTTTCGTTACTATGGTGTTGTGTTTCTTTACTATGGTGTAGTGTTTCATTACTATGGTGTAGTGTTTCTTTACTATGGTGTAGTGTTTCTTTACTATGGTGTAGTGTCTCATTACTATGGTGTAGTGTTTCTTTACTATGGTGTAGTGTTTCTTTACTATGGTATAGTGTTTCGTTACTATGGTGTAGTGTTTCATTACTATGGTGTTGTGTTTCTTTACTATGGTGTAGTGTTTCATTACTATGGTGTAGTGTTTCTTTACTATGGTGTTGTGTTTCTTTACTATGGTGTAGTGTTTCGTTACTATGGTGTAGTGTTTCGTTACTATGGTGTAGTGTTTCATTACTATGGTGTAGTGTTTCGTTACTATGGTGTAGTGTTTCGTTACTATGGTGTAGTGTTTCATTACTATGGTGTAGTGTTTCGTTACTATGGTGTAGTGTTTCGTTACTATGGTGTAGTGTTTCATTACTATGGTGTAGTGTTTCGTTACTATGGTGTAGTGTTTCATTACTATGGTGTAGTGTTTCGTTACTATGGTGTAGTGTTTCATTACTATGGTGTAGTGTTTCGTTACTATGGTGTAGTGTTTCAACATACATTACGGCACTTTTTCAACAAAACGTTCGGACGAAACTTGTTACAATAACTTTCACGTAAAATATTTAAACTTACGTAAAATATTGATTTATTTTTGTAATATCTAAAACCATCGTCTGTCTGTAACCAGTACTGATAACTCGTAATACTTGGTAAAATATCTTTACTATAGCACACTTGTTGTTCGTTAGGTAATTTGGAAACCTCAAAATAATTAATTACTTGGCATTTTAACAGGATTTTAAAAAAACAAGTTGAAATCATAAAGTGCTGAAAACAATTTTCAATGTGAACTGAATCAACAAATACTTATTTTTAAATTACTAGCTTGAAAGTTGAAAAACAACTACTGACCAAGGCAAAAACAACGGACATAATTTCCAAATACAATAAGTTTATTTGATTCGGTTATTTTAAAGTGAATTTAACCTGCAGTTATACTGTAGTTATAAAAGTGATTAAAATTGGAATTTAACATATGAAGAAATAAGCAAATTAGCGAGTTCAGTCTACTTACATTAAAGTACGCTAAGTTCATACACATAAAGCAAATTGAATTTCGCTAAAATTTGGATTAATAAAAATGAAATACAAAAATTAGCACTATTCATTCATTTCAAAAAACAAGTTTCTTTTTTGTTTTTACTTTTACTGAAGTTCACAGACAACAAAAATCATACACATAAAACCTTGCTGTTTCTTTTCAAACAGAAAAAGCGAGATAAGCCTATCTAGGCTTAGCCGCGACAGCCAATCGGAGTCCAGTATCAGGAAAATATTATATGTCTTTATGTCTAGAATAGTTTAAGGTTTTTGAATAACAACACCAAAGGAATTATTTTAAAAACAGCATGATTTGCGAAATTGTGGCCAAAACACGTCTTCCCCCCAAAACAAATAACTCAGATTAATACCTCCAAGTTTATATAGAATGGACATGTTAGCTTTATGTCTAAACGAGGGTTAGAAAAACAACAAAAACTAATAACATTTTTCCCATAAATTAATGTGCTATCATGTAGGTACCTACATAAACAAGAATCACATTCAAGAGATAGTTTCATTTTTTTCTAATACTGTTATATATTTGAATAAATCACAACTTGTAAGTCGTGTGTTCTAAAACTGCAAAGATAAATTAGAGTTTTTCTTATAGTAAAGCCACACTGGGCTATATGCTGAGTTTCATAGTGGACTGGTATTATAACTGGACAAACTATCTCGATCTTAAATGTTAGCCATGAGAAAAAACTGACAGAGAATAAAGAGAATAATTTTCACACAAAACTTGCTTGTATTCCATTTTAGACCTTACGAAACATTTCTAAACTTCGCATAAGTATTAAGTCCATTTTTGTTGTCAATGTCATTATTAGAGGGGCCACAACCTCATAATTACCTAAATAATTTTTAGTTGTCCCCCGCAGTATCAATGCAATTTAACATCAAACCTAAAGTACGACATATTTATTTTTTTAACCCTGTATAATGAAAACGCAGTTCACAAACATTGACAGTACTGTATTACAAACAACTCGTGTGATAGGCCTAACCGATAGTGCTACAAGAAAACGTGATTTTCATTTTATCACAGATGAATATTTGGCAGTGTCCGGAAATACTGAGAGCCACCTTTATAATATATGTCTCAACGAATTAAACGTTTTATGATTCCGACTGGTTAACGGTAAAACACAAAGAAGCAAACATAACTTTTAAGTATTAAAATTATATCATTGGCAGTACACAAAATAAACTTAACATTCATTAAAATTGTGCCTTTATAAACGCACATAAAAATTAATAATCTAATATTACACTTTATTAAGAATTGTGATAAGTTTAAGCTACTAAATAAAAGACAGCAAGTTTTAAATTACAAAGAGACTTGAATACAATAACTATTAGTTCAGAAATTTGATGTCGCAAAACAAACTTATTTTCCGCAGTTTCGTGCTTTAAAAGATGTTTTTATTTCAGTGATGTAAAAATAAACTTTTAATAAATCCTCGTTCTGTAGACATAAATCATAATTCTAATACGTCATCATGTCTATGTGACTTTAAGAAATTAACTTCTGATTGTTATTAAATCTCATTACATATCATAGAGAGATGGTTAGACATTTGAACGTGTAAAGTTTTTATTAAGATGTAAAACATTAGGTGCTATTAATTAAAATGTGGAAAAAAGTTGACCATTTATTTAGGGTAGGACAAAAATAACATTTTCAATTAAAATGCTAAGTTATCTTGATATGAAATATAAGAAAACAGCTATTAATTAGACTAGGAGCCCGCCATCAACTGGTAAAGTCTAAATAAAATGAATTTTGATCATTTTAGTAGGATAGCATATGGTGGCGACATCTGTATTGTACTTTTAACATTACTTTTATATAAAAAAAAACTAAGCAAGGTAAAAATTAAAAACCATTTAACTTCCTTTTACTGTCAGAAATATTCACCTAAGACTGCCACTCCCTTAGTAAATTAGTTTGATTTTATGTATATTGAGGGAGGAAAGCTGTTTTATTAACCAGCATTGGTTCTTCTCAGACTGTTTCTTTTCGCCCACACTCCAACAACAAAGGTCTCTATGTCACATTCGTTCTGACCTCTGATGATTCGAAAGTAGCCGTCTTCGCCCCATCCGGATCCCCAGGAGTTAGCACAGATCTGTAAAACCAAAACAAAACCGAAAATATTGAAATCAACTGTGAAATGTAATACTGTTTGTTTGTTTAGAACAGACACATTGTGCCTTCTGCTATGTCTACTGCGATGAATCGAACACAGAATTTTACCGTTGTAAGTCTATTCAATATCCACTGTGAGAAGAAATACAACCTATGTAATTCTGTAGGAAATTTACTATTCCTACGTAAGTACAGAGATAGAGAATCGCATAATTACAATATTATGTAGTCATACCGAGAATTGGTAAAAATACTGTTTTTGAATTTCGCCCAAAGCTATACGAGGGCTATCTGCACTAGCCGTCACTAATTTAGCAGTGTAAGACTAGAGGGACGGCAGCTAGTTATCACCACCCACTGCTAACTCTGGGGTTACTATTTTACCAACGAATAGTGGGGTTGACCGTTATATTATAACGCCCCCACGACAGAAATGGCGAGCATGTTTGGTGTGACAGGGATTCGAACTCATGACTCTCAGATTATGAGTCGAGTGCCTTAATCATCTGGCCATGCCGGGCCCGGTAAAATACTAAAAACAAACAACTGCTGTATTAAAGTAACGACCCCTACAACATCATGTAATTAGACGTTTATTTAAAGAAAATACAATAATTATAGGTTGCTTATGTATCAGGTTATACTAGACTAGGTAATGAATTTCATATAAACCTACCAATTAGGCTGCTGGACTTTGTCGTAACACACAGAAGTTTCATAGACACAACTAATATAAATATTTCACAGTTTAATATACACTTCATTTACGTCCAAATTAAGTTTGTCCAGTTTCATTTTTAAATGTCTTTTCTGTTAACCACGAACCACACCTAAACTCATGTGAAACATGAACCCAGCAAACTAGTGTGTCAATATAATAAATAATCTCTGATACACACTTATGTTTGTTAATTACAAACCATGTGTTATTTAGTAATGTGTTAATTACAAACTGTGTGTTATTTAGTAATGTGTTAATTACAAACCATGTGTTATTTAGTAATGTGTTAATTGCAAACTATGTGTTATTTAGTAATGTGTTAATTACAAAGTATGTGTTATTTAGTAATGTGTTAATTACAAAGTATGTGTTATTTAGTAATGTTCACGTTTATTAAAAGTCGTAAAGATACATTTGTGGCAAAGTCTTGTCACTTACAAATCAAACTGTAGAACACATAGCATGACTTCACCATAAATCTACATAACATGACAACAACAGTTACTGTAAAGCTACATAACATGACTACAACAGTTACGGTAAATCTACATAACATGACTACAACAGTTACTGTAAAGCTACATAACATGTCCACACCAGTTACTGTAATATTACATAACATGACTACACCAGTTACTGTAAATCCACATAACATGACTACACCAGCTACTCTAAAGCTACATAACATGTCCACACCAGTTACTGTAATATTACATAACATGACTACACCAGTTACTGTAAATCCACATAACATGACTACACCAGCTACTCTAAAGCTACATAACATGACCACACCAGTTACGGTAAATCTACATAACATGACTACAACAGTCACTGTAAAGCTACATAACATGACTACAACAGTTACTGTAAAGCTACATAACATGACTACAACAGTTACGGTAAATCTACATAACATGACTACAACAGTTACGGTAAATCTACATAACATGACTACAACAGTTACTGTAAAGCTACATAACATGACTACAACAGTTACGGTAAATCTACATAACATGACTACAACAGTTACTGTAAAGCTACATAACATGTCCACACCAGTTACTGTAATATTACATAACATGACTACACCAGTTACTGTAAATCTACATAACATGACTACAAAAGTTACTGTAAAGCTACATAACATGTCCACACCAGTTACTGTAATATTACATAACATGACTATACCAGTTACTGTAAATCCACATAACATGACTACACCAGCTACTCTAAAGCTACATAACATGACCACACCAGTTACTGTAATATTACATAACGTGACTACACCAGTTACTGTAAATCCACATAACATGACTACACCAGCTACTCTAAAGCTACATAACATGACCACACCAGTTACGGTAAATCCACATAACATGACCACACCAGTTACGGTAAATCTACATAACATGACTACAACAGTCACTGTAAGGCTACAAGACTATATATCTTATTTAAACAGATAAACTGTCAGGTTACGTACCCAGTACTTCTCGTTTCTGCCCCCTCTCTTCTCGACGCCCCACCTGTAAAAACGTGCTGTGTTGAACATGGAACTTTGAGATTATATTTCTCTCATATATAATAATAACAGTCATGGACGGGTTATTGTTACATGTTAAAAACCAAACGCCATACGTTTGTACCGTTAACAAAAAATATGTAATTAATAATGTAGCTTTCTGCCCAAGAAATGATCGTCCGATATCTGAAATTGTTACATACAGTAATATTTATTTAAAGATAATGCGGGTTATGATAATTTGTGTTATAAGAATATTATAAAATTGTTAATAATTATTTTTCAATATATCATATATAATTTCATTTTAAGAACTGTTTTTTGTTATTAGATTAAAATAAAACAAAACGTTCGTGTACCCTATGATTCGAACGGAGTGCCATCCTTGGCTGGAAGGATTTGTATTAGTTAGTGGTAACTTTCGGTAGATGCCGCTAGCATAGCTGAAGAAATCCTGCATCACACGGAAGGTTGCTGACATATAAAAATAACACAATGGATTTAGGATAATCAAATAATATTAACTACAGATCAAGGAAAACTGTCCATATAGATCAAACTGGTAACGAGTACGTGTAGTTAAACATATAGTTTTTTATTATAAATACCAGAATGTATTATACCATCAACTGGGTTGCCTTGATTTTAAGGATGGTTTCGGTCATAATCCCAATAACACATCACATGATTCGACGATCATAGATTAGTCCCAGATCTATATAGTATGTTAATATTATAGTTATGAAGAAATAAACAATAATGAACGTAATCATATTAATAAATGTTTAACGAATACTATTAATAGAAACAGTTTAGAGGAAAAAGAGAAGATAAAATAGTTTTACCTAAACCTTATTATTCATTTAAAAAAAAACTGTTAGGCCTACTACTTTTTATAATTATTCATGAAAATCACACTGTCATCTAATGAAAATATTACCTATAACACGATAACATGTAAATTGGAATATATACAAGCTAGCGCGTACATTAAACTTCACGTGTTAGAAATGTGATAAGATAGTCTTACCTTGGACTGGGCCGTTCTTATAGACTTCATGCATGATGTCACTCTCCTATCGGAAAAGTAATGCATTAATTTTTATTCTTTAAAGATACTTTAACAAAATTAATTGATTGTTTCTTTTCCCTGGATATTAAGAAACTTTATCCAAGCATATTTCTGAAACATTTCTACAAATTTTAATTTAGAAAAATACAATTGCCCTGTACTTAAAATTTTGGTTAGATTCGAAGTTTAATCGATCGATAAAAATATTAGATCTCTCAAAAGTGTTTCCAAATATTTGGCTTTTAAATTTTTATAACACCAAAATACCGATTTGTGTTTCCCAAATGTGTTCACCATCCACCGTACAAAGTACGTTTAGGAAAACGAAATCACTGATGCTGACAAAAAACACCTGAAGAATTATGGTGTGAAATATAGCATGATCACGAGCTATGGGTTCACGTTTATCAAACTAGCTGTATGACGTCACTCTTACGTAATTAGTTAAAACACCAACCACAAGACAGGAATGGGTCGGTCGTATGTTCAGTTTAATGAGCCTCTGAACATTTCAAGATACAATATAAATCGTAAGAATGGAACACCAGTTAGTAACTGGTGTTGGTAAGGCTACAGTTCTACATTTTTAAGCCATACTACAAAGGTTTGGTCACTGGTCAATATTTTGGTTCAGTAAGTTCAGTGAGTTGGACTGAAACTGGTAAAATTTGAATTTCGATACCCGAAGTGGCCAGATCACAAAGTTACAGTCAAATTGTCTTTCAAACAGCATAAACAGAATAATACCAGGTGGTTTAGGGTACTAGACTCGTAATCTGAAGGTCACGGGTTCGAATTCCCTTCACACCAAACATGCTTACCCTTTCAGCTGTGGGGGCGTTATAATGTCAATCTCACTATTCGTTGGTAAAAGAGTAGCCTAACAGTTGGCGGTGGGTGGTGATGACTAGCTGTGTTCCCTCTAGCCTTACAAAACTACATAAAAAGCTTTGCGCGAAATTCAAAACAAACCAATCAGTATTTAAAACAGAAAATCTCTTTAACTGTTAACTACTAAATATCTGTATATTATTACTAGTGATATATTTTAACAGTTTCTCACCGATGGACCAACCCGATAAGGAGGGGTTGACCTGTTCTTTACACCCCGTATACCAGATGGACATCGCAAACGTTTGTGTCGTCCACGAGGAATTCTGCAAAGTCCTTTTTTACCCGAGTGTCCACTTGTGTAAGGATAGCACTGTTCTGACGTGAGCCTAAAATGTGTTAAACAACAAGAAAGCCAGCGATCTAGACGAAATACTGTTTGGATAAAAATAAAACTAACCCACTGCCCACCCCCAAAGAGTATAATTCCTCAAGAATACCAAAGTTATCCATTAATGAAAACGTAACGTATTCTCATCTGATAGATAGAAATTTATATACAGTGCTATTTTAAGTGGGAATAAATGTGGGGGGGGGGTGTCCTAAGTTTTTCTTCAGTTAGAAGATGCATTTGTGTAGAATTACCTTTACAGAAGATCTTGAAAAGTCTCTTCTTCAGTTTTAATTGTTTAGTTATATTCCTGTAATCTCTCACTATTGTTAAAATTGAGATTAAATATCTATATATCCAAACATGTTCCAAAAATACACAGGCTTTCATAGGGTGTCCTGACTTTTTCACATGACTGTAACTGTGATTTTTCTCTTACCCAAACAAGAGGATTTTTATAAAAATGTATTTAGTGAAAAATATATATATTACTTTTAAATTTTAAACTCTTAATGTTATCAACAATCACTAATAAACGTATTAGTTACCCCTGGTTTCGTAAAAACCACCAAGCTCTGTCTATATGGCCTCCTTCACAACCCTGCTGCCCTCTGGTGTTGCAAGAAATAAGATGCTGAGGAGACAATGTTAATCTTTCTCGGCCTCTCGACTGGATGGCTCTCCGATCAGAAGCTAATGCTGTAGAAACCAGATGTTAGAGATAATGTTATGATGTGAGGATCTTTTCCTATCTGGCCAAGAATCACCCTAATTAGTTTACTTCTTATTAGACACCAGTATTAGATCTAGTATACTTTTAAAAGTGTATTTTATATCCAGTATCTCAGGGATTTTAAGAATCAGATGAATGTATAATAATAGTATATCAACCACACACACTATCTTTAGGTACCAAATCCAAACAGAACATTGGTGGCCAAGGTCTTCCACAGATCTCGCCCTCTCTATGTACCATATCCAAACAGAACACTGGTGACCAAAGTCTTCCACAGATCTCACCCTCTCTATGTACCATATCCAAACAGAACACTGGTGACCAAGGTCTTTCACAGATCTCACCCTCTCTATGTACCATATCCAAACAGAACACTGGTGACCAAAGTCTTCCACAGATCTCGCCCTCTCTATGTACCATATCCAAACAGAACACTGGTGACCAAAGTCTTCCACAGATCTCGCTCTCTCTATGTACCATATCCAAACAGAACACTGGTGACCAAAGTCTTCCACAGATCTCACCCTCTCTATGTACCATATCCAAACAGAACACTGGTGACCAAGGTCTTTCACAGATCTCACCCTCTCTATGTACCATATCCAAACAGAACACTGGTGACCAAGGTCTTCCACATATCTATCCTTCTATATTATCTGTTAATGTCTTTTCCACTTTCAGAAGTGCATATTTTGCAATTCATGTTCTACGTTTACCATCTGGTCTTATCTAGTTTTAAAATAGTTAAATTCATTGATCTATCTTGTTCCTTATCTACTTTGACAGACAGAAATGATCTTATCTGTAATTACCACACATTCTGATTTCCTACAGTTAACACTTAAACTAATCTCCCAACTTTCGGTAAAACAATTTGTAACTTCTCTTCTGAATCAGCCATTAAAACTGTGTCATCAGTAAAGCACAAGTTGTTCAAATTCTTTCCACCAATGATCAGTTTTGGTAAGTCCTCAATGCCCCTCAGGAATTTCTCATTTTACAAATCAAACAAGTCATATTAAAACAAACAGTCTTGTTCAATGTTTTACTTTCTTGTTTTCTATTTTCACTGCTGCAGTTTAGTCCAACATAGGTCTCTTAAAATTCCCAAGTCTTAACCGTACGTGACCACCTCCTCCATCATGTTCATTACCTCCACATGTTTGACTCCATCAAGAGCTTTAGAATAATCAATAGAACACAATAAAAGGTTCTTCATGTCTGTTACCCACAACAAAAACATTTTTACCAAGATGATAACATTTCTTCTTCCATGATCATCAATAAAAACATATTGAACTCTTGCAATCTCTGGTTTCATTCTAGTTCATTATTAACACCTTTAGTGGGATCTCTGTCACATGATGGTTCGATAATGTTCACAATAAATGGGTCTTTAAGGGATTACAACAAACATTGAGTTATCATGACTCACAGATCATTTTATAAACTTCATTGATAGCAGTCCTAAACTTATTCATACCAAATTCTTTCAAACATCTGATCTACAATAATTTCATGTTGTCTTGATTTCCACTCTGTAGACAAGTGTTCGTTTTCATGATTGTTCTTCATGATTATCGTGGAATAAATTTCCAGTACACTCTGTCCATCTTTTCAACAGTTGTTCCCTTTCCATAATTACATCATCATTTTTATACAATCACCAGCAGTACACCCTTCTTTATCTTTATTGTTTCCCACATTCCTACACATTGGCTTAACATCTTTAAGTTTTTTTGTACATCTTGCATTAAGCCAGTTTCCTTTTCTTCATTACACATTGAACGAATTCTTTTGTTCAGTTTCTTATAGGCTTCCACACTACAGGTTTTCATCTTCCTTCCACGAGTCCAAGGTTTTCTGCTTCTTTTCCCATAATTTTAGAATAATAACCCCATTGACTGTTTCAACTAGTGCTTCTTTAGAATAATAACCCCATTGATTGTTTCAACTAAAGCTTCTTTAGAATAATAACCCCATTGACTGTTTCAACTAAAGCTTCTTTAGAATAATAACCCCATTGACTGTTTCAACTAAAGCTTCTTTAGAATAATAACCCCATTGATTGTTTCAACTAAAGCTTCTTTAGAATAATAACCCCATTGACTGTTTCAACTAAAGCTTCTTTAGAATAATAACCCCATTGACTGTTTCAACTAAAGCTTCTTTAGAATAATAACCCCATTGACTGTTTCAACTAAAGCTTCTTTAGAATAATAACCCCATTGACTGTTTCAACTAGTATTTCTTTAGAATAATAACCCCATTGACTGTTTCAACTAGTATTTCTTTAGAATAATAACCCCATTGACTGTTTCAACTAGTGATTCTTTAGAATAATAATAACCCCATTGACTGTTTTAACTAAAGCTTCTCCAGAATAATAACCCTATTGACTGTTTCAACTAGTATTTCTTTAGAATAATAACCCCATTGACTGTTTTAACTAGTATTTCTTTAGAATAATAACCCCATTGACTGTTTTAACTAAAGCTTCTTTAAAATAATAACCCCATTGACTGTTTCAACTAAAGCTTCTTCAGAATAATAACCCCATTGACTGTTTCAACTTGTATTTCTTCAGAATAATAACCCCATTGACTGTTTCAACTAGTGCTTCTTTACGAATTCCCCCTTTGGACATATTTCCTATATTTTTAAGTCATTGAAAACAATTTTAACCACAACTATATGCATTTTTGTAATCGGGTCGTTTACCATTAGAATTATATAATCGAGGTGTAACGTCGCTTCTGGCTTCCAAATTTGCTCAACCTTATCTTGATGGTTCACACTACAGAGACATGGTATCCCCACAGTTAGCCCCTGGGGAAGTTTTAGATTATCATATTTAATTGTTTAACCTTCAATTGGAAGTAACATAATTAGTTCTAACAACGTCTCCAGGACGTTTCTTCTTTTCGGGTGGTGCACGAACCACGTGTCCTTAATGACTTCATCACATACAATCAAACTGCTTCCCTACTGGTCAGTTCCACGCAGTCCAATAGCATTATCCAACAACTTGACCATTTCCTGAGGTTTGCATTGTTTCTTGTTTATCAAACATCACTCTATCCGATATTGCACAAAATTATGTAAACACTGTGAAGTGTCCAAAATCAACCAACTACACTAATTTTGCTCTATACGGCCTGGCATGGCCAGGTGGTTAGATCTGTGAATGGCATTCACACATTTGACTGTAGGTAAAATAAACATACAACAAGCTATCCCGAAAGGGGGGGAGAAACATTAAAGCAAAACTCTACCTGAAGTTGAAAAGGCCCATGATGACCCACACTCTCCCTGATCCCTAATGTCTTGGATCATTCTTGGCCACCGTCGACGGGAATCAAAGCTTTCTGGCAAGGGTTGACGATCCAACGTTCGAATCTCGTTCATGTGCATCGTCTGTCGTGTGAACCAAACACTAATTAAGATATATGTTTATCTTACTTCCATAAACTATAAGATGGTACAATTTTTTTCCATTTTATAGCTACAAATAAGTCTGTTACCCTTACAGTTTGAATAAACCAAAGATAATCCTCAGTCAAAAATACACTGACATATCTTTGACTAAAAGAAAGAAATACATTTACTTTAAATACAAGATTTCAATAGTATTAAACAAAAACATTCAATTTATTTTGTAGAGGCTTCGGTTCAAAACAAATCATTAAACGAGACGGAACGGATATAGTGCTTTGAATCCGTTATGTGCTTGATAAAAATGACGTTTTTGAGCAGAATATACGATTATTTGTTTCTTATTATGTCGCCGTACGAGGTCTTTAATTTCAATAATTTGGTGTGACCGTTGTGTAATATCACACAACTTACGGGCAAACAAATAAAAATATATATTTATCAGTTCTTGTGCACGTACACATCATGTGAGTTTCCGGATAAAACAATATATCGATGGTGAAAGTGTTAACACTTATCCAATCGTGTAAGTAATCTCAGCCAACATCATAATATGATTTAGCTGATTCTAAACAATAAAGAACCCTAACCTACATCACGACATGGTTTAGCTGATACTAAACAATAAAGAACCCTAACCTACATCACGACATGGTTTAGCTGATACTAAACAATAAAGAACCCTAACCTACATCACGACATGGTTTAGCTGATACTAAACAATAAAGAACCCTAACCTACATCACGACATGGTTTAGCTGATACTAAACAATATGATTTACCTGGTTCTAAACAATAAAAAGCCCTAACCTACATTACGACATAGTTTAGCTGATTCTAAACAATAAAGAACCCTAACCTTCATTACGACATAGTTTAGCTGATTCTAAACAATAAAGAACCCCAACCTACATCACAATATGATTTAATTGATTCTAGACAATAAAGAACCCTATTCTACATCACGACATGGTTTAGCTGATTCTAAACAATAAAGAACCCTGACCTACATCACGATATGGTTTAGCTGGTTCTAAACAATAAAGAATCCTATTCTACATCACGACATGGTTTAGCTGATCCTAAACAATAAAGAACCCTGACTTACATCACGACATGGTTTAGCTGGTTCTAAACAATAAAGAACCCTATTCTACATCACGACATGGTTTAGCTGATTCTGAACAATAAAGAACCCTGACTTACATCACGACATGGTTTAGTTGGTTCTAAACACTAAAGAACCCTGACCTACATCACGACATGGTTTAGCTGGTTCTAAACACTAAAGAACCCTGTCCTACATCACGACATGGTTTAGCTGGTTTTTAACACTAAAGAACTCTGACCTACATCACGACATGGTTTAGCTGGTTCTAAACAATATGATTTACCTGGTTCTAAACAATAAAAAGCCCTAACCTACATCACGACATGGTTTAGCTGATCCTAAACAATAAAGAACCCTGACTTACATCACATGGTTTAGCTGATACTAAACAATAAAGAACCCTAACTTATATCACGACATGGTTTAGCTGATTCTAAACACTAAAGAACCCTAACCTGCATCACGACATGGTTTAGCTGGTTCTAAACACTAAGGAACCCTGACCTACATCATGACATGGTTTATTCTTACTTCACGGTAGAACGTCCCAACTTTCCTCATAATATCAGAACTCAACTTACCTCACGGTAAGGTTTGAATGTTCCCAAACGATAACGGATCCCATATTCGAGTGTCCGGCCCCAAAAGAAGGAGTAGTTAGAGGCCCGCCATCTGTGGGCGAAAAAAGTTACTTTAAACTGTCTTCTGTTTGTTTTTTTTCCAAATCATTTCTTCACTTCATCCCTTAAAACTTATCCTTAAAGTAGGCTGTTCTACTTGATGTTTTAAACTATTTCAAAATAATTTCGCCATATACTAAATTATTACGTTTAGGCTTAGCATACATATCACCCGCCATTCAATGAAAGACATAAAAACGTTTTTCCATGTACAATCAAA
This sequence comes from Carcinoscorpius rotundicauda, assembly GCA_011833715.1. Taxonomy (NCBI): domain Eukaryota; kingdom Metazoa; phylum Arthropoda; class Merostomata; order Xiphosura; family Limulidae; genus Carcinoscorpius; species Carcinoscorpius rotundicauda. Next base: position 132,665,957 of record CM022394.1, read on the forward strand.
TTTCGGCAGCATTGTTTTGGTATCATAATACTTTATATGCACATAAATAATTTTCTTTTTGTATAAATTGCTGGATATCGTGTAAAAAGTTAGTCCTAACAACAGTAATGAAATACTAGTGAAACATGCGTAGCTGACAAAAAATCTGATTGTTTACCAAAGAAATCCCCCCCTACAGCGACACAGTCCCGAATTTATAATGTTATAACCGTCTTTCAATACCCGCAATCTGCACAACAGAGATTGACCAATGTTTAATTACAAGTCAACATTATAATGAGAGTCCGAAAAAATTATTTTACGTGTTTTATTGGACAGTTTTAGCCGTCTGCCATGTTCTATATACCTCAATAAACTAAAACTATTCCTAGTTATGAACAAATAGACAAGTTTGCCACCAAATAAATTAAAGTTTTACAATAGTATTGTAATTATATACAAAAACTCTTAAGCGTAATTCATGTGACTTTCAGATAAAAGGAGAGTTTGGTCAAAGTGAAATATTCTGTTCGGGGCTACGTAAATAATTAGAAATATTAACAGCACAGCAAACACGACTTCAAATTATAATTTATTTATTGTATCACAAAAGTGGTGATTTATCGCTTTCTGTCTTTTTAACTTTAAATATAAGGAAAGTACCTCTATAAAGACCTACAATAAGAAAACATAAAACTTACCCATAATTCCCCCGATTAATTACATCATTGAGTTTCGGCTGAACGAGACACGGTTTATTTTCACACACGAATTCAAACTTGTTGGAGGCCGTCTTACGACATTCACTAGAAAGATATTTCGAGATGATTTTTCTAAACTGGAATGTCTAATTCTGCACAACTACATCAATCTTAACTTGAGGTCCAGGAAACTGCTCGCTGACTTTACCATCTCCCACGCACAATTGTTATTAATAAAAAGAGACATAAATTATTTATTCTTATATATATATCAAATAAACTTTATTATGGAGTCAGCGTAGCTGGACGTAGACAGATAGTGAGAACTATGGTCCAGTTCGTGGTTCTTTGTTTTATCCAATATCAGAAGGTATTATTCAATGAAGATTGACAGGTCCGATCAGAGGGGGATTAGCTATCGGGAAGTTACTCCTGTATACACTTCCTTATTAAACATGTTACGGATACTCGTGACCCTAAATCTCAGCTGGGCTCTAACTATAAGTTAGGACACGGTTTATTGTAATTATCAACCTAAAGATTTAAACACTGTTTGTTTGAAAGACTTTTCGTTTCTGTGCTTCGCCTTATGAGAATCACGTTTTTAGTGTTAACGACAGATAGTTTAATAAAACGCAAGAATAAAGTCTTCAGGTTACAAAATGTCCATGGGCGGATCAAAATATCCCATAGAGTTCAGGCACAGTTATCCCTAACTTAGAAGTGCTGAGTCAACCACTCAGAGTATCTGTCGCCTGCTGGTCAATTTTGTTAACGGACGAAAAACTGATTGTCATGGCTACAACGTGTTCGCTGGCATACCGCGGCGGCTCGAACCTTGGGCTTTCATATCCGCGAATCGACACATACAATTATGGTTAAGTCAAAATAAGAGCACAACAGTTAAAAACTATTTGTTTGTAACAAGATAAAGTCACCTTGGGTTATTCGCTGTGTCCACGACGGGTATCCAACTCAGGATTTTAGCATTGTGAGTCCGTTGATTTACACGGGGGTTACACAGAAACTGTAACTCAAATAATCCATCATTAATGTTTCTACACATTATCTATCCGTCAATGGGTTCCAGACGGTGTGTTAAATTCCTTATTAATTTAACTTTGTTAATTGTGTGTTTTATTCAAAACATTACTCAATATGTGAACACTAGGGGTAACGAGCAGTACCAAAACAAGCTGGTAATTTGAGAGTTGATTCAGCCATTTAGTCTTTCAAATGACATTTATTTATTCTTTAGCACAAAATAGCACAATGAACTATTTGTGATTTGCCTAATATAGAAATAGAATCCAGAATCTTAGTGTAATAAACTCCACAATATCCCGCTAAACCTCCGAGAAGCAAACACTTAAGAGCGATCCGTAATAATATTTAACGAAACATAAGACATAAGGTCTAATTATAAAAACAACAACATATGACAAACATTAACTTCAGCTAACCCTAACTCCAATTATCAACCAACTAGAGATCCAGAGCTCGTTTCTGTGAGGGAAGTGATGAAATAAATGGTGAATACCTTTATTATCATGGCACGTTCTGTGAGGGAAGTGATGAAATAAATGGTGAATACCTTTATTATCATGGTACGTTCTGTGAGGGAAGTGATGAAATAAATGGTGAATACCTTTATTATCATGGTACGTTCTGTGAGGGAAGTGATGAAATAAATGGTGAATACCTTTATTATCATGGCACGCTTTGTGAGGGAAGTGATGAAATAAATGGTGAATACCTTTATTATCATGGTACGTTCTGTGAGGGAAGTGATGAAATAAATGGTGAATACCTTTATTATCATGGTACGTTCTGTGAGGGAAGTGATGAAATAAATGGTGAATACCTTTATTATCATGGCACGTTCTGTGAGGGAAGTGATGAAATAAATGGTGAATACCTTTATTATCATGGTACGTTCTGTGAGGGAAGTGATGAAATAAATGGTGAATACCTTTATTATCATGGCACGCTTTGTGAGGGAAGTGATGAAATAAATGGTGAATACCTTTATTATCATGGTACGTTCTGTGATGGAAGTGATGAAATAAATGGTGAATACCTTTATTATCATGGCACGTTCTGTGAGGGAAGTGATGAAATAAATGGTGAATACCTTTATTATCATGGCACGTTCTGTGAGGGAAGTGAATAATGAAAGGATTATAAATAATTTGTTCCCAATGAAATGTTCATGATTATATAAATGAAAATGTTTCTCATGTCAATACAAAACTAACTTTGATTTTAGACAAATAGCTTCAAACTTACAATGGGAGAGAAGAATAACTCCAAACTCCAGACAAGCAGACAAAACATGATAAGCGATGCGTCTACAAGAAAGTTGATATTTCTCTCCAAACACATCAATTTCCAGAAAAATGTTTTGAATTTCCTGAATAAAATCTACATTTTGTGGATTGTGATTTGGTTGCTTTAAAGTTATATAATATTCTAATGTTAAAGATGAAAGGAATCGAGATTTATCAAACAACAATAAGTAGTGTAATCTGGGTTTCTTGTTTATCTTTATCAACAACTTGTGACCAAACAAACTACCTTTATAAAACAAAACGAACAAATAATCCAGTAATTAACGTAGCTAATTTGAGTACCGTCGTTGTTACCCATGTTTTCGGCCATAATCCTAACAGTGTTTTACAATGTATGCCTAGCGTAGAAGAATTATGGTTAGTCCTAAATCCATGTGCTATGCTAAAACTACAAAATATTCCTCATAAGTGTAAAAGAATAAAATGATAAAACGTAATAAATAAATAATATAAAAATAAGCAAAAATGAATATATAGACTTAATATAGTAACCAATAATGTTAAAGAAACTAACTTTAACTATAGAATGGAAATATGACGTTACTGACAAGGCACGTAAAAACCATTAGTTTGCTTCGTGTATTGTCCCTAACTCCACGTCCACATAAAACAGTAAGGCAAGAATTAAACTATTTAATATTTCTTATGAATCAGAATAATTGTAATCTTCAACTGTTAACAAAACGATGTGCTATCCTATTCACTGTACTCTCACATTAAAAACTTTAAAATCATGAAATTTACATATAGTTGGTGTTAATACAGAAAGTGTATCCGTTTCAGTTCTTATCAAACATAAAATATACTCTATTTGTTTGCTTTGGTTGTAAATAATACATCAGTTTATTAGTTTCATACTCTGTATATATACATATCTTTCATATTCGTTCAAGGTGTAAAAATATTTACTTTGATTGGACTCTTTTTGTTCAAGAAGTCTCGAAATTTAAAGTTTCGTCACTTTTTTAGGATATGGTTATTTTAGGATATGAAAATTTGCTTTCGTTTTTTGTGATTAAGAAAACAACAAAAACTGCACGCAAGAAAACCTATACAAACTGTAAAACACAAAATGTGAAACCTCAAAACTGTACACATCTCCTCATGAGCCCTCCAAACTTTCATGACAAATTTGATGAAGGTCCACCAATAGGGGGTAAAGTAATGATAAAAAACACAAACAGGTTCATACAAATTGTAGAATTTAAAACTGAAAATTTGTGTGTAGCCGTACATGGACCTAATGAACCTGCAAAGTAAGTAGTTACATGGACATAGAAAATACAGTATTTATACGAGTAACGCGTGCAGTGAAAGGACCACAGATAACCCATAATTTTATGATTAACTTCAAAGAAACAATCGATATACTACTAATGTTTCTAATAAACAGAACTTTATAAGTACAAAACAAGTTTTTTTATGTTCTTTATGTTGACAAATGAGATGCGTAAGTTTCACTGGATACTTAAAGTAACGAGCCTGGTGTGGCTTGGTGGTTAGGGCACTCGACTTGCAATCTTAGGGTCACGGGTTCGAATACCTTTTCCACCAAACATGTCTGTCCTTTTAGCTGTGGAGCCGTTATAACGTCACAGCCAATCCCACTACTCGTTGGTAAAGAGCAGCCCAAAAGTTGGCGGCTAGTGGTGTTGTCTAGCTGCCTTCCAACTGGTCTACCGTTTCTAAATTATGAATGGCTAGCTCCTCGAGCAGCTTTGTACAGAATTAAGAACAATGTAAAAAACCCCGACGAACCAAACATTTCACAGAACGTGACGTTCCGGAAACATATGACAAGCCTACTATAGATATAGGTGTCTTACCAATTATATTATCAAAAACTATCTTCTCTTACTGAGACAAAACGAGAGATCTTATTAATTAAAGTAAGTTGGGAGAGGACAAAGAGAATATGTTTTTTCATCCACGTTTTGACGTCGACAGAATAATGCCAGAGATAGGCCTCAGTTTTTTATTACAATTACTTGAAAGCGGCGAAAGTCGTGTTTCTCCACTTGTTTTTAATACGAACGTTTGAAGACAAACTATTACAGCAGCCTTGGGTGTTATAAGGTGCCTCTAAGTGGGATGTAATACACTTTCCGTCATATATCACAGGCTTCTTTAAATGTATTACTCATCTTACACTTCTACTGCATGTGGACGACAAGTTTTTTATTGTTACCAGGTCATAAGGATGTGGTTTTATCTGACCTTTTCGAAAATTTAGGTCTTTATTTTTGATAAACCGATCAAGAACCTTGAATAACGTTAAGGAAGTGCCTCTCTAGGCCTTGAGGTTGTGGTGTTTATAAAGTCTGTCGGAATTAACTTTGTGTATCGTACAGTTTCAACTGTTATGTCCTTAATATGTACTTTACAAACAGATAATTAGGTTTGATCTATTGGAAAGTACTGGTAACCAGCTTTGGATCTAATGGAACATACTGGCAACCAACTTTGGATCTAATGGAACATACTGGCAACCAGCTTTGGATCTAATGGAACATACTGGCAACCAACTTTGGATCTAGTGGAACATACTGGCAACCAGCTTTGTATCTAATGGAACATACTGGCAACCAACTTTGGATCTAGTGGAACATACTGGCAACCAGCTTTGTATCTAATGGAACATACTGGCAACCAACTTTGGATCTAGTGGAACATACTGGCAACCAGCTTTGTATCTAATGGAACATACTGGCAACCAAATTTGGATCTAATGGAACATACTGGCAACCAACTTTGGATCTAGTGAAACATACTGGCAACCAGCTTTGGATCTAATGGAACATACTGGCAACCAACTTTGGATCTAGTGGAACATACTGGCAACCAGCTTTGTATCTAATGGAACATACTGGCAACCAAATTTGGATCTAGTGGAACATACTGGCAACTAACTTTGGATATAATGGAACATACTGGCAACCAAATTTGGATCTAGTGGAACATACTGGCAACTAACTTTGGATCTAGTGGAACATACTGGCAACCAACTTTGGATCTAGTGAAACATACTGGCAACCAGCTCTGGATCTCATGGAACATACTGGCAACCAGTTTTGGATCTATTAGAACATACTGTCATTAGTTTTGGATCCAATGGAACATAGTGACAATTAGTTTTGATCTAGTGAAACTTACTGACAATCAGTTTTGATATAGTAGAACATACCGACAATCACTTTTTGGTCTAGTGGAACATACTGATAATCAGCTTTTGATCTAGTGAAACATACTGACAATCAGTTTTAGGTATACCTTTTACTCGTATATCCACCTTTACTTGTGTATAGGTTTCAGTCATACACCCAACTTTACCTAGGTGTAGGTCTTAATCATACACCCAACTTTATTTAGGTGTAAGTTCTAAGCATTCCATAAGTTGTGGAATGAAATAGCCACTAAATATGTTTAAATTACTAAACTATCAATACACTAACGGTAAGTGAACAGTTTATTTAGTAAGGAGGACACACGGTAAATATAGAACTAAACCACCCTCAGTTTTGTTGTAAGTCCAACTACTTACCACGTGTTACAGTTTTTCTTTACTTTCTGTCCCACGGTGTAGCCTGCGTTCCCTTCATAACAGTCTGAAACGAAACCAAAACCATGTTTGTACGTGTGTGTGTTATCAAATAATTTACAACAATACTTTAAGCCAAAACAACGTATATTCATCTTTAAAACTGATTATAAATTTTTTTATTTCGTTAAGCATAAGGCTAATAAATTGACCTACAGAGATATCCTCACCAAAGGTATCGAAACCCGATTTTTAGCATTATAAACTCTCGGACATACCGGCGAGGCATGGTTTATTGGTTAGGGTGGTCAACTAGTAATCAATACATCCTTTCTGTTGCAGGGGTGTTATAACGTGACAGTCAATGCTACTATTCGTTGGTAAAAGAGCAGCCTAAGAGTTGGCGATGGGTGGTAATGACTACCGTATTGTTTGTCACTTCTAAATTCGGGGTGCAGACAACCTTCTAGCATTTTTGAGCGAAATTCAGAACCACTGCTGAGCAGTCAAATGTTAAGAAAAAATAAAATACAAGCTGATTATTGAAGGAACTAATCAATCCACACAAAAATAATTAGTAACACAAATTATGTATATATATTTTAATGTCGTTAGAAAGTGTTAGATCGCTTCAAAACTTTAACTGTTTGCTCCACACATGAGAAACGAAACTAAATAAACTCAAAACTCAGTTTAATGAGTCATCTCAAAAACTAATTACAAGAGAATAATAACAGCATAAACATGTCAGTAAAACGTTTTACACGTTTCCAGTAGTTAACTGTAGAATTTTGAATATTTTTTGTACGATTACAGAAAAGTAAACTGTTTATACAAATTTCATCTAGTTAATATAATTTTGGCCAAATATTATCAACAAACACCTCAGTATTTGACTATAAATGGCCAAAGAACAACTAAATACTATACAATAAATTACCACCAGATGCATAAATAACAAACAGAATACAAAATACTGTAGATTAAATAACAAATAGAATACTAAATATTGTAGGTTTAATAACAAAGTAGAAAATATTGTAGGTTAAATAATCAATAAATACTAAATATTGTAGGTTAACTAACAAATACAATACAAAATATTGTAGCTTAAATAACCAATAAATACTAAATATTGAAGGTTAAATAGAAAATAGAACACAAAATATTGTAGCTTAAATAATCAATAAATACAAAATACTGTAGATTAAATAATAAATAGAATGCTAAATATCGTAGGTTTAATAATCAATAAACACTATATACTGTAGGTTAAATAATCAATAAATACTAAATATTGTAGGTTAAATAATCAATAAATAGTAAATATTTTAGGTTAACTAACAAATAGAATACTAAATATTGTAGGTTTAATAATCAATAAACACTAAATATTGCAGGTTAACTAACAAATAGAATACTAAATATTGTAGGTTTAATAATCAATAAATACTAAATATTGCAGGTTAAAAAACAAATATAAACCTAAATAATTTATTACACTCATTAAACATAACCCTGAAGAACAACAGTTTTGGATTTCATTTAAAAGCCATCACAAGTGTTGCATGTGATCCTGTATTCCAACTTCTTAATCGGGATAAATACAATATGATAGGGAAAAAACACGTTATGGAATGCTATGTATCGTGGGGATAAAAATAACATAGGATGATTGAATTCTATATTGAAAATGGAATAGATAACCAACACGAAAAATAATAACAACAACATATGTAGATTAAGGAGAGCACAGCCTAACAACCATAACTTAGCAGTTGCTAGACAACGTAAAAAATGTAGTTACCACGGAGATCATTAACCAATTTCTTTGAGATAAATCGACAACGAGGTATCTTATCCTTCATGACTTATATCCTACTAAGTACATCATGTACATTTATTATTTTTCTGTCTTGTTCCAGTGTGGTCGCTCTTCGCCCACGTACCAATTGTAATGTTATCTTTTCGTCGAATCGCTATGTATTAGATTAAGCCTATTTGTACCCACCCCCGCTATAAATGGACATAACATATTTATTGTGAACTTACTGAGTTAGATGTAACTATGGCGAAAGTTAATGGAGTCTTCATACGAAAAACTAGTTCAAACAAAATTTTCTCCGAATTATAATTGATATTTTTTTAATCACTGAAATTCTAAACAGAAATAAAGTGCTGTTTATTGTATGAAATGTATCAAATGAAAAAACAAGTAACTCACTCTGTAAACCGTGCAGGATTACACTGAATAAAGAAACAAGTAACTTACTCTGTAAACCGTGCAGGATTACAATGAATAAAGAAACAAGTAACTCATTCTGTAAACCGTGCAGGATTACACTGAATAAACAAACAAGTAACTCATTCTGTAAACCGTGCAGGATTACACTGAATAAAGAAACAAGTAACTCACTCTGTAAACCGTGCAGGATTACACTGAATAAAGAAACAAGTAACTCATTCTGTAAACCGTGCAGGATTACAATGAATAAAGAAACAAGTAACTCATTCTGTAAACCGTGCAGGATTACACTGAATAAAGAAACAAGTAACTCATTCTGTAAACCGTGCATGATGACATCCACCCTTCGGTAATGATATAAATACGATTCCTTTGAAATGTATTACAAAATTGCATTAAGCCTCTTTACAACAAAAGGAAACACGTAGTTAAATAGGGGTAAAAATTGAAATAAGTGCTGTGGTACAAACAGGAAAGAAGGACTGGTTTTTCACTCTGATTTCTACAAGTACTTCAAGCCAGTAAGACCTTGCATGATGTATGGTAACACTTTAATTATTAGTGTAAAATAGCTTGACACCGTCAATTTGATGGTAGATGTTCGAGGTACCACTCCATTTACACGATCAATGTAACTGTATCCCAGAGTAATTCAGAACCAGTTTCAACACTAACATACATAACTGAATATATTCCTGAGTACACATGAGTAGAATATTTCCTCATTGTGGATCTGGATGGAGATGAGCTGCTGTTAAGTGGACATCTTGATGTTATTTTAAGATACATTAATTAAGATTCCTAAAGTGTGTCATGCCACATTCCTTAATGTGTAATAATACATTTCTGGAGTGTGTAATATCACATCATTTTTCAGGTACACTTCAATCGAGATTTGTTTTGTTTTTTTTAAGCACAAAGTTACACAATAAGTCATCTCCGCTGTGCCCAACACAGGAATCGAAACCATAATTTTAGCAGTATGTTTCCTCAGGATTAATAGTGACGCACTAGGAGGCCACAAATTCAAGTAATCACCTTTCTTGTTAAAATATTCCAAACGAATAAAAACCTTCCTTAATGATGTTTATACCAGGAATTTGTTTTCACTATAATTTTCGATTCAGTTTTTTCCTTTTTCTAATATGGATATATTTATGTCTGTATTCCATGAACTCTCAGACCAACGGACAGGAAAAACTCTTATGATTGAACGACCATTTATTGTCTCCAAGCTGTCTTGTTTAAGTTTTTCTTCAGAATGACAGTAACGCAAAATCCGTACACAACCCTCATTGGTGGATCATCACTGGACTTTAATCCAGAGTACAGAACTATGCTTTTGCAAGACTTATTTTATATCGGTTACATAAATCCATATTGTGAGTTTGGTTGTCCAGTGTATACCTGTTTATAGTGACACATACTAAACGTGCATGTTGTGACCCTGTTAATACGGTAAGGACTTGCCTACACTTACACGGACCTATAAAGAAATGTATATTGTGGTCTCATCAATACAGAGTAAATATTATTTTAAGTGAAAGAAAAACTCCGGTTATGAAGCATAATCATAAGACCTTTAGCTAATATTATTAACGCTTTATCCATCCAAATTATCCAGTGACACAAATTATTCCTGTTGTCTTTTTATTATAAGTTGTTGTGGTCAGACAATTGGTGGGTTGGTTGACCATCACCAAATCAAATCACAAAGTCTAACTAAACTATCTATATCGTATTATTGATATATGAAGTTTATATTATGAATCGAAAGAAATTCCAAGACTCGATCTTTGGTCCAAGACGTTTAGCTAGCAGTTTTTTGTTTCATTTACAAAAAAAAAGTGTGTTAGAAAGTTGAATTTCACTGATTCATATTATGAGGTCGTATAATAATAACACAATCGTTCAAGACAATAACTGTGTATTTGGCTATGGTGGTCAAGACGGTAATTACATCTTGATTCATGGTAACTAAGACATTAATTAAATCATGGCTTATGGTGGATGTGTTATTAATTACGTCCTGACTTACTGTAGATAAGGCATGAATTTCACACTGGCTTATAGTTGCCAATGCTTTAATAACATTCTAATCTATAGTGACTAAGGCAGTAAATACGCACTCACTCTGTCACTGGTTTATGATTATTAATCGCTAGACTATGAAATTTATGATTTTATCTTAAATATGATAATGTATATTAGATGTATAGATGGCGCCAGTGCATTAGATCTGCGTGTGATGGATTCATGAAGCCATATTTGCACCCTGAGAAAGGAGAAAAATAAAGTTATCCGTGACAGGAAACGGAGGCGAAACGAGAAAATCGTGACAGCTATTGCAAATCTACGTGCACACAGGATACACATTTCGTGAAATTTGAGGTTGTGCATCACGTAATTAAAAAGGTTTTTCACTATTATTCAAGCAAGAGTTTCATTATAATATGATATGACATAATTGTTTCTGTAGATGTAATAAATTTTCAGTTTCAATCTTTAAACATATGTATTTTTTTTCTTTGATAACCATAATGCACCCGGGAGAGCTTTTGTGAAGGACTGGGTTCAATAAAACACAATTTCATCGACCATGTCACTCTCGTGTCCGCTTCTGACGCTCTAATAATAAACTCCAGAAGAATAAAACAATTCTGAACCTCAAAACTAATATAAAACTTGATGTAAAATGTTTGTTTTTGAATTTCGCACAAAGCTACTCGATGGCTGTCTGTGCTAGCCGTCCTTAATTTAGCAGTGTAAAACTAGAGGGAAGGTAGCCAGTTATCACTACCCACCTCCAATTCTTGGGCTATTTTTTTACCAACAAATAGTGGGATTGATTGTAACATTATAATGCCCCCACGACTGGGAGGGCGAGCATGTTTGGTGCGACGAGAATTCGAACCTGTGACCCTTGTATTACGAGTCAAATGCCTTAGCCACGTGGCCATGCCGGACCAGATGTGAAATGACAAAAGTATTTTCTTGGAAACATTCTCACCCAAACAATCCACCTGTTGGTCAGTTTTTCTCGGTCCTTACATCAATGGACCTGTGTTAAGACATGTTGTTTTAGGAAAAGGGTTAAGCTAATTTTCTACGTAAAAAGTGATATTTAGTTTTCTTAAAGTATTTTTATTTATTATAACAGTTACCGAGATTAAAGTACATGTTCAACACCCGGACCAAAAAGGAACTTTGTTAAAACAAAACTCGCGACGATAGATGTTAGCTTCAGTTTAAAGAAAAAGTTGATTTCTTATAGGAAATTTGTTAACGTAAAATCAGTTTTATTAAGCTCAGCAATGTTTGTTAAACACGCGGTTCTGACCTGTATACCAAACTACTTTCGAGTCCAATAGATTTGTTAGTCAGATTAATTTCTTTTAAATTTCGTGAAAAGCTACTCGATGGCTATCTGCACCAGGCGTCCCTAATTTTGCAGTGTAAGACCAGAGGGAAGGGAGCTAGTAATCACCACCCACCGCCAAATTTATTATAAATATGGAAACTTCATGCGCCATTTGGTATTGTGTCTCGTTACAAAAGTATACAATTGTACCTTAAGAAAAAACAAAACAAACAAACAACAACACAATAACAACGACAGCAGGATGGAAACTTTAGTGCTAGTTAGTACTAAGTAATTCGAACACTACCTACTTTTAACTGGGACTTTATCATTTAGATACCATGAATATATTGAACAATGTCTGAAACTCGATCAGTTATGTCTATCATAAGACATTATTTCTATAAGGCCTATGACATTTCTCACTCCAAATTCCTTATTCAGTCCTTTAGAATTTTCCAGTCGGAATAATCGTATTTCAACCACACTGTGTCCATCATGTTCAACGCTGAAAACGTGTTTCGTTGAAAAAATGTCAAATGTTAAAATGTCAAAGAGGTGTTTTGTTTGTCATTTGAACTCATAACAAACAAAGTATTGGTTGGAACACTATTTTTATAAAATAAGCTATTGAGAAAAAATGGTCACGTAATAATAATTTCTGTGAAATTTGCCTCATAAGTACAAATACCCATATTGGCACAAGTACAATTATTTTATCATATCTTTTACTCAACCAATATACACGTGTATGTGTCAGAAAGACTGACCTTTTACGTAACAAAACTAGTAGAAAATAATAAAAATGAGATATAAATATTAAAGACGTTGTATTAGCTTCATACACACATCAATGTCACAAAACTCCTTTTCGTTCTCAATGTCAATCAGAATAAATCACGCAGAAGACAAATGAACCAGAATAGGAAAATCATATTTTTTCTTTATGCAAATAGTTTTGTTTCCTTGTTTGCAATTAAGCACAAAGGTACACAACAGGCTATCAGTGCTGTACTCACCACGGACATTGAAACCTAGTTTCTAACACTGTGAATCCAGACATTCCGCTGTGGGGGGTCAAAATGGTAAATAGTCCACTTGAATATTTGGACTAAATGGTTACTTATTTAGCAGGTGTGTTATTGGATTTTCAGTTATTTCTTTTATACAAAGTTCCACGAGCAAATTTTTCTACCAATTGTAAACAAAAAGGTCACCTAGTACGAATATTCATTGGAAACTGGAGGACTCGTGTTGCATCAACTCCACTGTTTAAATGAATTGAACTGTTTTTTACTGGAGAACTAAAACTAGCAAGTTTCATTTGTACAATAATTATTTCTAGTTTGTATTTGTGAGCTTGCATATGTATCTTATTTCCAGAGAAGCTTAATTTTTAAACAATTTCAGAGTTGTTGCTCATACTTACATGCTCTCACGTACACAAGGAGGCGCTCGTTCGGGTCATGGTCACGTTATGGGTATTACATATGACGTAGGAGTGTGTTTCGAGGCTTTGAACCAAAGGTGTTTGCTCAGTTTCCTCTGATTACATCATTTCCAAATACTTCAATGCCTCAGTCTCTTCGTCAGGGATTCAAAACGAAAGTTACGTTACAAGAAAAAATTTTCTCTTCACTGGGGCTTATTTCTTTACATAACAGTTTATCTGATATTCAGTTTACCAAAGGTACTGATTCATGAAGAAACAGAGATGAAAGATTACAATTCTTATAAAACGTCTATGAATCTTTGAAACTGTAAAAATCCTGAAACTCTGATAAAAAATTCTAACGGAAAACATTATTTAAGTATCAGGATTGGTTTTGTAAACATGTTGTAATCTTTATTTTATCCAAATCTCTGAAATTAGAAGAAAAGATAAGTTGTACTAATCATATCATTCTCTACGATTGAGATATACCAAGTAGGCCTAAATCTTAGCCACCCACAGGTCTTCGATTTCTGGCTTTAATCATACCTTACATTTATTTACTAAATCGCAAAACTTGTTTGTTTTTTTAATTTTGCGCAAAGCGACACGAGGGCTATCCCTAATTTAGCAGTGTAGGCTAGAGGGAAGGCAGCTAGTCATCATCACCTACCGCCAACTCTTGGGCTACTCTTTTACCAACGAATAGTTGGAATGCCCGTGATATTATAACGCCCCCACGGCTGCAAGAGCGAGCATATTTGGTGTGACGGGGATTCGAACCTACGACCCTCAGATTACGAGTCGAATGCCTTAACGTTACCTCCAGCCCATGCCAGGCCTCTAAATCGCATCACCTAACAATAATTAAAAGCACAGTGAATTTTTAAAACGGTAAAATACACTTTGACTATACTGAAATACTGTTCATTCACATGCACGCGCTTTAGCCCTCTTTAAACTCATAGAACTGTTCTACATGTGGTGTTTTAGTTTCCTTATATTGGCCTTCACTTGTATTTGTCAAGATCATATTATATATAAGAATAACTTCTATACACAGACAGGTTTGTTGTAACCTTTTTATATGAGTGTTAATAAACGGGAATGTTCAAAAATTCAACGTTCCGTGAAATAATAAAACTGTGATTAGATTAAGTTGTTTCGCATGGTAATCGAACCTGATTTACTAAAAACCCTTACAATCTTAAACATCTCCTATCTCTTGTTGTCCTTCTCCTATAACCAGCTGAACTCTCCTGGTTGTTCTCTGTAATTTGTGTGACAGTATGGAAACGCCTTTCAAATTAAAGAGTATACAAGAAAATTTTACGCCCTCGTCCACGGGGGTTGAAGAGGAGCACGTGACAGTTTTAAAACGTTAATTCATTTTTTTAGAGTTAAATGACGACAGTTTTCCAGTGAAATGATAATTTTGTTGGAGGATGGTAACTTTATGAATTAATTACACCGTTCTCACACCAACGTTAGAGTTCAGCGTGGCAAGAGAGACAAAGAACCTTCATAATAACTATAGAAATAAGCTGGTTGCTGGATTTCATGATCATTAAGTACCAACCACGTGCTGGTTGTAACATGTCTAGTGTAGACACGAGCATTCTGAGTAATGTAGTTCGGATGTGACACTAGGTGGATATATGTAGTATGGATGTGACACTAGGTGTATGTATGTAGTACGGATGTGACACTAGGTTATATATGAAATATGGATGTGACACTAAGTGGATATATGTAGTAAAAGTGTTATATTGGGTGGATATATAGTGTGATTAGTATATTAGGTGGGCAAAAGGTTTATTGTAATGGACATATATAAAATATAAGTTTTTGTAAGACCTCATGTGGAAAGCTCCACAATAAGGACCTCGTACTGTATGTACCCAGTTGTGTATACCACGAGTTAGTGCTGTAATTAGTTCCGTGATAAATAAGTTAGTGGCTCAACGGAAAGTCTGCAAGGTTTATAATGCTAAAAACCCGATTTCGATACCCGTGGTGGGTACAGCACATAACATTTCTCCTAATTCTCTAGTAGGTTAATACAGATGACAAAAGATCTAATATAATTTAACAGGTATTTAAAACTTGCTGCATGGGAAAAAAACAGTGGTTTGTTTGGGAATGGTTGTGTAAAACTACAGAATGGTGGGTCTGCACACCTGTAATTTTGGTAGACTGGAGGAAAGGCAGCTGGCTAGTCAATACCCCTCCCCCACACTTGGACTTCTGTTAACTGTCACTCTTATAACACTTACCGAGATTAAAGTAAGTCAAACCATGTAACAGTCAACAACCGGACCAAGAATGAACTTAATTGTTAAAACAAAAGAACAAACTTGCCATGATAAATGTAAGCCTCAGTTTTAGAAAGATGATTTCTCATAGAAAATTTGTTCACGTCAAATCAAAGTTTTATTAACTTAAGCAATGTTTCTAAATGTCTTGTTCTGACCAAAAACCTTGTGAGTCTATTAGGTTTGTTCTGAGTTTAGCACAAAGCTACATCAGTGCTGTCTGCGCTATCCGTCACTAATTTAGCAGTGTAAAACTAGAGGGAAAGCAGCGAATCATCACCACCCACCGCCAACTCTTGGGATACTCTTTTACCAATGCCCCACGACCATGTTTGGTGTGACGGGGATTCGAGTTCGCAACCCTCGGATTACGAGTCGAGTGCATTAACCACCTGGATATGCCGGGCTAGGTTTGTTTGTTGGTCACAGGTTCGCTAGTAACATATTACAATTAAACAAACATACCAACAACACTGAAAATACTTACTACTTGTATTTCTTATACAGATTTTAGTCAGTTCTTTAAACTGAGTTAAAAACAAAAGATTATTTGATGTCATGCGACATGAGGACATCGCTGGTGTAAACCGTAATAAAAGCAAATGAGTAAAACAAGGGTTAAAACAAAAAACAAAACAATTCTTTTACTAAAGAGTTAAACTTTACAGTAACTTTGGAATTAACTATTCAATGTATGTAAAAGGTCTCGTGTTTAAGAGTTTCATTTTGCAACAGAAACAACACCTATAAATCAAAATAAAATATTCGGCTGGTAAAATTATCTCATAAAGGTTTATAATTATTTAATCTTTTTTATTTTTATTTTCCGTAGTTAAGATCACCTGGCGTCAAGAATGAAAACTATATCGGTTTTTCGATACAGATATAACAAAAAAAAGTCACCTAAACAGCTGTATCGCTGTATTTAGACTTTAAAACAACAACTGTTGAGTAGCTGGTTTAGAAACGTTCGAACAACGGTGCAAAATGGAAAATATATTAAAGGGAGCAAATGGAAGATAAACCTTGAATGTTTTAAACTATAAGTGGATTTTAGATTAATCACATGAATTAGACATCTGGTCTTCGCTCAGATAGTGTGAAAATGATGGTATGTTTGTTTTGAATTTCGTCCAAAGCTACACAAGGGCTACTCTTTTACCATTGAATATGAGATTGACAGTCACATTATAATGTCCCCACGGCTGAAAGGATAGGCATGTTTGGTGGGACACGGGTTCGAACCGCGACCCTTAGAATGCAATAAAAGCCCCCTAACCACCTAGCTATGAAGAGAAACAAACATAATTAATTCAATATATGAAACGTTGTTTGCTCTTCTATGTAAAATATTTTCTCAACCGAAACCAGCCGTTTTTGCATATATATTTCTCTACAAGTGGGTTTTCTCGACATCACTGAATATATGAAACAATTTATATCAGTCATAGTACAGTGTAAAGGTGTTAAAGTGAAAAATTAGATTTCAGCTATTAACAATGGAAACATTAACATTTTATTACTATTCATGTTTACTAGAACAGAAACTCATGTTTCAGTTCAACAAGTAGTTAATACTTTATTAACATTTTATTACTATTCATGTTTAGTAGAACAGAAACTCTTGTTTCAGTTCAACAAGTAGTTAATACTTTATTAACATTTTATTACTATTCATGTTTAGTAGAACAGAAACTCATGTTTCAGTTCAACAAGTAGTTAATATTTTATTAACATTTTATTACTATTCATGTTTAGTAGAACAGAAACTCATGTTTCAGTTCAACAAGTAGTTAATACTTTATTAACATTTTATTACTATTCATGTTTAGTAGAACAGAAACTCTTGTTTCAGTTCAACAAGTAGTTAATACTTTATTAACATTTTATTACTATTCATGTTTAGTAGAACAGAAACTCTTGTTTCAGTTCAACAAGTAGTTAATATTTTATTAACATTTTATTACTATTCATGTTTTAGTAGAACAGAAACTCATGTTTCAGTTCAACAAGTAGTTAATATTTTATTATCATTTTATTACTATTCGTGTTTAGTAGAACAGAAACTCATGTTTCAGTTCAACAAGTAGTTAATATTTTATTAGCATTTTATTACTATTCATGTTTAGTAGAACAGAAACTCTTGTTTCAGTTCAACAAGTAGTTAATACTTTATTAACATTTTATTACTATTTATGTTTAGTAAAACAGAAACTCATGTTTCAGTTCAACAAGTAGTTAATATTTTATTAACATTTTATTACTATTCATGTTTTAGTAAAACAGAAACTCATGTTTCAGTTCAACAAGTAGTTAATATTTTATTAACATTTTATTACTATTTATGTTTAGTAGAACAGAAACTCATGTTTCAGTTCAACAAGTAGTTAATATTTTATTAACATTTTATTACTATTCATGTTTAGTAGAACAGAAACTCATGTTTCAGTTCAACAAGTAGTTAATATTTTATTAACATTTTATTACTATTCATGTTTTAGTAGAACAGAAACTCATGTTTCAGTTCAACAAGTAGTTAATATTTTATTAACATTTTATTACTATTCATGTTTTAGTAAAACAGAAACTCATGTTTCAGTTCAACAAGTAGTTAATATTTTATTAACATTTTATTACTATTCATGTTTTAGTAAAACAGAAACTCATGTTTCAGTTCAACAAGTAGTTAATATTTTATTCACATTTCTTTACTATTCATGTTTAGTAAAACAGAGACTCATGTTTCAGTTCAACAAGTAGTTAATATTTTATTCACATTTCTTTACTATTCATGTTTAGTAAAACAGAGACTCATGTTTCAGTTCAACAAGTAGTTAATATTTTATGTCCTTTCGTTTTAATAACTGTAAACAGTCTTTCAGGCATTGTTATAATATATTTAATCAAATTGTCCCTTGGGATTTTACATCAAATGTCTCCAACATACCCCCCATTAAGTTTCTTTGGAAATAACTTAGGATTTGTCAAGTTTTTGGTTTATCAAATCCCAGATCTGCTCATTTGTGTGGAGATCGTGGCTCTGTGGGGGACATTGTGTCATTTGTGTGGAGATCGTGGCTCAGTGGGGGACATTGTGTCATTTGAATGACTCCAGCTGCTTCTCCCTTGGCTAAGTAATCTTTTCTGTATAGGTTGGATGAGTGTTTGGGGTCACTATCTCCTTGGTAATAGAATACTTTACCAATAATACACAAACCACTTGGCATACCATGACGGATCTATATGGTACTTGTACTGGTCTATTATTCATCTGTCTCGTAAATATCTCCTATCGTCTCAACAGAAAAACACCCTAAACCATTACACTACACGCCCCCCCCCATGCTTCATGATGGGTGTTACGCATTGATGTATCTTTCACCTTTCTTCCACCGGATGTATAACCTACGTTTTGAACAAGATATTTTAAACTTGAATTAATCCGTGAGTAGCACCATTTTTCCAGTCACAAACAGTTCAGTTTTTGTATCTTTTAGCAAATTATTCAGTCGAAGTAAAGGTTTTAACTGCTACATGTCCAGATATTCCATTCTCGTTAAATCTTCTGGATACTGTATATCTGGACACTTTTCTGTCGTTTGTTACATGGTTGTTTATATTAAGATCAGTGACAGTCTTCCTTCTGTCCTGAAGGTTACATAAACAGATACTTAACATTAGTATGATTGAGTTTAGGTGTTCTGTCTCTTACTTTCCTATTTTCAAATTAACTATCTTGGTTTCACGATCCATGGTGTACTTGACAGTGTTGTGGGAACATTTCAATTCTGCATCAATTTATCCAACTAGCATCACGTAAATCTTTTACGTAAACTCTGCTCTCCTGGCAGTTTTCCATGTCTTTTTTGGGCCGTGGAATGACAACAAAACTTAATATATAGTATTCAACACTGTTTTTATCAAGGTTCATTTGGGGAGTGCTATTAAATATATTTATTCTAGCATATGCTAGCTCCATGTTAGCTTATTTTTATACAGTTACGACACTGCACTGGGTACCATGACAGTTATTTCAGACCCTAAATTTGATCAGTATGTTTATTCAATCAGAACTCTTATGATATGTCTTTGGTACAGTATATTAGAATTCTAAATAATGATAAGTATTTTCACTATGGTTCATTCAGTTGTCAACAGGGATCAGTTAAGCATTATTGTAGTGTTGATATTTACGTTCTGTAATGACATGGAATAATTAGCCCCATAAAATGGAAAAAACGGCAAAATATTCTCTTGTCCTAACCCTTTTGCAAATTACAGTATAAATGTAACAAATAAAAACTTGTTTACTTACAAGGATTTATTAGAGACTGGGGTGTTGGTCGTCTCACTCCCAGGCAATGTTCCCAGAAGTCTGGACAACAATCATCACCGTTGGTCCGGTTACAAAAAATGTCGCAGTAGCAAACAGTGTCCAGAATGGGCATAGTACAGTAGTCGTCTCTACCAGGGCAGCATGTCCTTGGTCGACGTGCACGACAGTAGTCTCCTCGTAAGTCGTCATAGAAGTCAATCGCTGTGACTGCCACAAAAACTATGGACAGAATTAATAACAAAGTGCCTCGACTGGTCATTTCCCGTCAGATGTGGTCTTCTGATGAGGGAATTGCTTCTGGGTCTGAGCTTCTGAAGACGGATGGCTCTAAAACTATAAGGACTGTAAGAAACACACTGAGTCGTTGTTTAAAAGATACTTTTTAACTTAATTCTGAGGATGACATAGATGCATATTAATTTAGGAATAATGGATGCATGAGAAGTGAAGCTATGATGTATTCTGAAGGACAGAGTTCTGTAAGAAAGTGGTAAATCTGTGTGTAAAGGACAGAGTTCTGTAAAAAGTGGTAAACCTGTGTGTAAAGGACAGAGTTCTGTAAGAAAGTGGAAAACCTGTGTGTAAAGGACAGAGTTCTGTAAGAAAGTGGTAAACCTGCGTGTAAAGGACAGAGTTCTGTAAGAAAGTGGTAAACCTGTGTGTAAAGGACAGAGTTCTGTAAAAAGTGGTAAACCTGTGTGTAAAGGACAGAGTTCTGTAAGAAAGTGGAAAACCTGTGTGTAAAGGACAGAGTTCTGTAAGAAAGTGGTAAACCTGTGTGTAAAGGACAGAGTTCTGTAAGAAAGTGGTAAACCTGTGTGTAAAGGACAGAGTTCTGTAAAAAGTGGTAAACCTGTGTGTAAAGGACAGAGTTCTGTAAGAAAGTGGAAAACCTGTGTGTAAAGGACAGAGTTCTGTAAGAAAGTGGTAAACCTGCGTGTAAAGGACAGAATTCTGTAAGAAAGTGGTGATAAATCACTTATGTTTGTATATATATATAAATGTGTTGTACAATGTGTCTAATGGATTTTCCAGAGATTTGTGTTACACTGAATTTGTGACTCATGAGTATTGGAATGTGTCGTATAACGTCGCTGACGGAAGTTTGAGGAAGTTAAAACATCATGCTAACGGACTACAACGGACCTGTTGGTCCATCTCGACATTCCCATTCTCTAAAGTAAAACTCTTAAACAAACAAAGTTATTAAAATTGTTTATTTAAAAGTTGTATCGAAACAAATGTGTTTATTCGTAAAGAATAACAAAATCCATGTGTAATCCAGTATTACTGGCTCCCACATGATGGGTAAGAAAGTTAGGTTTCTGGACCTACCAGAGTCACGGGATTATGTAACAATGAAATCTTCCTGGTGGACACTTATCGATTATTAAGAAGTGTGTTAAAATAAACACTTTCTAAGGTCGGAGAACATCAAAGTGGATTTGTGACTGGATCCTTGGAATTTTTCCCTTATACCAAATAGGAATACGTTCACGTCTTTCTAATTTAAACTTTTAAAATGCTAAAGCTTTCCAAACCTACTAAACACAAGAAGGCTAGGGCAATGAAAAAAACAAACGGAATGTGTGCAGTTTATAACTACTTGGAGCCACGTTAAAGAAGAAAACAAAACAGAAACACGCCATTCCATAGGACCAGTAACTGTTATTTGTTTATAACCATAATTAACTTTAACGACACAGGGAGGACTTCCAGGGTAGAAGCATGATAATCACGTGACAGACAATTAAATGCAAAGCATAAGTTAACGGTTTATGATTGGTGACCTAAATTTGTGAAGATTTTGTGTTCGTCACTGTTCGTGCTAATGAGATTACAGATGATGAGAGACCGGAAAATATTATGTTAAACATGAATATTAAGATGTTCAGTAGACGAGGACTCACTTTCAAGAATATGTTTTGTGAAAAATGTTCACTCAGTCAGACACTTCACTTATAACAGAAACATTTACTAATTTAAAGATCGATGTGCAACAAAAGTAGTTAAAAATACGTTATAGAGTGTGAATATATTAATGGTGTACTTGATGTGTGTGAATATATTAGTGGTGGACTTGATGTGTGTCAACATATTAGCGGTGAATTGAAGTGTATGAATATATTATTGATGAACTTGGTGTGTGTGAATATATTATTGATGAACTTGGTGTGTGTGAATATATTATTGATGAACTCGATGTTTATGAGTATATTAGTGATAAACTTGATGTGTGTGAATATATTAATACCGAACTTGATGTGTGTGAATATATTAATGATAAGTTTGATCTGTGTGAATATATCAGTGATAGACTTGATGTGTATGAGTATATTAGTGATAAACTTGATGTGTGTGAATATATTAGTGACGAAATGATGTGTGTGAACATATTAATACCGAACTTGATGTGTGTGAATATATTAATACCGAACTTGATGTGTGTGAATATATTAGCGATAAACTTTGTGTGTGTGAATATATTAGTGATGGACTTGATGTGTTTGATTAGTGTTGAACTTGATGTGTGAATATATTAATGATGAGCTTGGTATGTGTGAATAGATTTGTGGTGATTTTGGTCTGTGCGTGTGAATATACTAGCGGTTAATATTATATACATTGAGTGAAAATGATAAACTTGATTTGTTGAGGATTTTTTCAATCAGTTTGATATAAACACTGTACCATGTGAGCTATATTTACCCCTTAAAATAAACACTCAACTACGTGAGCTATATTGACCCTTTTAAAAAGCACTCAATCACATGAGGTATACATTGACCACTTAAAGTGAGGCATGTATTCTCTACGTTTCTAGTAATGTCCACAGAAACATTTAAACACTTGCTGACAGCGGTGTAGATTTTTTACACCCGATGGGGGGGATAATTTTTGCAACCACTTATGTGGACTGTTCAATTTGCAAATTGCTAATCTCTGACTACGTGAACCTGAAAGCTGTAAACATGCAGTCACAGAGTAATCTTGTTGCCATGGTACTTTCATGTATACTTAGGCCTACTGACTGATACTTACGAACTATCGCTTAGATCGAAAAGCTTAGAAGCACGCCTATATTAAAGATGTACATTTCGGCTACTGAAAAAGCCTATATCTAGGCCTAATTATGTAATTCGATTGGTAAGAACACGAAAATCACAAGAACAAACATACAATTTTTAGGCCTGTGATGCAATAAAACAATTCAACAGACCAAACTAAAATAAAGGGGGGATGTTTGTTTTGAATTAACCACAAAGCTACACAATGGGATATCTGTGCTCTGCCCACAACGGGTATCGAAACCCGGATTTTAGCGTGTAAGTCCGCAGACATACCGCTGAGCCACTGGGAGGCAAAGGGGGGATGTATCCCACCCATTCCCAGGATCTACGCCCCTGCTTACTGGTCAATACGTATGCCATCCACTGACCACATTACCACTAAAGACTATCCGGTCTGATCTGAAACTCGAATTTCTGACTCAATCTTTACCATTTAAACAAAACTGGTAAATTAAAATTATATTCGCTACGACCTACACAGAGTAAAACTCCATCAAAATAACAAGATTTTAAAAACGTCAATAACGTGGAATTATTACACAAATTTTATCTTTAAATATTCGGACGGCCATTTGTTTTCATTAACTTTTACTAAACCAAATAACAGTAATTACACAATTACATATGCTTATCATACTACGAAGTAAGTGTTGTCATTATAATTAAATATAACATATACAATAATACTCAATGCCTAATACTCTCTGCCAACTAAGACTTTCTACGGCCGTAAGACTAAATTAAATTATTTGTAGTACTGTACTGTCTGAAGCTGTCACATATGTCATGAAAACTATCAGGCAACAACTATGAGTTTTTACTCGCCTTATTACTTATTTCTATCCAGTGAATAAAATTTACCTACTAACCTCTTAATAAAACTGTTCCCGATCTTCCGACACAGATCTTGTCTCAACACAGGCTCACGTTGCATTTGAAGACATAACATCCAATCCGTTTGTCTGGTTCCTAACATCCCATGATGCGAAGGCCGTACTAGGCTAATCCGAATCGTCTGTTGCTAAACGCATCGAACGACAAAAGCGCCACCAAGAAATCAGGAAGTCAAAACACTCCGAACAGCTGTTGTATTATAATTTGCTTTATTTCATTTAGGTTTTATGCATAACAATCAAAATTCGCCCTGCTTCCTATTTCAATTTTTAATCAACCACAGTGGACCCAAAGAACCAAATAAAGCTAAAAAGTTCTAAACAATGATATTTATGGAGGGCAACGTTAATGGAATACAGTATCTCCAAAAAAAACTAAACAGCAACAATTGAAGAACACCAAAGATATATACAATGAATAATATCAAATAAACTTTAAATTAACAAATGCTTAAAGTTTTCGTGATAACTGTGTTAACAAATAAGGTAAAACGATTTGAAATGAAATAAAAAGTTATAATTAAATATGTATTTTAAGTATTCTATTATATCACATTTTGAGTTGTTTTATACCTTTGTACTTAAAGTGATAAGTAATAATTTATAAAGATTTTAATTTTATATTAATCATTATATGAGAAGCTATGAAAATCTTATTATTGCTAAAAAACAACCTGTTTTAATGTTTACAAAAATCGTTATATTATTTAATTTCTCTTGTTTACATTAATGTATAAAAAAACTGAAAACTACAAATAAATTACTTTGAAATAAATGTTGTTATTTTTTCTTTCATCGAACTCTAAATGTTCCTCTTTACAACTTCTTCAAGAGTGTTCAACCAAAACATAAATTGTAACTAACAGTACAAAACCTTAAAAGGTTTGAATACTAAATTCTGACCAAATCTAAAGAGTGTATTTCTACGACATATTAAGTAGTAAAGTTTATTGTTGAAAGAATTAACTGTTACCTGTAATAAATAAACATTCTGTGCCAGTTACAGGTTGAAATAAGATATACTGAGACGAAAATATAAAATAATTAAAATTACAGGCACCATCATATGCCCCTGTTTATATGTGGTCGTAGTTGTTCTATGATAAGAGCTTTTTTGAACTTTCTGTCAGTGTACTTGGTTATTTTGGTGAGGATTTCTGTAGAGAATGGTGGTTTCAAGTTAGGTGTTATTTGTCCTTGATTATTACAGAATAGTCTACATCTGGACTTTTTTGTGTTGTTTATAAATAGCGTCAGTACGTTCTTTTATCCTTGTGTGTAAGGTTTCTTCTGGTTACCCCAAAGTAGGTAAGATGGCAGCTTTTACACGTTAGCTAATAAACAACATTAGAGAAAAAAATCTTTAGAATGTAAACACGTTTTCGAAAGACAGTTGGCTCTATTACATTACACAGTAGAGTAGTGAAATTTTGAAAGTTTTTTTTGGGGGGGGTAGGTGAGTCTGGATGGCCTACGACTTTATTTGTCAGTTCAGATTTCTTAATTATAGTTTTTATTTTCTTTGAAATAGTTTCGTCTACTAGAAGTACGAACAGTATTAAAATCCCTATTTTACGTGTGTACAGAAATTATTTGGTGTATTTTACAAATTTATGTAATTTTATCAAAGGGAGTCTGAGCGCCATCTGTAGTAAAAAACAACAACATATAAGATTGGATTACCAATTGATTTTCCAGCCATTAATTCAAACCAGCCCCCAGTGTCTCAGCGGTATGTCTGTGGATTTACACGCTAAAATCCGGGTTTCGATACCCGTGGTGGGCAGAGCACAGATAGCCCATTGTGTAGCTTTGTGCTTAATTCAAAACAACAACAAAAAATTCAAACCAGTTCGTAGTAATTTAGTAACTATGATTATTATATACATATAACTCTCAATGTTTGTTCGTCCGTCTCCCTCTTTTAGCCCTCTATTTCTATTAAACTGTTCGTGAATAAAAATAAATAAATAAAAATTAAATATTTGTGAATGCAATCTGATAAAATTACTTTCATTTTGAAATTATGTCGTTATTTCGTCATGAAATAGATGATAATCACATATACGTTTCATGTGAACGCTGTCGATGTTGGTGGGAAAGTCAGCAAAGGCTTAAGTGTTATTTTCACTTCTCTTTAATAGCTTTAGATATGTTTAACTTCTTTTTCGAGAGACAATTATTTCTTAATAGATTTAATTGATTAAACCAAAAGGCTGTAACTATGTGGCGCTATATTAAATAGTGCATAGCAACTTTATCAGATTCTGTCCACCTGAGCGGTAACACATCTTTTCAAGAATTAACAAGATCTAGAATTATTTAAAATACCAGTAGCTCGCTGGTACAGCAGTAAGTCTACGGATTTGCAACCCTAAAACCAAGGGTTTGTATCCCCTCGGTGTACTCAGCAGAGAGCTCGATGTGTTTTGCCCCCCAGTGGCTCAGCGGTATGTCTGTGGACTTACACGCTAAAATACGGGTTTCGATACCCGTGGTGGGCAGAGCACAGATAGCCCATTGTGTAGCTTTGTGCTTAATTCAAAACAACAACATCGATGTGTTTTGCTATATTAAAACACTCCTTGAAATATTAGACATTTCTTATACCTAAAGTATTAGTTTCAATTAAATTCTATACAGTTTTTTTAACAAACTATAATAAAAGGTGAAGAGAAGCTGACATAAGATTTTAATTTGGGCTTATATTATTAAATATTGCTGTATATTATAGCCACAAAACTATATACTAGTCTTGTAATCTTGTACATGCTAACAGTAATCAGTACAATAAGGCTATAATTAGGAAGATTTTAAAATGTGACAATGTATTTTTACTATGTAGGACACCGCAAATCAAATCTCCATCACAACCAAACCTTATGTAAATAAACTGTTTTTTTAACTAAAATTTCTTGTGTAATTATTAACGATACTACTTTTGTTAGCTTTTAGCCTTAGGCCTTATTAGGTCTCTCATTGTTAAGCCTTTTTTGTGGTTTATCTACTTGAACCCAAGCAAGTTATATTTCAAGAAAACAAAATTATATTAAAAAGCACCAATGTGAGATTTTTATTTGAAATAACTATTTTTGATGAGAGGGGCTACTCTTCACTGGATCAGAAACTTTCTACAGTGAAGTTAAAGTCACCGAGGTCAGTTACGTTTGAAAAATTGTATGCACCTAACATAAGGCCTAATGTTCGTTTTAAACTTTAAGTGAGGTAAACTTTGAAATGATGTTTAAAGTAAATTGAGGAATAAGAAGTTCATTATTTTACTCGAAAAGGTTTTACTTATTTAAGATCATTGGATCCGACCCGTGAAGTTTTTCTTCTGTTCCTCTTTAAAGTTTTAGTATATAAAGTTCGCATTATTGGTTGAATCACTAAAGAAAAAATCATTTTTGTTCCACTGACACTGCACAACAAAGTTTTTGCTTCTTGAACACTGTTGTGTGTTCCATATTGATTTTTGGCTGCTGTCACAAAAATCACATCCAAATTTGCCCATCACGTACCGTTTCATCAAAATATTCAGTTTTGCTACAATGGAAAAACGATATCAGGGTAACTGGAATCCGTCAATGCTTGCTGACTACTGTTGGACACTGCAACGTGATGCACCGGACATTGAATACAAACGAAAATCAGGAGCAAAACACTTTTAATTATGTTGAACTTAACAGCTTATTAGAAACATAAACGCAAATAAATACGTTATTGCCGGTAAACAGTTAACTGTCTATTTCTCAGAGTTCCTACGTGATGAAGCAAAACCAAAACTGTATTCGTGCATACCCACCAGGTACCTGTCAGACTCAGCAAAAACTTTTCAAAAAAATTGTTGTGCAGTGTAATTGACAATCAACATTAAATTATTACACAATAAAGATGTTCTTTAGCAAGCAATTTTGCAAGATGAATAACATATAAACAAATAAGAGAAGGTACTGGAAATAGTGTTAACACATTTTACAGGAGTAATTATTTTTACATTAGGTTTGCTTAACAGTGAATAATAACACAAAATAGTTCTTAATTTATACCAAAGTAAACATATTTTAAAATCGTAATTTTATTTTAAACATTCGATTTTTCTTTTACTTTACGTACTATATCTAGAAATTGTTCTTTTTAAATTGCATTAATTTTTTTTAATGGAACTCCAAATCTAGTAAAAATCCTAAATTTAAAATGTCCAGATTTGTTTGTTTAGAATTAAGAACAAAGTTACACAATTGGCTGTCTGTGTTTTGGCCATCCAGGGTATCAAAACCCGGTGGGAGATCGCAGACATACCGCTGTGCCACTGGAGGAAAATGCTCAACCTAAAAATGACGAAATCTGGAATTGTAGTAATGATGTATAGTTTCAAAACATAATTACCTGATGTTTTCTAGCTCTCTAGTGGCTCAGTGGTAAGTTCTGAGGATTTATTATACTAAAAATTGGGTTTCATTGCCTTCTATAAGGAGAACACAGCGTAATGAGTTCCAATGCGCTTTACAACAAACAATAAATATTTCCAATTCAATAAAAATCTTATTATAATGAGAAATAAAAGGTACCCAGTCTTTTTTTGGACACTTTTATCTTAACTCTAAGCTCATCATCAAAGATGGTGAACAGTAGAAAGAAAAACGGGTGGTGATAATAAATAGCACGTGAATCAGCCACGAGGAACGTAGTTCTGTAATAAAGCTGGAGATGATTTCAGCGAGTTGTGTTGCCAAAGCCTGACTAGGTGTTACCTAAAAGATTCAACTGCTACAGTGGTTTTCTTGAAGATAAGCGACCCTAATGTGCATGTCAAACGAAACTGTCTAGATTTTTTCTTTAGAAAAAAAGGTTCCCACGTGATTAAAAACTACTATTTTCTCAAACGTTTCTGGTTAATTGTACACGTTAAGGTATCGGTATTTTTCAGATGCTGTGCTAATAAATTTTAGAACGATATTATGAAAGATATCCATATAACAATAATCAGAATATACAGGTACTAAATATCGTATAGTAGAAGGACCACAACAAAGATGTCACATAAAGCAAAGGCCAGTTTTAGGGTGTTACGTATAAAAATCAATGCACTGTGTGATCTCATTTTGGTCCAAGTCATCTATTCACAAGCGAAATTATAAAACCGAATTTCTTATTTTACTACACACCAGTTTTAGTTTCCTGTCTCTAAAACTTTCAACTAGTCACCGTTAAATATTCCTTTATATATGAGTTTATTTTGTAGCAAAGTCCATTGGACTATCTGTAATATCCAGCGAGGATAATCGAGTCTTGAGTTTTAGTGTTGTAAAACCACAGAACTTACTGCTATCGCTCTTGAAGATCGACATGTGAGGTAATTTATGCCTTAAGTTATAAGATGTAATTTAATGATTAATACATGTGTTTTTTTTTTCTCTTAGTGGGGAAGTTATTTTTTGGACAAGACCACCACCATCTCGCTTTATTTTTATTTTTTAGCCTGATAAATGGAAGGTATAAAAAATACTTGTGTACTAACCAAGCCTGCCTTCGGTTGGTAAAACTGTGTACAAACCAAGCCTGCTTTTGGTTGATGGTTAAAACTGTTTCTTAAGAAAAGGTTCGAAGTGTATACTTCAATGTTTAGTCCAACATGGTTAGGTGATTACGGCGCTCGACACGTAATCTGAGGGTAACGGGCTTGAGACCCCCTCACATCAAACATGCTCGCCCTTTTAACCGTTGGAGCGTTATAATGTGACGGTTAACCTCACTATTCTTTGGTGAAAGAGTAGCTCAAAAGTTGGCGGTGGGTGATGATGAATAGCTGCCTTCCCCATAGTCTTACACTGTTAAATTTGGGATGGCTAGCGAAGATATTCTCGTGTATTTTTGCGAAAAATTAAAAACAACAAACGAACAAACTTCCATGTGTGTTTAAACGTACATGGTAATTTTTTATTCCATTTTAATACATAGGGATAATATTGTAAAATAATCTAGAACTATTAAACAATTGTTTCCTTATTACCTAAATGTAGGGATAGTATCGTAAAATAATGAAACACTATTAAACCTTTTTATACATATAATCTAAACGTAGGGATAGTATCGTAAAATAACCTAAAACTATTAAACCTTAGATAGCCTTAGAGTAGTTTTGCACGAAATTTAAAAATAAACATACATTTAAAAAGTAGTCACTTTACAATGTATTTGCGTTACCTTTAAAACGCCAAATTGTAGTTCTGATACTTTCTGTACCTCTTTTGGTTATAGCTCATTGTTAATATGTGTTTTAATGTAATGTATTCAACTTTATCG
Source organism: Carcinoscorpius rotundicauda (assembly GCA_011833715.1). NCBI lineage: Eukaryota > Metazoa > Arthropoda > Merostomata > Xiphosura > Limulidae > Carcinoscorpius > Carcinoscorpius rotundicauda. Next base: position 132,696,485 of record CM022394.1, read on the forward strand.
TCACAGCTTCGGTGGACCACAGATGGGTTCGTAGCCCGACAGTAAATCCTTTGGTTTTAAGAAATTCTTAATCAGTTTTTTACCCAACATTGAACCATAAACTAATTCTTTTATCAGAAACTTAACTGGTTGTATGATGTTCACTTCACAGGTCTTCTTTGCTTAGCCATATCCTTATAAAAGTCTGAAGGTAATATCTCCCCAGTGGCTCGGCGGTATGTCTGTGGACTTACAACGCTATTAACCGGGTTTCGATACCCGTAGTGGACAGATTACAGATAGTTCTCTGTGCTTAAACCATTAAACAAAAAAAAATCACTTTGCACACATTAAAAATATTGGGATCGTGTCTGGTAAAATATAAATCGTGTATAATTAGACATTTTAATACTAGTATTTAAATAAGGTAAAGGTAGGATGAATAACTGGAGCTGTACAGCTTGTGTTGAACACACTGTAGGATGTATAACTGGAGCTGTACAGCTTGTGTTGAACACACTGTAGGATGAATAACTGGAGCTGTACAGATTGTGTTGAACACACTGTAGGATGAATAACTGGAGCTGTACAGCTTGTGTTGAACACACTGTAGGATGAATAACTGGAGCTGTACAGCTTGTGTTGAACACACTGTAGGATGAATAACTGGAGCTGTACAGCTTGTGTTGAACACACTGTAGGATGAATAACTGGAGCTGTACAGCTTGTGTTGAACACACTGTAGGATGAATAACTGGAGCTGTACAGCTTGTGTTGAACACACTGTTTATTATCCTTCGTATTTCCTGGTGAGGTGTAAAATCATTACTTCCTGACTTATACAAACACAAACGTGTTTTTATACGCTACCAAGTTTAGCATTGAAGATAAATTAAACCACCAGTTTATAAAGAAGAATTTGTTGCTTTTTTACATTCAAATCTGTTTGATGAGTAATGTATGAACAAAGTACAAATAACAACCGAAAATAAAGTTTTATTTTGTACTTTTAACGGTTAATTATTGTATTAATTCCATGAGTTTTGGAATTATCTTTTAATAAACAATAATTTATGTGCTACTTTTCATTCATACTGACTCTGAAGGTCAGGCGTTGCTAAAAGGTTAGCATGTCCGTATTGCTGAACCTGAGAGTTGTCAGTTCGAGTCACCTTGATACAAACTCGCTTTCTACTATTTGGAGCCGTGGGTGCGTGACAGTGGGATCACATTGCTTGATCGGACAGTGATAGATCAAAAGATTTCAGTGGTTATTGTTCAGTAGTCGCCTTCCTTTTATTCAGTATTATTAGTACTAGCACAGGAAACACTAGGACACATCTGGAAAACCTTTGATTTTACCCACTGATCCTTACGTCTGAAAGCAATGAAGTTTTTTAGATAAGCTATTAATTAAATGTTTACCAAATAATTAACAACATTCAAACTGGATTCCTGTCCAGTTAAGATTATTAAATAATGTTTGTAAATGTGACTACTAGAGGACGAATTTTATGTACAAAAAATGACCTAGAAGAAGGTCACGAGACGTTGGTAATCCGCAACAGTCACTATTTTTGAAGGTTTTTGCGAAAGGCTCTGTTCGTGTGTATTCATAATAAAGATTCTTTGTTACTGAATTAATGTGTACTAGTCAGTATTCGATCGGCTTTAAGACAACATCCACTTTGCAAAGCTATTTTGTCTTGCCCCTTCAGTCGCACAGCGGAATGTCTTTAGACTTACAGCGGTAAAAAGCGAGTTTCGATTGTCATGGTGGACAGAGCACAAACAGTCCATTGTGTGCCTTTGTGCTTAATTACCACATACAATTTTACTGAAATAAAATACAAATCTTAAAATTTATATTAGTTAAGAGCAAAATCCCTAAATAATATTTTCTAATATTCCGAGGTATTGAGCTTTTTAAGAATATAACTGAAGTAAGGAAGCAGGATATCCAGAAGTATTGGTATTAGTGTTTCTGTTTAATGTGGTATTCTTTCATTGGTTTGATAATCGTTGGCTTATTTCGTGAGAAATATAGAAATAAGAGGGAATATGTAAACATGTTAAAAATGAAATATTAAAAAAACATTTTGTTGTCCGTTCTGAAAAGAATAACACTTTTTATGTATAACCTGAATCACCACATGTTCCTAAAAATACTTAGGTATTCATAATAGTACCTAAAGAAACGACGTTTCTCTTTAATTGTGTGAAACTTGAGTAGATATGTACTATCATATAGCGCTAGTAACATAGTTCTTACCATAAGATGAAAAACTGAAACTGTAAAGAAAATTTAATGTTTATCTTGGATCATTTACAGCAGGATGTATACAGAGTTTTTACCGTCCTGTTTACAATTAACGCGGAAAAGATTTATTGTGTTCCGTGTTTCTTTCCACCTAACAGCTTAGATAATCCATCAGAGTGTTTATTTTTTTCTATCAAACTACCCAAAGTCTGTTCTGTTTCCTAAACCGCAACGTGACCTAAAATTGGTGTGTTGTTTTTGTAAGCTTACAAAACTAACAATAGGTGGCAAATCTTGTGTATTTTAAATTATATATTTTACTTTCTTTTACTTTCCGTGACACTTTCAATTCTTCTTTCCAGATTTCCGTTTTTAGTAAATTCCTATATGACGCTTGATGATTTTTAAATGTATTTATTGAATGACCTTTAGCATAAAAGATTTCGTGTTTGGTAACGACAATTACACTGTGAGCTATTTGTGTTATGCTCACTAAGGGTATCTAACGTGTGTTTTTTTTAGCGCGGTAAATCTAGTGGAACGACATATTATTTAACGTCAAAGCAGAGATCCCAGTTGGTCTCCAACGAAGAAACGTTCTTTCCTTTGAAAGTGATCGGGTTGTATGGTTTTTACTTTTGTAATTCATTGTTTTTTGTTTTTTTTAATCTACATCTTTACTCAAGTCTTGAAAAGTTTGGCACACATTGTGTCTATTTTAGATTCCTGACACCAGAGGGATTGCAAGTAGTCAGTGATATCCACCACCAAGATGGCTGTTGTTAAATGAATCGTGGAAATGGTTCTTACATTATAACGCTTGCACAGGTAAAAATATTAGTGGTTGTGATCGGTGGTATTTTGTGATTGGGACCTTGGACCTTCCTATATGCAGTTCAGCACAATGAACACTATACCTCGAGAATTAAAACATTCATAACATTAAAACTTGATAAGATGTGACTTCGACAATAATATTGTCATTGTTAATTTATGGTTTAAACTAGATAGGTGATGAAGAACTTAAATCTCGTGTTAAGTTGTTTCTTTTTTCAGACCTGTACTTTCTTCCCTGGACACCAAAATTAATATAACAGATATATCAATAAGAATCGTATAATCTTGCAAAGACAACAGTAGTTATGCTTGTTGTTTTCAGGATTATCAAATCTTTCAAACCTCAAAATTATATCACTTGGAAATAAGAACCTTTTGTTTAGATGGTCACGATAATGAATATGCTTGTTTCGTCTTATTCGTAAGTTCTTAGAATAACCAGTTAACATACGTAGGTGATATCGTAGGTTTGTTTAAAGTGTTAGCAAACTGCTAGATGGCTTGTTTAGGAAAAGTATAAAACCTTAACCTACGCAGAGCTCATAGAGTGGAATTTAAATATTCATTAGATTTGTATAAATTCAAAAGAAGAATGAAAAGGAAAACACGTTAATTTATTTCGACAAATGTCATTAGCATTTCCTAGATGGCGCTGATTTTAAGGAAATTATTATTATTATTATTTTATAATTTTCTGTATAAAACGTCTTTAAAATTCTGGTTATTTTCGATAATTCTTCAAAAGTTTGGTAATCATTGCTTTCTTAGTTATTTAGCTTGGGACTTTAACATTTTTGTTTTTCATTTACGTATATTTAGTGTTTTAAAATTATTTGAAAATCTCATAATGTGATAAATAATTTTTTTAAGGGAATCAAATGTTTTTAAAAATAATCTTTTCTCTAATAAAGTAATTTAGTCTCGAAGTTATTGTATACTTTATGTTATAATTAAAATTGTTTTGAATTTAATGATTTCCTATCGGTCTACGGTAATAAATGAAGAAAGACGAATTAGGATAGTAATGGCGGGAAATATGAGGTAAGTTGTGCTTACAACTTCTTTCCTTCACCTTTTGTTATATTTACGCAGTGTATAAACCTGTGCCTTTTAACATGTGATGAGAATTGAGATTTTTTAAAAACAAACATTTGAACAACGGTCGTTGTTCACATGTTATCAAATCGATAAGTAAACACTTTTACCATACATCAAATAAATTAGGGTTACTAGTTGAGTACGAGTCTATCACTATACCATTACAAGTGATGGTATAACTAGGGCTAATGGTTAGAAAGACGGTTCAACCTAATAGGTATTTATAAGCTAATAACGTTAGAAATATAACTATGAAATTATGAGTATTCATGTTACATAAGAAACATTTGTGAAGTACATTGTAAATCAAAATTCTAATTATGAGTAGGTTCAAGTTATTCTTTTAGGTTGTATATATGTTTTTTTGTTGTTGTTTTTTTATCTAAGTAAAGATAAATTATCGAAGGGAATCCATAGCTTACATTTATAACTATATAATACTTATGTGTAAAGACAACCATAAAATTAAAACTCCAAGTTAACCCTATTTGTTCGGGTTATAAGGAGGGAGCAAAGAAAAATTTTTAAGAAAGAAGGTAAGGTAAGTGTAGTTCTGTAGTGTTCTTTAGAAAATTGGCAAGTGTTTGAAGAAATACAACATTTCCTGAAGGTTGTGGTTTCTGTAACATTAAAAACAGTTTTACTTTTGTAGTAAACCAGTAAAACTAAATGTAACATGTAGAGAATATGTAATCCATCCTTGCATCATTTCTTTCGGTAATGTTTATGATGGGTGCTGTCCTGTGACACTATTCAGACATATTCATGGAAGTTGTGTTTCCCTTTAAATGTAAAAATAGCTGAAAAAAAATATTGTGTGATTCTCAGTACTGAAGTTCTTTTTGTTTTTTCAGATTTTTTTTATATCTTTGGTTAAACATGTGAATTGAATGATTGTGTTTACAATATACCAATAATCTGATAAAACTGACACAATAAAAGTATTTTGATACAGGTTATCATCAAGTTGGTAAGGTGGAAATTTACTCAAAGATATTTAATTTCTTTATAGAAACCAAGAACATTCTTTATTTCATATGTTTTTTTTAAATATGCAGTTTTGGATTGAGGGTAGAGTGCAGTTGGTAAGTGATGCATTAAAATATCAATATATCCTTTTGTTTTTTCAGCAGGACCAAAGATGATGTCAGAAGTCTTCTTCAGCTTGCAAAGCTAGAGGAAGAAAAATTAAACCCACTTGTCCAGTCCTTTTACTTAGCTGAAGATTTCACAAGAGAAGATATTAAGTTAATGGAAGTAACTCCTGACATATTGAATCAAATAGTAGAAGGTGAAAGGTGATCAACATTGTTATATTTCAATACAGTCACCAACCTCAACTCACACACAGTCTTTCTGTTTCAATGTTAGGAAGTAAACATGTAGTGACTTAATCTTGTGAGGCTAACCTTACAGAAACAGATAACTATTCCTTTCCTTCCAAACTGCATTAATATGTTTTATAGAACCAGTTCTTAATGAGTTAGAATATGCTCTTTATTTGTTTCGACTCTCATAACAATTCCAACTGATTTGTCCTGTGTCTTTACTCTTATTACACTTCTGGTGCAGTTTGCTTAGCAGCTTCCATTATCTTACATTTGGAGCTAGTTTTCACTTTGTTTCTACTTCTGGCCATTTAGGAAAGTATTTGAAAAGACTTACAGATGTTGTGCATGAGCAATTATAAATATGATTTAGAATTGAATCGGTGAATTCAAAAGGGGCCCAAGTTCAAGAAATATCTTTTTTGCAGGAAATCAACTTAATTGCATATCTTAAAGGGAGGCTATGCCAAAGGATTCATACTTCACCCAGATACAGCACCAATTCATAGCTTACAAATACTACAATATGAATCACTTTTTTTTAATATCAGAGGGTTGGCAAACCCAAGTCTCTGGACTTGGGCCCTTCTTGAATTAAACAATAGTAAAATCTGAAGAGAATGGACATACCACATATTTCTCATCTGAGAATATCTTTATTTCTTATTCTGTCATATTTCTAACACTTCTTAAGATCAATTTATATCTAAACTGTTGTTTTGATACATGATAACTGCCAGTAAAATGAATTTTTCATTCTGAAAGGGGACAGGTTATCAATGAGGTACATCATTCTAATGGTATCTAATCTTCAAAGTCGGACTCATCTTCACCCCTGGCATCACAAACTGTTAACTTATTGAGGAACTGCTGAGGCTCTAGTGAAAAATATTTTGCCAATTTTTGAACATACTTTACTTTTGCTGCCTTTACACCAAGTTGCCCACTGTAAAGTGTCTCCTCTGGGTATGTAACAACCCTGACTGAGGGCTTTAGAAGGCAGAATATTGTTGTGACCTGAGCAGACATATTTTCAAAAACTTTTTTGTCATTTCTGAAATCTGAACACCTTGTATTTGCTGACTGTGTTCTTCTCTCCTTCCTTTCTGACTGACTTTTCATACAACTGACCATCGTGGGATTTGAAATCCAGCATGTCATTCTTTGCCTTCAGCACGTAATCTTTCGTGCTTGTTTTTGGCCTAATCTCTTCATAACCTGAATCAAACTCATGCTGCACGGGCGCTGCCATCCTGGATGATTAGTGCTGCCACCTATGACATTAAGCTAAATTTGTGCAAGAGAGGCCCAAGTTCTGGAGTTGGGCCCCTCCACTCAGTGTATTTTAAATGCTGTGAATAGTCAGTACATTATTGTAACCTTTATGTACACAATCAGATAGCTTGTCTCTTAAGTATCATTAAACGTATATCTCAATTTTGCAAAATTGTGGACTTTTGGATTCACCAATTCAATTAGTTGAAATGGTTTTAAAAATCTAACGAATGCAGAGCGTGGATTCAACATGAAAACCTAATTATTTCACCTTACTACTTGAAATCATAAGTACGCTCAGTATTAATGGTCCATATTATCACATTTATTGTTATTCAAAAGTTAGGGTAACTTTTTATTTAATATTTATTTTTGATTTCTCTTTCAAATTTTGTCTTACCATTTCCTGTTAGTTTACTGAATAACTGTCGCATCTTTGTGATATTTCAATATTTGATTAAGAAACTTAATATGTATCTTCAAGATGCATGACAACTTCTATTTCTTGGGTATTTATACTTCTAAAAACAAGCCAGTAAAGCAAATGTGGGTGTTGGGTCCACCTGTTTATTACTTCATGTACTTGAAAGTAGTTATAGGTTAAGCAGAGTGACATTTATTCCAGAGTTATAATCAGAGGAGACAAATCAGACCCTGCTGTGTTATGTACGGACACTCAGACTTATGAAATTAAAGAAGCAGGCACATCAAATTCTCTCCTGCTGTTTCCGTCCCTTGTGTGGCCGGACGAAACAGAGACTAGCGATACTGTTGACACAATAACAATTGCTTCACAAGAGGTGAGGCCAGTAGTCATTGTATGTGATTTGTTGGAATTTTGCTTGTCAGTTTTAAAGTGATTAGGTTTACATTCGAAGAAGTGAATTAATACTGATATGTCTAATACCACTTACATAATATTATAGCAAATTGATTAGAGAAACTCATAGTCAAAATTTGATTTAAAAGCTGGTGTGTCAAATTTTAAAGTAATTAATTTAAATCTTTCTCATGCAATAATGTTTTTTCAAAATGAAGGGCATAAATAGTGACAAATGTTAATGTTGCAATGTTATTTTAAAACTTAACTCAATATTATAATATTGTTGTTTAAACTTATTTGTAATCTCAGTGTTCATTAGATACTGATTTTGGTATTAATTAACAGTTCACTCAACTCTTACCGTTACTGTTTTTTACCTTTATTAATTAACAGTTCACTCAACTCTTACCGTTACTGGTTTTTATCTCAATATTAATTAACAGTTCGCTCAACTCTTACCGTTACTGTTTTTTACCTTGATATTAATTAACAGTTCACTCAACTCTTACCGTTACTGTTTTTTATGTTGATATTAATTAACAGTTCACTCAACTCTTACCGTTACTGTTTTTTACCTCAATATTAATTAACAGTTCACTCAACTCTTACCGTTACTGTTTTTTACCTCGATATTAATTAACAGTTCACTCAACTCTTACCGTTACTGTTTTTTACCTCGATATTAATTAACAGTTCACTCAACTCTTACCGTTACTGTTTTTTATGTTGATATTAATTAACAGTTCGCTCAACTCTTACCGTTACTGTTTTTTATGTTGATATTAATTAACAGTTCATTCTTACCATAACTTACAATGATTTTATCAATACATATGGCACATTTTTGCAGCAACGTCTCATTGCATGCTATTTTTGTTATCACATATCTTGAGATTATTTTTACTTTCATAGCCACATCAAACATCTTAGAAAGTTTTGTAAGTATAAATGTTCAGTGAGGTATTAATATCATGAAGGTAGCAGGAATCTTCCACAATTATTTTGAGCTTCGTCTGTGTAAACCTAGACTCCAGAAACTCAGGTATCTACTGGAAGAAAATCTCTACACTGGGAAAGAATACGAAGCAGACAATGTTGGTGTAAAGGTAATAATTAATAATGTCTTACAAACAAGTAGCAGACGGTGTTGGTGTAAGGGTAATAATTAACAATGTCTTACAAACAAGTAGCAGACGGTGTTGGTGTAAGGGTAATAATTAACAATGTCTTGCAAACAAGTAGCAGACGGTGTTGGTGTAAAGGTAATAATTAACAGTGTTGGAAACAAGTAGCAGACGGTGTTGTTATAAAGGCAATAATTAACAATATGTGATATCAACATATGATATTTTAAATGTAATTATTATACAATGCCCTCTGGTGACTTAGCAGGAATTTTGAATGTTTATGACAGTAAAATCTGTGTTTCGATACCCGTGATGAACATAGCACAGATAGTCCGTTGCATGTTTAGCTGTGTGCTTGAAAACATAATGAAATATGAAATATTTTCTATAAACCTGAATTATGTAATAATTTATGGGTAAAACATGACAAAAGTAATTGACATTATACAAGTGACATTCTGAACCATTCACTGCTATCTAAACTAGAATAATTTTCATCACTATATTCAATTACACAGGATTACTTGTAATAATGACTTACAGTTATCAGAACTGTGATAACTGTACATTAGATTTGTTTCTCTGGTAGAATATTGAGATATGCTGACCAAAATGGAATTGTGGTTTGGAATTGGAATCTGAGTTTTCCTTGTTTTTTGTATCTAAATAACAAACACTTAAGATAATTGTAGTTTTTAGTGGATTTGAATGCATAATTTCTGAATAGAATCAGATTGCACCACCAACTTGTTTGGTTTCATTGTGAACTTCGTGAAAAATGTTTGGACTTTATAATAAATTTAGATTTCAGTTTTATGTGAAAACATTAATACTTGTATTGGTATCGTACTGGAGAAATTATGTGTAAAGGGTACTATTTAATTACTACTAAGGTGATATATAAAGACACTGTTTTGTAATTTAAAATTAATGAAAACCCAGTTTATGTTATTCATTCTTATTTGGTTATCTGTAATGATAATTTTTAATGTTCACAATAAATTAATGAACAATAACTTTTGACTGACTTATTGTCATTTCTTTATGAAACTGGAAAATTAAGTCAGACATTATTCCCTTCCATTATTTTCCTTTGTTAAGATGATAATTTTTTGTGTTAATACATTTTATCCAATATTTCTCACAATAGTACACATTTCAAGACCTGTTGAACAGAATCCAGGCTAGTCCAAAAGAACTTGAAACAGCTCTACAAGAAATGCAGGCATGTTGTATAGATGGTGAGTGTCAAGGTCACATTAAGTATAAGGTTCTGGACCGGGTAGTAACCTCTGGATTGACATGATTCGTGGAGAGTGTTAGCTTTACGTTAACCACGTTTAAGGTACAAGAATTGAAGGAGTTGCCAGTGGCCTTCATAAATCTGCTTGTCTCTCAAACTATTGACATTTATTTACACTGTCAATACTGCTTTCTTATCTGTTATAACAATTGTTGTTAAAAAGCAGCTCAGAAATTATTCATATTCTACATGTAAAACCTGGAGTACTCGGGTGTTCGAGTGAGATGAATTGTAGTGTTGGTTACAGTTTTTCATCTAACTTGTGTGTCATTAGAGATCATTTAACCAACTACCTTATAACAGAGTTTTAGAGGAGCCTGGATTGACTGATTTCCTTTGTGTGGTATCCAGTCTTACATACATATTTTTTCTTTAGGGTATTGGAGGATGCTAGGTTTTGATTTCCAGTTCTCAGTCTTCAATCAAATAGTAAACTTAGTTGAATCAAATTCCTGGCCTTCTGATGGTATTCCATTACAACCTGTGCTCAACACCCTAGAAGATCTGTTTCCAAGGTAAAGTGATTCTCATCTCAGATAACCACCAACTCTTCAAAGAAAGTTTTTTTTTCCAAACAACTCGTTCAAAATATACAACTTGTTCTATCCTTTCTAATTCTAACATTTGTATTCAAAGTTCATATATTTCATACCCAAGACATGTACGTGTTAACAAGTAAAAGAAGAAACAAGTGATTGTTATTCTGAAGTGAAAGTTTTGCTTTACTCCTGACAAATGTTCATTATTTGGTTGTCGACTCCTTACCTTCATTTGTATCTAGAATGTATAGTTTATATAGTTTTTCATTTGTTTCTGGTATGTAACATTAATGTTATTTTAATACATACAAAACAAGAGAAGCCATAGGTAAACACATAATAAATCACCAACACTTAGCATAAGTAAATATTTCAATACAAAATCACATACGGTTATTGTATTTGTTTTAAACCATGTTTACAGAATGTTTTGTTATCGAGTCAAGTTGTATTTTGCATGTTTTATGGCGATCATGTTTTTTTCTTATGTTCCTAAATTTATCCTATGGCCAAAGGTTATGTATAACTTGTTTTCTGTGAAAGTTAACTCGGACATAAGTATATGTTTTTAATCCTTTCACTGTAGCTGGGACAAACATTTACCAATTCTCACCCTGTGATTGGTACAAATATCTCCCATTGTTATTAAACATTACTCTTTGTGATTGTATGTATTTTCACTCGACCATTCAGTAACCAACAACATGAAAAACTGGAATGTGTGTAGACAGTTCCCACATCACTAGATTATCTGGTTGTCACCCTCATTACAATGTGAATATGTTTTGTATACTTAGTACAGATAGCATAGGAGTGGAAGTATGTTAAATGGTAGTTCTACATGTAGTGACGATGATGATGAAGTAATGGGACAATAGGATGATAGTTCTACATCTAATGATGATGATGAAGTAATGGGACAATAGGATGATAGTTCTACATCTAGTGATGATGATGATGAAGTAATGAGACGAGGATGATAGTTCTACATCTAGTGACGATGATGATGAAGTAACGAGACAAGAGAATAGTTCTACATGTAGTGACGAAGTAATGACACGAGGATGATAGTTCTACATCCAGTGATGATGATGAACTAATGAGACGAGAGGATGATAGTTCTACATCTAGTGTTGATGATGAAGTAACGAGACAAGAGGATGATAGTTCTACATGTAGTGATGATGAAGTGATGACACAAGAGGATGATAGTTCTACATCTAGTGATAATGATGAAGTAACGAGACAAGAGGATGATAGTTCTACATCTCGTGTTGATGATGAACCTGGACGCAGTAAAGGAAGACATAAATTGTGTAAACATTCATGTAATGTTAGTGAGGGGTGGGTGCACTAGAATATGTGTCACAGCTGTGGTGGACAGGATAAAAATTGTGTAATTTATTTTTATATAAGGGAAAACGAAGTACCTTATGTAATCAACTTTTTACTGTTATAAATAGAAAATATCACAATATTGCTGTAAATATAGAACACCACCTACATATGCTAACAAAACATCTGATAAACTTGAATGTATTATATTTGTAATGGTTCTTTAATGTTACCACAGATAATTTCAATTCAACTGAACTGTGTAAAGAATTTTTATAGATATTGGATGTACCTACAAAAACATTTTGTCTGTCATGGTAGAATCTCCATCATCAAATGTAACAGTCACCTACTGTTTCTAAGGGAATACTGTAGAAGTCACTCATGTACTGTTTATGATAGTAAACTGTAGAAGTCACTCTCATGTACTGTTTATGATGGTAAACTGTAGAAGTCACTCTCATGTACTGTTTATGATGGTAAACTGTAGAAGTCACTCTCATGTACTGTTTATGATGGTAAACTGTAGAAGTCACTCTCATGTACTGTTTATGATGGTAAACTGTAGAAGTCACTCTCATGTACTGTTTATGATGGTAAACTGTAGAAGTCACTCTCATGTACTGTTTATGATGGTAAACTGTAGAAGTCACTCTCATGCACTGTTTATGATGGTAAACTGTAGAAGTCACTCTCATGCACTGTTTATGATGGTAAACTGTAGAAGTCACTCTCATGCACTGTTTATGATGGTAAACTGTAGAAGTCACTCTCATGCACTGTTTATGATGGTAAACTGTAGAAGTCACTCTCATGCACTGTTTATGATGGTAAACTGTAGAAGTCACTCTCATGCACTGTTTATGATGGTAAACTGTAGAAGTCACTCTCATGCACTGTTTATGATGGTAAACTGTAGAAGTCACTCTCATGCACTGTTTATGATGGTAAACTGTAGAAGTCACTCTCATGCACTGTTTATGATGGTAAACTGTAGAGGTCACTCTCATGCACTGTTTATGATGGTAAACTGTAGAGGTCACTCTCATGCACTGTTTATGATGGTAAACTGTAGAGGTCACTCTCATGCACTGTTTATGATGGTAAACTGTAGAGGTCACTCTCATGCACTGTTTATGATGGTAAACTGTAGAGGTCACTCTCATGTACTGTTTATGATGGTAAACTGTAGAGGTCACTCTCATGTACTGTTTATGATGGTAAACTGTAGAGGTCACTCTCATGTACTGTTTATGATGGTAAACTGTAGAGGTCACTCTCATGTACTGTTTATGATGGTAAACTGTAGAGGTCACTCTCATGTACTGTTTATGATGGTAAACTGTAGAGGTCACTCTCATGTACTGTTTATGATGGTAAACTGTAGAGGTCACTCTCATGTACTGTTATGATGGTAAACTGTAGAGGTCACTGTCATGCACTGTTTATGATGGTAAACTGTAGAGGTCACTGTCATGTACTGTTATGATGGTAAACTGTAGAGGTCACTGTCATGCACTGTTTATGATGGTAAACTGTAGAAGTCACTGTCATGTACTGTTATGATGGTAAACTGTAGAAGTCACTGTCATGCACTGTTTATGATATAAGTTACTGGCTCTTTATTCTGAAAATATTTAATCTTTAGGAGGATCGTAGAAGAGTGCTTTCACTGGTATGCCCATCCCGTTGGACAAACAACACATGAAGGTAAGACAGTTTTTATGTTGGTACACAGAACTAAACTGTCAGTAGATACTAATGCTGCGTAATACCTTTTATCCATCCTAGTGACGTCAGCAGAGAGGAACTGATGAAAGATATTTTTGTCAGTAATTCACATTGCTCGACACTTAACACAGAGTTGTTAAAACATCGAAGTGTTTAGTGAGACTTTATGTAATCGTGTAAAATTTGGACAACTAATTTGTGACAAAAAGAGTCACTTTTCATGACTATGTCTCAATTGATTGTGAAAGTATAGAGCTATGCTTCATTATTATGCACCTAGTAGACAGTTTTTGAGTACATACAACAGTAAATTTGATGAAGAAAAGACGAATCATTCTAATTTCAGTCCCTCAAATTTTAATCTTTGGCTTACAACTTGTCTAAATCTGTCCACCACACCATGTGCATAGATTTACAATTTTTTGTGGCATGCCATTCAAAATGCTGTACATAAACTGTCACTGTCACATGACAACAATCACAGTTGAAGGGTCAAGTGATTTATTAGAGTGAATTCTAATATTTATCAGTATTTATTTTGGTTGCTTTTTAAGTTTTCAGATGGTGAATAGTTATATCTTTCTGTATTATTTTATGGTTTTTACCATATCCAATAATGTCAAACTGACCTATGGAAAGTTACCTGTGTTGTAGTGGAGAAGAATTGTCTAAAATGTAGCCATGTTTCAGTTATAATACATTATATACATGTATGCATTATTACTATCTACAAACAAATTAAATTTGTCTTAAAACAATGAATAAAGTTATGACGTTTGTACCAGCTTCTCATTGATGTAGTTTGCTAAGTCTTAAGAAATGTCAAACAGGATAAAAACAGAACCTACCAGCATGAATATTTGTCTCAAAATAGAGACACCACTGATATATTTGAAAGTAATTAAGAACTAAGTTGGGGAAAGGACATTCTGAGCTTTCAATTGGTTGTTCACATGTCATTTGTATAAGTTAGTGTATGTAAGGGACCATTTCCACAAATAGAAGGTGGGCTACTGTGTTTTATTTGGTGCATGAGTAATATCTCACCAAATAGAAAAGACAGGAGGTTCATATTTTATATTCTAGCTTTTCAGTATTGGTAATTCATGTTTCTAATTTGTACAAAACTGTAGATTTTATATTTTGACACCAAACATCCAATTTCAACCATTAATCTCAGCATACCCTGTGACACATGAAAATCAATGAAGCATACCCTGTGACACACGAAAATCAATGAAGCATACCCTGTGACACACGAAAATCAATGAAGCATACCCTGTGACACACGAAAATCAATGAAGCATACCCTGTGACACACGAAAATCAATGAAGCATACCCTGTGACACATGAAAATCAACCCTGTGACACATGAAAATCAATGATTATGTGTTTGTTTTCCAATTTACTTTCAAATAATGTATGATATTAAAATTTTAATTATAATCTACAGTTTGATAACAAGAATTGACAACACAATAGTTCAATAAAAGTTTTAATGCGAGTTAACAAACTGATGGCATGACCTTTGACCCATGAACTGTATGGAAAGGGCTAAGCAGTATTATTTATTTAATGTTTTCTGGAGTCTAGCTTCTGTCACAACCTAGTCACTGAAACTATTTCGTGTTTCAGACACCCCTCATCTCTTTCGTTACATAGTAAAACAATTATTTCTTAAATTTCGATGTGATGGTAAGTAATTGTAAAATCTGTAACATATTAAAAGATATAAAAAACTGGCTACAGCAATGATATTTAAGACATTTTTTTCATTTTTTTAGGATACGATCTATATTGTTGGAATGAAGACAAAATGTGTGCATTTCTTGGAGAGGTTATTTTAAGGCCTACAGGAAAAGCAAGTAGATTAACAACTTTTCTCGTTCTTGCGACTGACATCAGTGTTATTCCTTGTGTTGTCTGTATATGTTGACATATAGAGCAGGTTTAGTAATTTCTGTTTGTTATTTTTAAAGAAATGTTTCTTACATCAGCATTCATGACTTTTATCAGAATAAGAATCGATAAGACTGAGTCCAGTTGTTAATAAAGACTTAATTACTCGACGAAACAAATGAATAAGAAAATCAGAGTTTGAAAGTGTATTGAAACAATAGTCATTACCAGGGATAGTGATACAGAAAGTTCATGACTTCATAAATATTTATACTTTAAATTTAAATTTATTACTAATTTAAACAGACTGTACTTATCCTGGCATTTCATCAAAATAAACTTCTGTCCTGTTTTAAGAAATAAAACAAAGATCTCAGAAAACGTTTCTAACACACAATCTCACATCTTTGTTCAGGACCTAGTTGAAGCTCAAAGCTAGAATTCCACTTCAAGAATAAACTGTAAAAGTATTAAAATAACTGACATGGGAACTTGTCCTTATCATTTACGATCAGTTAATCTAAGTTTAGAAGATGGTTGTTGTGCTTTTCGGGTTTTAGTATTCTGTTTTTCTTTATCCAGATCTGTCCACGCGTGACATTTCACTTTTGTTTCATCAAATGTTAGTCTTCCAGAACATCTGTGAAGCAGCCTTTAAAACTTGTGTTATAAAGATGGTGTAAATATTACTGAATTGTATGTTTTAAAGTATATTGTGGAATCAACAAGACACTCTTTCTCTTAACAGGTATAAAGTATGAGTTAAATTATATGGAAAAGGTCATATCTGTTGCACTGATAGTGCTGTTAGCTAAGAAAGGAACTGTGTGAGGGGGACGTAACGCGAGAAGGGAAACTGTGTGAGGGGGACGTAACGCGAGAAGGGAAACTGTGTGAGGGGGACGTAACGCGA
Source organism: Carcinoscorpius rotundicauda (assembly GCA_011833715.1). Taxonomy (NCBI): domain Eukaryota; kingdom Metazoa; phylum Arthropoda; class Merostomata; order Xiphosura; family Limulidae; genus Carcinoscorpius; species Carcinoscorpius rotundicauda. The sequence goes on from CM022394.1 coordinate 132,712,933, forward strand.
GAAGGGAAACTGTGTGAGGGGGACGTAACGCGAGAAGGGAAACTGTGTGAGGGGGACGTAACGCGAGAAGGGAAACTGTGTGAGGGGGACGTAACGCGAGAAGGGAACTGTGTGAGGGGGACGTAATGCAAGAAGGGAACTGTGATGGGATGTAGATAATTCTACTTTGTTATTACAAAGGTTGTCTCAAACAATTGACTTGGCCTTCATTAAGAAACTAACACAAAATTAGCAAAATAATTTTAATAAACTATGTAGTCTTCTAATTGCTGTATGGAACATTTGGGTATTAATAGTAAAATATATTAACTTTTGTTGTTGGTATGTGTGTGGCATGTTTTTTTAATGATTAAAAATTGGATTTTGTCTGTAGTTTAACTTGGAAGAATTCCTTTATGTCTGGCAAAGCTCAGTTCCAGAAGGAATGAAAACTAATTTGAAACAGTTAGAGGTAAGTAATGTTGATTATTATGTGTGGCTTAATCTCTGGCAGTAAGTACAGATTACTGTGATATTATATTTAGAGTGAAGTATAAAGTTGTGTCAGTTTATCTAAATTCAGGTTTGTGCTAGATTTTACAGATTTCTTGTTTCTACCTTAATCTAAAGTTTGACCTAATTTTATTAGGTGCTCATAAATCGGTTTTAGCTGTGACAGTGAGTGATGTTTGAGTAGGAAGAAATTTTGTGCATTATTCATGTTTTATCACAGCTGTTATAGATAACTAGTTTCTGTATGTTGTGTGATATGTACCAAAGCTGAAGGAAACTCGTCTACTGTTAATTGTTTTTGTATTGTAAATAATTATCGCTACATCTCATTGATTAGGCCTAACAAGTACATTTAATATTGCTATCTAAAAGGTGCTCGGTGTCTTTTCAATTACCCACTTTCCTTTCTAGGGTATAGCCCTCACGGATCGATCTTCCAAACCTCAAACAATCTGTTTCTTCCCAGTGTGGAAACTTCCCGAGGATGTTTCTTCACGGTAAAGTTATTGTTTACTTAATTGTACACCAGATGGCTCATTTGCTCACTGTGTGTTGGGTGACAAAAAATGTAATTCGTTGTTTTACTCGGCACAGAACTGCTTTGCACAACAACATCACACCTCTCTGATACAGATATGTTGAAATATGTTGTTCCCCTCTGTTTCTAACAACACTGTGTAGCCCACTTGCTGGCTGTCATAAGACTTACAACATTATTTTTGCAGTGGTCCACTGGTAGGCTTGTAGTAGAAGTAACCTCAGAAGTGCACACTAATAGAATAATTATAGTTACAAACAGCCGCTTGCTATAATCTAACACTTGTTTACAAAAATCAGTTTTACACCATAAGAAACTGTCATAGTTTTCATCGGGGTTACATAATATAGATAAATATTTTTTTCTGTCAAAGTTCCATTTCTTAACTAAATTTTAATCAAAGTTTCATAAGTAATTCTTATCAGGTTTGCTTGCCATATTTGGAAGTAATAAGATCGTATCAAACTAGTGTTGATGTAGGTTTGTGAGCCATAACTGTCGTCTGTATGAGAACTTTATGTTTTAATTATAAACTGATTGGGTTATTTTATCTGTGCTCTTCTTCAAGTAAATGTAACTTCAACATGTTCTAAACCTTCAAAAAACAAATTATTGAATATTTCAGGTTTAACGTTCTCTTCAGAACTCGTGAAAAATGGACATTGGAGGATATTACACCTTATGTTAAGTAAGTAGATAATAAAGGTTTAGATTGATGGTATGGGTCAGTTGGTGTGAACAGAGTCACTGCTTTGTGTTAACAAGTAATAACGTCAGTGTTAGCACGAGAGAAATTTCACATTTATGTTTAAGGTGTTAACCTTTTCTTTCACAAAATTAGCACATGTTATGAAATTATTTTTAGAAATATTTGTGTTAATTTGCCTGGAACATCTGTTGTTTTTTTTTCTTTGGTTGCCCTCTTAACACCGTGTGGTGTCTGTTTCCGTGCTTAACAGTTAAAAGTAACTTTTATAAAATGTTAAATGTGATATTAGAAGGTTTGATTCTGTTGCGTCACATTTAGGTTTGAAGTTTTGTCAAACCATTAATGTTCTTTGTATAATTTTTGTAAGACACATGACGTGTTAATGAACTGTAGTGACACTGTGTTTAGAAAATTACAGATAGAAGTGTTTAGTAAATTAGTGGTATATGTTGAGTGATGTTTGATGAATTAATGACACATTGTACGTTGTGTTTAGTGTTTCAAGAGAATGAAGCCCCATTCTTGTAGTTAACACAAATATAATTTTTATATTTTTTTCAGGGATCTCTCTACAGAAAATTTAAACGCCAATGCTTTACTAACCAAAAATGCACGTGCGTCCTTCCAAAATGGTGTGAAGTTTTACAGTGCCAAGTGGCCAGTCTTGTGACCTGAAGAAGACGCATGTGCATAGATTAAAACATTATACCTTTCTACGTTTTACCTAGAACTGTCAAATGTTTGTACAGAAATAACCAGTGAAGACACTGGAGCCCTCTGTTACATTTACTTATGAAACTCCAAAACCAGCTGTAACGTAATGTAAGAACAAATTGACCCTGAACAAAACTATCAAATATTGGTGTTTGTTAGTTGAATACGCCAAGTTTCATTAAATACATGTGTTAAGTGTTTTTCTAAACTAAGAAACAACAAAAGTAAGAAAACAGTATTTAATTATACCAATTGACTCATGTCTTCACTCATATTAGTATTATAGTAACACACAGATTTGATATTTCTAATTCTTTATAAAATCTCGGCAAAATATTTTTTTCTCGTGGATACTTTTTATGATTATTATACCCTAAGATGGCGCCACTTATTAATGATGGAAATACTAGAATAGTCTAAAGATATATTTCGTACTTAATTAATTATTTGTCTAAGTGAAATGAATTTTGTACATGAAAATAAGACCCAGTCGAGATAGTGTTATAAATACTTTAATAAACCACGACTAAAAAATAAAATAATTCAACAAAAAAAGAACATGGCGGTTGATATATAATTTTTTTTATAAAACGTTAACCGAAGATAATTTTCCTGTGGTGGGTAGCCGCAGATAACTCTTTCTGTAGCATTGCGCGAAAGTACAGAAACCAAGAAGTGGATGGTGTAAGGATACAGAATACTGTGGATGTTTGCTAACAGAAATAGCACTTCTGAAATAAAACTTAAGTAAAAAGATCGACTTCACTGTTTTGTGCTGAAACCTGACTTTTAATCTAAGGGTGTAGTATGAACAAGTGAAACTGGGATAGCTTTTCTTATAGTGAAATACCAGTTTTGTGTTAAAATGTATGTTTTCTCCGTAAAATAAATTTCGGAACAAACTGTTGTCAGCTTATCACTAGAAGTGTGTTGTACAAAGAGTTTAAATTGTATATACGATCGATTTAAAAGAAACCAAATGTGCTTTGTTTAATGACCAGGTGGTTAAAGGCACTCGACTCGTAATTCCAGGGTGGCTGGTTCGAAACATAAAACATGCTTGTGGGGAAATTATAAAGTTACGGTCAATCCCATTGTTCGTTGGTAAAAGAGTAGCTCAAGAATTGGCATTTGGTGATCATAACTAGCTGCCTTCCCTTTAGTCTTACATTGCTAACTTAGGGACGGCTAGCGTACACAGCCCTCGTGTAGCTTTCGCGAAATTCAAAACAAACAAGCCTCGTTTAATTCCAATGGTTCATTACCTCTGTGTGTGAGAGAGAAAACAAAATTCAGTAAAACCTGTCTAAGCCGGAAATATAAAAAAAATTTGTAGCATTATCTTAAGATTTCTCTTATAAACGCCCTCTATATGGCGGAACCTGCATAACGCGAAAGGTAACCTATTTTTCATCTACCTCTTCTATCAACAAGTGGGATTAGAACTTGAGTAAGGCGGAAAAAATGTTTTTGATAAAGTATTGATTTATTGTTTAATTAATTTGTTTAAATATTAAAATATTGGTTAATTATGTTCTGTCCCCACGCTAGTATTTAAGTAATTCTCACGAAAAAATAAATTCCTATGCTCCCTAATTTTAAAATTTAAGGTAAAATTTACCATGGGTAAAATGTAAAAGTAAAAATTCACGCTGTTTAAAATTTTTAAAGAAGAATCAACTTCCTGTGGAATGGAAAGTGTAGACGACAAGTGTTATGTTCGTGGAATTTTGGAAAAAATATATAACTATAAAATATGAATATTCTACTTTTCATAGATAACGTAACTTGTCACCCAAATATTCGTTTAGTCTTTCTACCTCCATGTACATCAGTTCTACAGTTACTAGATAATGGAATTATACAGTATATAAAATAGAAATACAGAAAACTGATGTTAACATATTTTTACAAACGTGGACGACTGTAAGAAAGCATCTGAAATGACCATGAAAAATTGTGTTAGATACAATTGTAGTTTTAAGTCATTCAATCAAATGTGTAATAAAGTGCTTTATAAACTGTAGATTTATTCTTGATACTGTGTAGAAGTTTGTTATGATGATTCTTGTGAAATTCAAACTGATTGATACAGATGATTCTGTGAACGTTGACATGAATGTTTTAATATAAACTGATGAAACATTTAAAATATATAATAAAATCTCAAGATGGTAACTGTGAGAGATTCAGAAGATGAACAAAATGTAAAAGACAGTGAAGAAATAGAAATTCCCACTTCATCACAAGTGTTAAGTTATATTAACGGTATCAAAGTGTACACAGAAATGAAGTGGAAAATGAACTTCAAGAAAAGGCCGTAAAATTGATGTTCTATTTTAACCATGTGAGAAAACAAAACACTTGAACTGGACACTTTCTTCAAATAAATTTAAGATTTTGTGTATATTTTGAATGTTTATTTTTGTTCTTATTCTATTAGATATAACATAAACAGTATAATTTTATTCACAAATGTCTTACTTCCCTTGAGTCAAGCAAGTATAACGTTCTACTCACAAATTATATATAATTTAGACATGTTCCTGTCTGGGCCGGAAATTTTACTGGGTCCCGTGCGATTCCATCTTAGATTTTACTGTATTAATAAAGTTAAGTAAACAAAATCAAAAGGAAGAACTGCGATAAAAACAGCAAATACAAACCTCTGACTAATTACATTAGTTTGTTATAACCTGGAAACAAGCAGAAACAAAAAATAATAAACTGCACTAAGTGAAAAGATCTCGGGGTACAAGCTATAATGTGGGATACACAATGTGCCCTAAGTTCCGGAGGTGGCTAAGGAAATAGGACTCACATTGTGGTGGGGATACACCGTCTATAAGTCTTAACCTTCATTCACCAGTCTCGCATAAAGAAATAAAAATAAGGAGTTGTAGCAATAAATACAGAAATTAGAAGAGCGAGATATGGGTGCTAAAGCCCATTATGTCCTACATCTATATCATCATTTACTGCCTGGAGACAGTTGTGGGAAGGTGACTGCTTTCCAAAGTAAGGAAGAAGACTTATCTGCAGAACGTATCCAGTGATTAACTGTTCTTATGTTGGTATTTTGTGAGACTGGCCGTCATATTAAACTGCGAACTGTTAATGGAAATAGCAAAACTGGATACTTGTAGTATCAACTGGAAAGTTTGTACTTCCGTTTAATAGTGGATGTGCGTCTGTGTACGAGGTATACGAAAGAAACTAAACTATGGCATTTTCAACTCTTAATTAAAATCAAATATATATATTTTTTTTTCTACAAACGAGAGAAGTCTAATCTATCTAAAACTAAATAGAAACTAGATTTCAAAATCTATACGAATATCTGGACTAATGAATTTCAGTGAAAACACGGTTGGAAAATGTAGGCTTTTGTTATACGTTTCAGCTTAGAGTCGATTTAGGAAAAATATAAACAAGCTTCAATATTTTACGTTTTGCTTGTAGCGAGAGAACTAAACGTGGAAAAAACATCTCCAAGAAAACATTTCTTAACCTTTGTTCGTAGCGAACTGCTATTACTCGTGATATATAAAAGTAAACATTTGGTGTGTATTTATGTTTATTTAAATAAACCAATGAGACCACGTTAATGGAAAGGTAAAAAAAGAAGATAAGAATATAACAGTGTACGTTCACCATCTAGTAAAAAAAACGAGGGCCACGTGCCTCGTTCTGCATAATTTAAAAATCCCAGGACTGATATGTGAAATTGTAAGTTTAGCATTGTCGTTAGATATGAACTCGTTATCGGAGTTATTTTAGTGAGTTTTTGTTGACTTAAACATTGAGTACAATAAAATTCAATTTGTAGTTTAAGGCCAACAATTATTGGACGTAAAAAAAAGTAATCGAATTTATGCAGCTACGAATTTTGAAAATATTCCTCGAGCTCTTTATTTCTATATTTTATTCAAATAAATATTGTTTACCTACAGATGGTTTAATGTTGTCATGAGACGAGATAATAAATCGCATAAGAAAGTTCATTCGTAACCTGTTTTGCGGTACTGGTTTCTGTGTTATTAGTTTTGCAAGTATGCATAGAAATTGGCAAAATACACTAATTTGGTTCTGTTATTTAGCTTCATGTTAGAAATAGATTAAGCACTCTAAAACCACTTGGGTTCTCTTCCAGTTTCCGTCAAAACAGCTACCTAACCTGGGACCAATTATGTTTATGCCAAAGTGACTTTGAACGCCTTTTATGCTTTGTCATTTAATATAGAAGTTAGGCCTATTGTGCTTTTTAACGTTGAATACTTTATCCAATTTCGTAGGTATAACACAATCTGGCTTATTGTGTATTCGGTCCCCCACGTGACTTTATATTGTTGCACACAAAGCTAACCAACAATCTGTGATGTGCCAACAACGGATACAGAAACTAGCTGCCCCCCAGTGGCTCAGCGGTATGTCTGCGGACTTACACGCTAAAATCCGGGTTTCGATACCCGTGGTGGGCAGAGCACAGATAGCCCATTGTGTAGCTTTGTGCTTAATTCAAAACAACAACAACAAGAAACTAGCTTTCAGTCTGATAAGTTACTGCACGTGCCAGACTTACTCATGAAAAATGCTGGGAAATTTATTTTTCCAACCCTGTTTTCATTTATTCATGAAGTCGTTGGAAGCGTAGGACATTGTATGGCTGAAATACTTTTCTTCTTAAAAAGACTTCAAGACAATGACTGTGGAAGGTAGTGCTAAAATATACTAGGCCTAATACCTTCGTCTTATTACAAATATAACTAATTAAACAAGTATGTTTCTGTTTTTAAATTGTTTAGTGAAACAAACTATGCCATTCTCCCACTGTTGACAGTTAGAACAATGAAACATTTTGGTATAACTGCTTGTGTACATTTTACAATGAAATCAATATACTGAGATCAACCCCACTATTGGTTGGTAAAAGAATACTCCCATGAGTTTGTGATGACTAGCTGCCTTCCCTAAGTCTTACTTCACTAAATTAACGATGGCTAAAGCAGACAACCCTTGTGTAGCTTTCCGTTAAATTCAGAAACATACAAAATCATCTGATAGCCGAAAAATGTTTTGTCTCAGAGACCCAAACGTATTTCTCCATCGGATAGCTGTAAATAATTTAAACATTATTCAATATAAGTTTGAAAAAAAATTAGCTTGGAACAAGTGTTTGACCACTGATTTAGTCTTAATAGTTTGATTTTCTATATACACTTTGAAGGTAAGGTGTATGTTACAAAAAATAACCCAAATTCCGTTTTTTTTTATATTCCTTAACTAACTACTTCAGAGCTTATTTTCCGCCCTCGAATGTGCTCGTGCTTTCAGTCGTGGGGACGTTATAATATTTCAGTCAATACCACTGTTCGTTGCTGTAAGTAGCCTAATAGGTGGTGGTAATGAATGGTTTTTGTCTGGCTACCACTGCAAAATTAGGGACAGGTAGCGCTCCAGTAGCTTAGTGTGAAATTAAACAAAAGGAATAAAACTGAACTCATTTATGCAGCGGAAAACTACAATAAACTTCACTTTGATGCACTTTGTCGTGTATAAACGCATATAAGGCGATCTGCTATGCAGTTTTATGGCATTCAGTTGAAGACATGATGACTGATACGTACAGATCAAAAGTATATGAACTGAAGAGAAGTAGCTAATAAGTCAAAGATTCTTCCACGAATTAAAAGTATATAATGTTGCAAGACTTGTAGGATCTAAGAATGCATACCGTAACCGATATTTTCGACCTTTATCTGAACAATGCTTGTTCAGAAAAAGAAACTTGAAAATTTAAAGAACGATAGAGCTTCTGGGTAATCAAGGGTTTTGAAGGAGGTTCCAGATAATATTTCATCAAGGGTTTTGAAGAAGATTCCAGATAATATTTCATCAGAGGTTTTGAAGGAGGTTCCAGATAATATTTCATCAGGGGTTTTGAAGGAGGTTCCAGATAATATTTCATCAAGGGTTTTGAAGGAGGTTCCAGATAATATTTCATCAGGGGTTTTGAAGGAGGTTCCAGATAATATTTCTCAGGGGTTTTGAAGGAGGTTCCAGATAATATTTCATCAGAGGTTTTGAAGGAGGTTCCAGATAATATTTCTCAGGGGTTTTGAAGGAGGTTCCAGATAATATTTCATCGGGGGTTTTGAAGGAGGTTCAAGATAATATTTCATCAAGGATTTTGAAGGAGGTTCCAGATAATATTTCATCAAGGGTTTTGAAGGAGGTTCCAGATAATATTTCTCAGGGGTTTTGAAGGAGGTTCCAGATAATATTTCTCAGGGGTTTTGAAGGAGGTTCCAGATAATATTTCATCAGGGGTTTTGAAGGAGGTTCCAGATAATATTTCATCAAGGGTTTTGAAGGAGGTTCCAGATAATATTTCATCAAGGATTTTGAAGGAGGTTCCAGATAATATTTCTCAGGGGTTTTGAAGGAGGTTCCAGATAATATTTCTCAGGGGTTTTGAAGGAGGTTCCAGATAATATTTCTCAGGGGTTTTGAAGGAGGTTCCAGATAAGATTTCTCAGGGGTTTTGAAGGAGGTTCCAGATAATATTTCATCAGGGATTTTGAAGGAGGTTCAAGATAATATTTCATCAAGGATTTTGAAGGAGGTTCCAGATAATATTTCTCAGAGGTTTTGAAAGAGGTTCCAGATAATCTTTCATCAGGGATTTTGAAGGAGGTTAAATATTAGATATTGGAGTTTTTGTTTGTTTGTTTAGAATTAAGCACAAAGCTACTCAATGGGCTATCCGTGCTCTGCCCACCACGGGTATCGAAACCCGGTGTTTAGTGTGCAAGTCCGCAGACATACCACTGTGCCACTGGGGGGCAAATATGGGAGCCACTTACTATTACTTTTGTTATTCCTTCAATAGTGGGCAGATACCAGAGGAAGTTAGTTGATGTAACTCCTGTTTTCAAGAGATAATAAAATTTATCCTAGTAATTATAGTTCCGGTTGTGGGGAAATGTTTGTAAAGTTTATAAAAGATGCTTTGAAAAACCATTTAAGAAAGTTCAGTAGTTTATTAGATAGTCAAGTCAGCCTTTGACGAAGTGCGACATAAAAAACTGTGATAAAACATTTCTAAAGATGTGGGAAATAACTTAGCGAACTGGATAGAAAAGTGGCTGCATAGAAGAAAACAGAGGGTTATTATAAATGGAGTTTTGTCAAACTGGATTAATGTTACAAGTGGGGTACCTCATGGTTCAGTGTTAGGACCTTTGATCTTTTTTTATTTACGTCAGTGACATATTGAATGAATGGTCAATAAATTATTTATAAATACTGATGATATTAAGATGTTGGTAACTGTGAACAGAATGTTACTGTTTTATAAAATTATTTAGATCATTTAGTTAATTGGATAAATAAATGGTTTTAATTATAACAAATATAACACAGTGTATGTAGGTTATAATTTGAATTATAAGTGTAATATAGATGTGAATAACCTTAACAGTGTTATGAAGGAAAGAGATCTTGGTGTAATGGTTGGTCAGTCTCTAAAGTCATCCAATCAGTGTTGTTGTTGTTGGTATAGTGAATAGAGTTTTAGGTTGAATGAAAATTGTGGTTAGATATAAAGTACCTGAAATCAATTGTCGTTAGTTTGTGCGTCTAATCATGCTAAATTACTATTGGAAAAAACAAGTAATTAGGCCTAAAGAAGTACTAGAAATATTAGCTATCAAGCCGAATTTTTTTATGATTTTAAATCAAACTGCTTGCACACAGTTGGCTAAGAAATCTATATTATGTTTATCAGTTTCTAAGCAACGGCGTTTTATGCAAGTGCGCCCTAGGGCAAGAAGGAAAGAAAAACGTAACGCTTTACAATAAGGTTTAAAGTTTCATTCCTAGCGGAGGTGAACGTCATACTCTCGAACCAAAGCATAGTTTATGTAACTCGGTATCGTTGACGCGAAACATTATTTGAACGAACGACGAGGTAAGTGCTATATTTGAAATCTTATGTCATCTTAGGGCTTATAGCGCTAAAACTTGGGGCTTAATCCTTGTGGTGAGCGGAAAACAGTCCATTTTGTATCTAACATTCTTAACTACAAACAAGTCAAGTTATCAATTTCAAGTTCTTGTTAGTAGGTTTACGCAAGGCTACACAGTTTATCTGCGCTTTGTCCATAATGGTGGATCTCAGTTTTGAAAATATAACAGTATTAGGCCTGATAACATACGCACTTGTAAACAAGTTTTCAACTTATGATTTGTTGAGATAAAGAAAATGAGAAATTTGAAAAACCATAAGACTCCTGGGTTGAATAATAATTCTACAAGGGTTAAGTTCACAATTGGATATTTAAGCCTTGTTCCAATAATAGACCCATTAGTCTTGCTTCAATTTTGTTATATTTTTTCATAAGTTTTGAACTAGTAAAAACGTTGAAGGCTTAAACCTTTGAATAACTTTGAATTCAAAATTATCTACCATGTAAAACGTAAACGCCTTCTCGTGGCTTATTTGTAAACTGGAGAACATATAGCCTGAATATTAGGGTTTGATCTCTCCTGTAAATACTGAATGCTTAACAGCTGTAACGAATTTACCATTATATATTTATATTAATATTTGTTTCATATGTATGTGTAGAAATGCATGTAACTTCTATTGTTAAATGTGTTTTGTGGAAGGCCCGCCTATTCTTTAAATTTGTAGAAGATTTTCGAGTGTAAGAAGCAACAATGTAAAATGTAAGTAAAATATTGTTGCTAAATTAACTTTCGAGAGCCTTGCTTAACACTCCTACGAAAATTGGGGCCCAGAGCAACTTGAAAGGTTATTAATATTAGGCGAATAATTTTGTATTTAAATAAAATTGCCATTAACTGACCCTATCCCTTTATATTTTAAGGAGCAATAATATTTTGACTTTTCAGACATTTGCGAAATAATATTAAAAAAAAAAATTAAAACATTCACTAAGGGTATTTTGGGGCCTATTAGGCCCCAGATCAAAAAACATAAAAAATGACTTTATTTATTTCCTGAATAATTCTAGAACAGGCCTGGGCAACCGAAAAAAGCAAATTATAGTAAAAATATATTAATTTTACAACTTCTTTTCAAATGATGGATATTTAGGATAATAACTCTACTACAACAATAATTTTAGACGGTCCTGATTATTGCCTAGTTTGCCCACGCCTGTTCTAGAACATTCTAGAAACTTTACAGAAGTATTTAGAATAATCTAGGATATTCTAGAAGAATCCACAAATCCTATATATATATAGGAGCTGAAATCTTCAAACCGTGTCAAAAATGATATGTCTTGATGAAGCTGTACATTTACTGACAAAACCATCCGACGATGAAAGTGAACATGATAATGTCGAAGACTACTCTGAAAGTTGTGATGATGATCCTTCTGAAGCCGAAAATGATGAACAAATCGCACCGTACCCTTCTGAAAGTGAAGAAAGTAATCAAGAAGATCTTACTACGATGCCAGTGAACGAACTTTTGTCCAAAGATAATAATTTTAGTTATTCAACAACACCTTCGAGGATCAACAGGAGAACCGCAGCTCTCAATATATTCAATGGGAACCCAGGCATTACAAGGCAAGCTGCTACAAGAGTCTCTACACCATTCAAAACATTCATTTCTGATAATATAATGGAACAGATCATTCACTCAATAAACACCGTCATGAAAGAACCAATTTTTGAAGAAAACCTCTGGAAATGGATCGCAGCTAATCTTTTTCTTGGAATAAGCAAATACAAAAATACATCGATAGACGAAATGTTTTCAACTGAATTCGGTTTGCCATTTTTGTGAAAACTGATTATACAAGACAAATTCAAAAAAATGTGCTCAAAAATCATATTTGAATCCACTCTCAAAGAAATAGAGAAATCAAAGATGCCGCCATCTCTGGAGTCTGAAATTTTTCATTGAAAATTGCAAAAACAGTTACAACCCAAGCGAATACCTGACAGTGGATGAACAACTATGTAGCTTCAAAGGAAGAGTTGGCTTCAGAACATACATTCCGACAAAGCCAGGAAAATACGGAATAAAGATTTGGTGCCTAACAGATGCAAAGACAAGTTACCTCCTCAACGCTCAAATTTATACTGGAAAGGTTGGAAATACGACAGAAGAGAAAGAATAGTCAGAGAACTGAGTCAGCCATTTCTTGGAAAAGGAAGGACAATAACGACAGATAATTTCTTCACAACAATGACACTTGCCAAGTACCTACGAACAAAAAGAACAGGACTTGTTGGAACCATACGGAAATCAGGAACCTTCCTGCCTCCTGAAATAAATGCAAAATCTAGAGAGTTATCACCAAAGTTTTTCTACCGTGACGACATCACTCTTCTCAGGCACTCAGACAAACCAGGAAAATATGTGATACTACTGAGTTCTCAGCATTAGTCTGGTAAAGTAGAAGAGAATGGAAAGCCCGAAATCGTCAATCTTTACAATGCAACGAAGGCAGGTGTCGACACTCTCGATCAACTGGTGAGATATTATACAACAAAGAGGCGATCAAAGCGCTGGTCAGTCTGCATATTCTATAACATTCTAGATCTTGCTGCGTACAATGCTTTTGTTCTATACTCGACGAAACATCCAGAATTTCTTCGTCAACATAAATCAAGAGCCAGAAGAGAATTTATACAGCAATTGGTGCTTGAAATAAAAAAAAATTACTGCAAAGATAATGACAAAACAACCTCATGTGAACCACCTGCAGAGAGGGCAAAAAGAGGACGATGCCATTTGTGTGGCAGATCAAAAGATAGACAGTCGAAAATTGTTTGCTCAAATTGTAAAAAAAATGTTTGTCAGAGCCATTCTAAAGTTGTTTGTAATGAATGTTGCTAAATCACTGTGTTTCTATTGGAAAAATATATGGGGCCTGATAGGCCCCAAATCACTTTAGTGGATGTAAATATTTTTTTCGTAGGAGTGTTAAAGTTTATAAATCAGTGTGTCAAGAGACAGGTTTATATTATTGGTTTACTACAGGCAGTATACCATGAACCTTGAAGTTATAACTGTGATAAATGATTATTAATCCGAAAGCTAAGGATATTTGACCAAGAGCGTTTATACATTTCGAACATTTACAAACCATTCAACTGCAGATAATTAACTTCGGACGTTAGAATTTCAAGGTAAACATTATATATCTATTTTCCTCTGTTAAAAGTGAACTTGTAACCTGCGTGACGCCGACAAAGAATAGAACAAGCTAGCTTTCCCGTTAAGAGAAGTTCACCTGAGTATTAACATAAAATTAATTCACTAATCGTGAACCGTCGATAAAAGATTCAGTTCCAAACCAGATAGAAGAATCAGTATTATTTGTAAGTTTGTAAAATTTGTATATAAGCCATTATTTATAACAACTGTTATTATAGATTGTATTGTTGTTTAGATATTAAGATATATTTATGTTAAGAAAGAAAATTGCATGTATCAGTCTTGTTGGTAAATATAATTTGGATACACATTGATATTTAATGAACTTCTAAATTTGAATTACAATATAACTCAGTTTCCGGTTATTCGAGACCGTAATACATAACATAATAAACTGGAAACTCGTCCGAGATAAATTGTAACACGTAATACAGGAACCAAGTGAAACTATAGATGATTAATGTTAGAGAAATTATAAAGTCAAACCCTTGGTCGATCCCCAGTAACGGTAAAATTCAGTGTTTCATTTCATTAGTGGGTACAGCGCAAGCCATAGAGGCCACTTGAGCATGTTGGAACTAATGAGAAGAGTTTTCACTAAAGTATAATCGTCTAGAGGGCGCTAATTTAAAGTATTTGTCCGTATTTAGGTAAAAGAAATGATATTTTAGTTTTTTAATTTCTTAAATGTGGATTTTGAGGCCATTAGATAAAATTTATCATTTATTAATTGAATAGTTACTTAAGATGTGACGTGGGACAGAGTTGGGAAATAAGTAAACAAAAAGGTATTGCTTTTAATTCAAGATATCCTGGAAAACAGGAAAGAATCCAATGTAACCAAAAGGATAAATCAGAAAATTCCAGATAAGTTTAAGTTGATAGATACGTTAGAAAAGTCACAGGAAGTCTATGGATTTGATTGTCAGAAAGGGACAAACAACCAGTTGAGAATGTTGAAACTAATGACAATTTGATTGTCAGAAAGGGACAAACAACCAGTTGAGAATGTTGGAACTAATGACAATTTGATTGTCAGAAAGGGACAAACAACTGGTTGAGAATGTTGGAACTAATGACAATTTGATTGTCAGAAAGGGACAAACAACCGGTTGAAAATGTTGGAACAAATGACAAGAGTTTCCACTAAAGTATAATCATCTAGAGGGCGCTAATTTATGATTATGAGATTCCTGAGCTTTGGAATGTGTTCTTTTTTCACATGTTTGGAGCACATACACATACACACACATATATATATATAACTTGGAGATGGTAATCCATTAGTGGTGAGAAGAAAGACTGAGAGATTAAAATTGGATAAAGAACTAGATTCTGACAAAATGTGCCCTGTATATTAAATGAGATCAAACACCACATTTACAAACCTGTCTGATTTCTCCTTGGTCAGTAGACAGTGTACACTTTGCCTGGCCATTAGAGAATTGAGAATGTTACCCCTGTTTATAAAATGAACTTGCAGAGATTCTAAACACGTGCTCGACCCCAGGAAAGTTAGTAAGGACATCCTGTTTTAACATGAAGTCTGAATAGTTGTCTTGTAGATAATAACTGTAACAAACTAATCAGTTTGATAATCCACACTCAAATGTCGAGTTATGGCCAATAGAGAAAGCTACTCGATTTTAATTCTGGTAACAAATTTATTACGTAATAGGTTTGTTTGTTTTATAGATGCATGTCTTAACCGACTTGTGTTTACAATGTATTATCTTGGATACATAAACTGTCATTGTTTTGTCTTAACCGACTTGTGTTTACAATATATTATCTTGGATACATAAACTGTCATTGTTTTGTCTTAACCGACTTGTGTTCACAATATATTATCTTGGATACATAAACTGTCATTGTTTTGTCTTAACCGACTTGTGTTTACAATATATTATCTTAGATACATAAACTGTCATTGTTTTGTTCAGTTGATTATAGCCTTACACATACTTCATTACATGTTTAATATATTGTTTCTCATTATTATATTTTAATCACAAAATCTATAAGGCCAGACATGACCCGGTGGTTAAGGCACTCAAGTCGTAATTCAAAGGTGGCGGGTTCAAATCCCCGTCACACCGAACATGCTCGCTCTTTCAGTCGTGAAAACGCTATAATGTTACGGTCAATCCCACTATTCGTTGGTAAAAGAGTAGACCAAGAATTGACGGTTGGTGGTGATGTCTTCCCTCTCGCCTTCTACTGCTAAAGTAGCTTTGCGTGAAATTCAAACAAAACAGATTCGATATTCTCTTTATTGTATTGTTCAGCTACTTATTATAAATTATCTTAGCAAATATAGACCTTAACAACAACATATATCAGTTTATCAGAGATCTCTGGTTCCAATAAAATTACTAGAGTTGTTTAGTGCAAGGGTGGGCAACTTATTATAAAAATAAGTTGGTCACTATAAAAAGTGGCCACAACTGTGGCTAATGAAAACTATTAAAAAAAAGAAAGATGTTAGTGTAATCAAAATAATCCATTTCAACTAACCTTCAGTGTGAAAATTGATGTGAGTTTTTATCGACAAGTTCCGTGAAATTTGTCTTAATATCTATGTCTAATGAGCATCTTAGCTCTGGCTCTAAATTTATGTCAGTAAGCCGAGATCTGTATCCAGACTTGAGAAAATCTAGTGTAGAAAATATTGACTCACATACCCAAGTGGATCCAAACATGGAAAATAATTTTTAAAATTACTATATTTAAATTTGGAAGACTCATTTATCAGAATAATGAGTCACATCCCTCTGATAAAACATTTTTGTTTACCTTTTATGTGTTCTATACTTTGGAGGGTAATTATGTCGTCTTCAAATCCACACTTATCCAAAGACAAAAAAGATATAATTTCCTTGCTGAAATTCCCAAATTGAAGAGGATCATACGAAAATTCAAACAGCAATTTGAAATTCTTAAATTCAGAGAAACGTGATTCAAATTTTTAAGAGTTTTGATCCAGTTTACCTGAAGATCATCTTTAGCATCAGAGAAATCATAGCCCTTACTATCTTCTAGAAAACTGTTCAACTTTGCAAGATGTGTCAAATCATTCTTTTATAATTGTTCAGCAAGGAGGTTTAGCTTTAACCGAAATTCATGATTGTACTTTGATTGCTCGCTGGTTATTTTACCTCTTCCCTGAAACTCCGTATTCAAATTATTCAAATGAACCATCATGTTGTAGAGAAAGTACAAATCACACTGCCATGACAAAGTTCCAATTTCAGGGACATTTTCAACCTTACCTTTTTCAACAAGATGCTATTTTATTTGAGAAAACATGAAAGTAAATCATTCCAAGACTTCTCATCTACTTAACCATCTTACATTTGTAGAATCAGTAAGATCATCAAAAATACAACCTCTGCTTTTCTTCAAACACTCAACAAACTGTCGATGGGTGAGAGAGTTTCCACTTCTAATATAATTCACAATTTTTACAACAATGTACATCAATTTTTTTCAATTTATCACTTTTAGACATCTGAACACATAAATTTTCCTGATACTAAATGTAATGGAAAGATGGCAGAGTAGACTTCACATTATTTTCAATTAAATGCTGCTATAAAAGAGAAACTAATCCTTATTTCGTCCCAGTCATGGCTGGAGCGCCATCTGTTGTGACATAAACTAGTTTTTTTTTAAATCTAGATTGATTTGTTTTGACATTTCAAGAAATTTTTCTTAGATGTTTTTTTTTCCACATGTTCAATCTCGTAATCCACAAAGGTCAAACATTTCTTCCTTCAGTTGAAGATCTGAAGTTACGTGTCGAACCCAAAATATCAACTGTGTAGTGTCACTAACACCTGTTCACTCATCTAGTGCTAAATAAAAATACAAACAGTCTTTTAACTGTTCATGCAACTGATTTTCTATGTATTTCGCTAACCCTAGCATTCTGCAGACAATTGTTCTTCTACGTAATTACAAATTATTTACATTTTGAAGAATATCATATTTTATTTTAAAATCATAATTTTCCAACAGAGTTTCAATTATCATAATCAATATTTCTTTTACTTCTCAGCATCAGAAAACGATGTCTTTTATCTAGAATTCAAGCTACTTTGTAGCTAGCTAACGTAACTGGTTGTATCGATGATAAAACTCTTTTTAGGCCTTCCTTTTGTTCATTAAGTCGTGCTTTCAGACGGCTAATTTCATTCATACGATTTCTGCTATCAACTGGAAATTTTACATATCATTTTTTTTAAAGTTGTTAAAGTGTTGCTTAAGGTTGCATGCATTATTATTCCTAAAACTTTTGTTATGCAAAAGGCACGCTGGTTTATTACTCACTTCAACCACTACAAATTTCAAATTCCAGCTTTCATTAAATTCTCGTTTCACGTTTCTCCAGTCTCGCGTCATTCTCTTCACCTCAGTAATGCAGAATAAATTAAATCATCTTTATTTTCTAAGTGTTCGCCACCATCTGGATTATTTCATTTTCTAATTATCCACTTATCCATATTATTGAATTTAAAACAAAATATATTTAAACATTTAAGAGTTGCACAATAAAAATATGTTTGCAAGCGCATGCAAAACAGCATACATTCGATAACCAACATCTAAACCAGACTGACGTTGCAAAATGGCCGGAGACTGTGGCAGTGATAAGGCGTTGAGACATCAGCGATGACGCTGGCAGTGCAGTTGTCCATTGCCAAATTTGCGATAAAAAAATAAATTATGATCCCTAAACTCGAGCTGCCCACCCCTGGTTTAGTGGATTTTCATGGGTCACGGGTCATTTTAGATTTTTTGTTTTAATTTCGCGCAAAGCTACTCGAGAGCTATCTGCGCTAGCCGTCCCTAATTTATCAATGTAAGACTGGAGGGAAGGCAGCAAGTCATCAACGCCCACCGCTAACTCTTGGGCTACTCTTTTACTAACGAATTGACCGAAACATTATAACAACCCTACGGCTGAGAGGGCGAGCATGTTTGGTGCGACAGGGATTTGAACCCGTGACCCTAGGATTATGAGTCGAACGTCTTAACCCACTTGGCCATGCTGAGCCTGTCATTTGAGGAAGGACTCTGGAAAGCTTAACATATACTAAGGTTACGATTTAAAAAAAACGTTAGACCCACAGTAATACTTATAGCTAACAACTGGTGTTTTCTCTAAGTATATTACTTTTATTAACAGAAGTGACTTGGGTGTTTAACACACCTACTATTGCTATTGTACGTTTATTATTTGGATTGTTTTGCGTTATTCACTTAATTTAAGGACCAAGTTAAGTTTCTTAATCTGGCCAAACCTCGTGTTTGTGTCGTACCATCAGTGTCGTCCTAATTTGTGTAAGTAACGTAAAAAGAGTATGTTTAATTAGCTAGGTCATTACTCAGTTAAGTTTCGCTCTAAGCAGGTCGGTTAGTCGTCGAATGAACTAAATTTCCGATTCAACTATAAGAGTTACGCATGCGCAGCTTCCACGATCTTTGTCGAGCGGAAAGAGACGACAGAGTGAAAGTGAAAACCTATCAGGTAACGTTAACGGATGATGGCGAAAGTCGATTTGTCTTCTTTCATGTGGACATTGTTATTTGAAGACAGTCAAAAATATGAAGGTGGTGTTTATCAAACGTCGAACGAATTGGCGTTATTTAATAAAAACTGAGACCTCCGAAAGTTTGAGAAAGTGGTCTGTGTTTTATTACATTTTAAACTGAGGTTAATTTATGTACTTCACGAGTTCAGTAAAGACCCGTGCATCGGAGACAAGGAGAAACGTGTTAACTAAATATATTCCTGTTGAAAATAAACCTTTTTAACGCCCTTTGAAGAAATCAGTCGTTTGTAAGATAGTAATTCTTTATAATAAATTTCACACCCATTTTTAGCTTCAGAAAACTCACAGTTCCGTCAACTCTTAACTAGTTTGGGATCTAATTATAGGTTTGAACTCGTAAGGTCAAACCCTTATTATTGATTATTTTATAACGCTTAGGTCTAATAGATTAATTTACTCTAATCCTGCCTAAAAGAATTTCAATTGCCACGACTATTGAGAATTTCTTTTAGTTTTTAACTGTAGATACACAATTTAAAAAAAAATTATTGTAATTTGGTGTAATGTGACGTCATCTGTTCCAAAGTTTAACAATGATTGGATTTTTAGTTATTGTCGATCTTGTAATTTCCGGTTGTTTTAAAACCTACTTATTGGAAATACAATGCTGTTTATTGCATTAATTTATTTATTTCGTTAGTTAGTGTCTAATGGTTGTTCAGTTTTTCGTAACAAGAGAGTTAAAAATTAATCATTTTGAAATCAGTAGTCATGAGTTTGGATACGTAACTCAGTAAAAGTCGTAGGTGTGTTTGCAGTTTACAGTTATCAAGGCTATACTGTTGACGTCACGTTTCTCGAATCTTCGTTATTTTTAGAGGCCTCAGTGAATAACGTACGCCGAGTACAAGTTAACAATGATAATAAAGAAGTAAAGTGAAAGAAGAGTTCGGTCATAAAGAAGTTAGAAAACATAAAGTGAGCCAGTGTATGAGTGGTTAGACTCAAAGGCTGGTATTTTAAAGTAAGTTTCACAGTTTCATGGAGATGCGGAAAGTAATTTCATTTTGTCAACTGTATTCTAAAGTAACTGAACTGACCTGTGTGGACTTTAACGAAATGAAGACAATCATTTGAAGTTCAGGATACGACTGTGATAACCCACGGTGTAACATAAGTGAATTATTCACCGATAGTGTTGTGATAACAGTAGAGAGAAGTTGTTGGTCTTGTCATTTAGATTCTAAAGTAATTAAATTGTTCTAAGTGGGGCCCAGCATGGCCAAGCGTTTTGATACATGTGGTGGGCAGAGCACAAATGTCTAATTGTGTAGCTTTAGTGCTTAATTCTAAAAAAAACAAAACAAAACAAACTTGTTTTGAATATGTTATATGACATCAAGTGGAGCGTGTGCTCTTCGTTTATTTTTTGAATGTATCGCCAGCATATCATCGACGCCTATTGAGGAAGAATCCTAACCTAATCATATTCATAAAACCATAACACTAATCGCGGTGTTTATTGTATAATTTGGTGTTTTCATTTTAATGAAATTGATCTCAAGAAGCTATATGCTATTTTTAACACTTTAACCACCCTAGTAACCCTACCTTCACTTTATTAAACTTTCTCGTCGTGACTTGCTGTTTAAACATTTAACGTCCTTCAAGATTCTTAATGCACCATATTTTAACTGTTTTTGTTATTATAAGTATAACACAACACCTACGTTTTCGGAAACCTTGCTCTAAACAGCTGATAAACAAACTTAAGCATGAAGCTACACAATGGGCTATCTGTGCTCTTCCTACCACGGGTATCGAAACCCGGTTTTTAACGGTGTATATGTTCATCTCTACTTTCTGCGAATGAATGTTAGGTCTACAATAGTTTCAACGGACTTGTAATGTGTTTTTTCGAACGTACTCTCTGACCCGAGTGTTTTCGGCACTAAAATTCAAAACGAGTTAATAATTTAGCCTTTCTTGTTCCTTGTTTCTGCGGCCTGGCATGGCCAAGCGCGTAAGGCGTGCGACTCGTAATCCGAGGGTCGCGGGTTCGCGCCCACGTCGCGCTAAACGTGCCCGCCTTCCCAGCCGTGGGGGTGTATAAAGTTACGGTCAATCCCACTATTCGTTGGTAAAAGAGTAGCCCAAGAGTTGGCGGTGGGTGGTGATGACTAGCTGCCTTCCCTCTAGTCTTACACTGCTAAATTAGGGACGGCTAGCACAGATAGCCCTCGAATAGCTTTGTGCGAAATTCCAAAACAAACAAACAAACTTGTTTCTGTAGCCTGCTTAGCAACACCGAGGTGCTGCGGCTGTGGAACACCATATCACCCAGTGTGAAAAAGATAAAGAAACACCCAAATGTTGTAACTGTGGTCAAACCCACACAGTCAACTATAAAGGATGTGATAAATACAAACAAATAAAACAACGTGTTTATCAGATAAGAACACCATCATCAGAACAGGATCAACGAAATACAAACAGACAACCAAAAACAGACATATAAACAGAATTCAGTAAAACAACTAAAACCACATATGCAGAAATGTTAAAAGGAAAAGAACCCCACAAAGAACAAGAACAGAACTCAGGATAAGAACCCCTTAACACAAACACAAAAGCCACAATATAACAGCACTACCTACCAAGAAACGAATACTAATACACCAGATAAAACAAGCCTTTTTACAACCATAATAAAAAAAATATTAACACAAAACTAAACCAAACAATCAA
The DNA here is from genome assembly GCA_011833715.1 of Carcinoscorpius rotundicauda. Taxonomy (NCBI): domain Eukaryota; kingdom Metazoa; phylum Arthropoda; class Merostomata; order Xiphosura; family Limulidae; genus Carcinoscorpius; species Carcinoscorpius rotundicauda. The sequence goes on from CM022394.1 coordinate 132,734,898, forward strand.
CATAGTAAACAATAAACATCAATTTGAACCAATTTTTCCAGTAAACATAACTGATACAAATACAAGTTCCGATATAGATTATGCAAGCACGTTACTAACACATGAAATATCCTTCAGGAACTACTAGAAGCATTAAAAAACAAAAGACAAAGCACCAGGAGAAGATGAAATACAAGCTATCCTTCTAAAAAAATGTTTGACCACCTAAATTCACTTTACCTATCTCTAACCTCAGAATACATCCCAGTTTCTTGAAAGCTTACTTATATATTAATGTTCCATAAGGAAGGAAAGCCAGTAAATAAACCTAATAGTTACCGACCAATCAGCCTGACCAGCTGTGTAGGTAAAATACCTAAAAGAATAATCAGTAATAGACTCTCCACATTCTTGGAGATAACATCAAAATTACCAAAAGAACAAAATGGATTCAGGAAATTTAGACAAACGACAGACCACCTAATCAGATTAACAGAAATCACAATAGATAGCTTCAATGAAAAAGAATGTACTGTCACTTGTTTCCTTGATATCGAAAAACCATTCGACACTGTATGGCACGATGGTCTGAGATTCCGTGTGTATGAAATGGAAATACCGCGAGGAATTATTCACTGATTATCTAATTTTTTGGAAAATAGAAAATGTAGAGTAAATGTTGAAGGAACATGTTCTGAGTGCTTTACTCCACAAGCTGGTGTCCCTCGGGGAGGGGTGGTTAGCCCATGGATCCTCTTCACAGTTTGCAGATGATGTGGCAGTCTGGAAAAGTGCCGAAACACCCACTAACATACAACCACAACTGACTAGAATAAGTGATAACTGTTAAAATATAGAATAAAAATAAACACAGCAAAAACACAACTCGTAGTCTTTACGAAATTGACAAAACACAAAAAACAACAACCAGAACTATATATGAATGGCACACTACTTCAGACTGTCCAATCGGGAAAATTTTTAGGTCTGACCTATGATTCAAAATTAACTTGGATCAATCATGTGAACGAAATTAAAAATAAAATTTGGCGAAGAACTAACTATGCTAGGAGTCTAACTGATAAAAACATCTACAGATAACATACTAAAAATCTATAAAACATATATTAGACCTGAAATAGATTATGCAACTCCAGCATGGATAACTGTAAGTAATAAAATAATTAAAACAATCCAAAACACACTCCTCACAACTGTATACAGAGTTCCAAGAACAATATCATCTCAGTTTATTCAGAAATACTCGAACATACCAACCATACCAGATAGACTCCTATATATTACAATAATGTACTTTAATAAGAATTGGATGAAAAACGAATTACTATGTGAACTAAACAGGTACCTCATACATAATGAAGCTAGGCCTAAATATCTATCTCCAGTTAACTTATATTTTTAATATAAAAATAAATAAAATATGTACAAAATAATAATGATATATATGTATGAAACAATAAAAAATGCCACCAACAAACTTGACATTCTGATGATATAATAAAATAATCACTATATATGATCAATACCTGGACATTGACCTGAAAGGAACAAAGTAATATTCAGTTCAATAATTATAAATACCAATCAAGAACGTCAGTACGGGGAGGAGGAAGAGGTCATAGAGAACCTGACCCTCAAGGATGTGAACTTTTCTTACCCAAACCGACAGATATTTCTTGTTCCTTTAACAGTTTGTTGTTCTTACTAAATTACTAGGTGTGATTAACAGCAGACTTTAGTTAAGTTATCCGTAGCTGCAATTATTGTTTTTATTGTCTGATTTTTTTTTTCGTTCTACAAGAACAACAAGGTGGCAGTGAATTCGTGTAAACCTAAGTCTTGACACTAACTAACACGAGAAAACGACACAAGAACGTGCCAATGATCCGCGCTCGCATATAACAAGATCTCCTGACAACCTGCCATCTGCGCGGTTCATGTCACGTGGCAAACTTGGCGGCAGAGAGCACGTAGGAATGCAGTTACAAGTCAGACGAGGCTGATCTGTTTTCGAAGACGATCGAAAACGAGAGGAAATTCAGGAAAGTTTCGGAAAAGTTGGTAAGTTCGGTTTTCCTCTCGTCAAAGGTTCGGTTGTCCAATAGTACGTCGTAAACCACGGCATGTAAGAGTTGATTCTTTGGATACTTGTGGTTTCCTTATATACTTGTATTACAAATTATATAGTGTTTCTGACTTCAGCATTTTGATCAGGTTTTTGAGAAGTTTTAGACTAAGCTAATTAGTTGGCTGTCTGTGTTCTGCCTTACGGCTATTATTGAAAATGAATATTTGTTATCGACTTTCGCCCTATGTTTCAGTCTAACTGTATTAAGAATACGTTATTTTTGAAACAAGCTTCAGATACATTTGAACATAAAAACAAAGTTTTCAATAGGTTGATTTATTGTTTTAAGTTTGAGTGTTCGTTATTTCATAGATTGGTAGCTGTTTTTTTCTCTATAATGCTTAAAATCGGAGTTCGATTCCTCGCAATGGACACAGCAGATAACCCAATGTGGCTTTGCTCTGAACCAAATGGGCCGGCATGACCAGGTGGTTGAGGCACTCGTAATCCGAGGGTCGCGGGTTCGAATCCCCTTCACATCAAACATGCTCACCCTTTCAGCCGTGGGGACGTCATAATGTTTCGACCAATCCCACTATTCGTTGGTAGCCCAGGAGTTGGCGGTGGGTGGTGATGACTAGCTGCCTTCCTTCTAGTCTTACACTGCAAAATTAGTGACGGCTAACGCAGATAACCCTCGTGTAGCTTTGCGCGAAATTCAAAACAAACTAAATCAAACACTAAATATTTTTGTAGAACTTTAAAGTGGTGTTAAAGATGTATACTTTTGGCTTGTCCAGCCCATCTTATGACCATGAAAAGTAACATCTTACAAATAAAAGATGGATCTGTAATTTTACACCTTTGATTCTAAATAGGTAAATTTAAGCAGTATGAAAAAGAGAACCAGACAAGTTTAAACTGTGACAATATTTTATTGCCATTTTTCACCGTGAAAGAACACAAAATGAGCTGTCTGTATTCTGTCCACTACAGGAATCGAGCCTCTGATATTGAACGTTATAAGTACGTAAAGCTACCGTTGGCCAACCAGGAAGACATAATTTCCGTTAGGCCTAAGGAGTTTCATTGTCTCGTTAGCTCAGACCAATGGTTTCGAAACTGAGGAACACAGAAGAAGACATAGTCAAACATATTGTTATTTTAAAACTATTTACAAAATAATGGAAAACAAAAAAACAGCAGAGTTTTATAAGGCTTAACATATGAGAATCGAAACCTCTCCTTTCTAAAACGAGTCTGGGTCGCAGAAAATTATCTTGGAACTCAGATGGGTCTGCGTTAGGAACCCCTGGTTCAGATGTTTTATACCATTGCATTGGTTATATAGGTTATCTCTCGTCAACATTAATAGATGGCTTATAAATCGCTTTGTCTGAATAATTTTAATCACATCTTACATTTTTTTTATTTTCAACTAAGAATTATGTTATAACTTTGACCACGAAACTCACTAAAATATTCAATAAAGTAATTCATATTAATTTTTATATGATGGTCAAACCACTAAAAGCCCTTAACCATTCTGTTTTTAAGGCCATCGATTGGGTTGAACCTACTTTGTTATTTACTCATTGAAGCAGGTTTGTCGTATTTAAAAGTTTAGTTAGGGACATTGTCGTGTAAGTCTACACGAGGCAGTGATGAACTGTGGATTATTGTTTTTTGATAAGAATGGTACTTTCGAATAGCACTTACTTCCCATAAGATAGGTCAGCAGAATACCAGGGGATATTTTAAAATATTTCATGTGGAATAATTCTGTATTTTCTGATAACTATGCTTGCGAGGAAATAAAAAAGGCTGAAAACATCTGAATTCAACAGGTAAACTCGCTTTCTTTATCCAGACGACAGCACCACTTTGTGACCGTCGTTTTCTTATAGAACTGGTCATCTTTCAAACAACGTAAACTAAGCCAGCAAAGTACGTTACACTCATCAATCCTGTCAACTCAGATGACGTGTGTCGCTGCATCATCCTCTCAGGCAGAATAGACGTTATCTACTACAAGAAACAAAACCATTTACAACCAAACAATCGTAACGACTTTCTGGACCTCGTGTTGTTGCCACTACAAGAAACAAAATTAAGATTTGTATGTCACAAAAGCAGGAATAAAACATACGATAAATTCAGATATAAGAATGGTATAGTTATATACCATAGATTCAAGGTATAAAACGAGTTACTAAAAGGAGGAAAGAAAACAGTAAGGCAGAATTGGAAAGTTATAACTTCTGTTGTATATTGCATACAAAACGACAACTGGAAAAATGTTTTCTGGATGTTAACTAAAGTGAATAAAGGGTTAAATATTTAGGCGCAAAATAATACCTTTACAACAATACTCTTTGGAAAATTGTATAAAACAAAAATTACCGTTGCTGTTGTTGTCATGTTCTGTGTTCATTTTCTCTTCTTAAAATGGTATATAAATAAATAATGTTTTCCGAATCGCTGTTATTCGAAATAGGATTGATCTTTTGTATAGTGTACAAGCTGTTTGGGTAGTGGGAGCTGTAACTAGCATGATCATGATTTTAAATGTTGTCTGTGATTTTACATCTTTTCCCAACTGTAATACCATACTGACATCATCCTGCTAAGAAGAACTTTCTAGTTCTTTATGACTACCTAAAATACGGTGTCACATTTGTGCCATTCAGAATCGTTGTTCAGTGACTTTTTTAACGTGTTTTTTGTATCGTTGAAGACCGAAGGCTCCCGTTTTGATCTCTTTTCCTCCTCAGTAGGTCATCAATATTCCACCGTGTTTGTACGAAATAATTTGGTTCCCTTAAAATTATATATATATATATATATACATACAAATGTGCGCTACCGTTATCCTGAAATGTGCTGTAATTTTCAGGATAATATCAGTAATTTTGCTGCTTTTTGGAGGACACGTAACGCTAATGTTGTGTTATCTCTATTCCTAATGTAGTGTTATCTCTGTTCCTAATGTAGTGTTATCTCTGTTCCTAATGAGACGACGTAAATGTTTCGGAACAGCACGACTCTAGTCTTCACGTTAAAGTCGGTATCTGATTTTCATAGTCAGATATTTCGGTAATCTGTTTTTCTTTTGATGTAACTTTAGTTTCATTCTAAGAATCCAGATGTATCACAGAGTTAGTAACACTCCGATGATGTAATGGTTCTGTCATTAATAACTGTAAGAGTGTAGTCTAAACCCATTTTTCTCAGTGGGTTTGTACGTTTTCATCGTTCGGTTGATTAGTTATACCAGTTTCCAACCCCATCATTAACCCTGGCTTTCTGTTACAAGTGTATGGATCATTCGAAGTTATTCATCGTCGATTACTGAAAGTGACCTGGACATGATAAAGAACACGAGCTTTGCCCATAGTTTTCCACCTAACTGAGTTTTTTACTTCTGTACAGTTTGAACGTGAGGATATCGCTGTCGTAGATTTCTCATAACGTAGTTTCTTAACTCGGAGTTAAACTCAAGACCTATCATACACCTGATGAGTGCTCAACTCAGCTAAAGAGATAGCACCTAGCGGTTCTTAGTGAAAAACTTTTTAACAAGTCAAGTAGTCTACCAACTCGGGTAAATAGGTATCCCCCTAGCGGTTCTTCGTAAAACACTTTTTAACAAGTCAAGTAGTCTACCAACTCAGGTAAATAGGTATCCCCCTAGCGGTTCTTAGTAAAACATCATTTAACAACTACATATCTGTAGAAATAATAAACACTACCTGTACCTTCTCGAGAAACATGGATCCAAAATAGTATTTTTATACTGATATACTGCTGGAATGATAAGTATTCAGGGACGTCAGGTGAGATCTCGTTGTTCTGATATAAATGTTCCGGAATTTTGAGCAAATCTACAGAAAGGGTTATCTGCACGCAGCTGTCATTAATTTTCAGCTGTTGTGCTAGAAGGTCGACAGCTATATACGTCATTGTCCACCGTGTTTCACCAAAAAAGAGATATTGATCTGTCACTCCTATAACACATCCACTGCCCTGATGCACGGAGCGCGTTCAAGAAGCATTGGGGCGAGCGATGTGCTTGATGAAGATAGCCTCCATGTATTAGTTTTGTGTCGGTAGATTTTCGGACAAAAATCTCGATACAAAGAACGTGTTAAAGTAAGAGCCTTTTTTGTTTTTGTTTTTTTGAATTTGGCCAAAATTAAGAGAGAAAAGAAAAAGTGTATTTAAGTTATTTTTATTATTTTGGGGTCAACGGGTTGCACCCTTTCAACTGTGGGTGCGTTATAATAGTACCGTCAATCTCACTATCCGTTCGTAAAAGAGTGGCCCAAGAGTTGGCGGTGGGTGGTGATGACTAGCTGCCTTCCCTCTAGTCTTACACTGCTAAATTAGGGACGGCTAGCACAGATAGCCCTCGAGTAGCTTTGTGCGAAATTAAAAAAAACAAATCAACGGGTTGAAAAAGAGAACTCTACTGGTCTTCTGTTTATTTTATAACATCTTCACTACTTTATAAGAAAGTTTTAGGTACTTTTTACGTACAAAGTGTGTTTAAAACAGATGGTAGGAGTGTTGAAAAATGTTCTAGTGTTCCGAGAGAGACAGATTTCAAAGACTTCTGAAATTTGTCGAAGTAAGAGAACAAAAGGGAAAAAGGCAATGCGTTTGTTGTTTAGTCCTAACTATAAATACAGCAATGTGTTTGTTGTTTAGTCCTAACTAAAAAGCCCCCCAGTGGCTCAGCGGTATGTCTGCGGATTTGCACGCTAATATCCGGGTTTCGATACCCGTGGTGGGCAGAGCACAGATAGCCCATTGTGTACATTTGTGCTTAATTCAAAACAACAACAACCTAACTATAAATACAGCAATGTGTTTGTTGTTTAGTCCTCACTACAAATACAACAATGTGTTTGTTGTTTAGTCGTAACTATAAATACAGCAATGTGTTTGCTGTTTAGTCGTAACTATAAATACAGCAATGTGTTTGCTGTTTAGTCCTAACTATAAATACAGCAATGTGTTTGTTGTTTAGTCCTAACTATAAATACAGCAATGTGTTTGTTGTTTAGTCCTCACTACAAATACAGCAATGTGTTTGCTGTTTAGTCCTAACTATAAATACAGCAATGTGTTTGTTGTTTAGTCCTCACTACAAATACAGCAATGCGTTTGTTGTTTAGTCCTAACTATAAATACAGCAATGTGTTTGTTGTTTAGTCCTCACTACAAATACAGCAATGTGTTTGTTGTTTAGTCGTAACTATAAATACAGCAATGTGTTTGTTGTTTAGTCCTCACTACAAATACAGCAATGCGTTTGTTGTTTAGTCCTAACTATAAATACAGCAATGTGTTTGTTGTTTAGTCCTAACTATAAATACAGCAATGTATTTGTTGTTTAGTCCTAACCATAAATACAGCAATGTGTATTCCTAACTAGTTGTTGTTAGTCCTAACTATAAATACAGCAATGTGTTTGTTGTTTAGTCCTAACTATAAATACAGCAATGTGTTTGTTGTTTAGTCCTAACTATAAATACAGCAATGTATTTGTTGTTTAGTCCTAACCATAAATACAGCAATGTGTTTGTTGTTTAGTCCTAACTATAAATACAGCAATGTGTTTGCTGTTTAGTCCTAACTATAAATACAGCAATGTGTTTGCTGTTTAGTCCTAACTATAAATACACCAATCTCATGGGCGACTTTTCTGTTTTTTTTATTGTTGTTGTTAAGAGCAAAATCACATATTGGGATATCCGTCCTTTGTTTGCTGCATGAAAACCCAAATTTTAGCATTAAACCCCATAAGACTTACCGCTGAGCCACCGGGGGAACTGATTTATCACTTCCTTCAGTTTTTGTTTATCAATGGTGTTCAGGTTAATAGTTTTTACTTCCTTTTATTATTATTACTATTCCCTATTTAATTTATTTATTTTCTCCCTTTAGGTCAGTGGTTAAATTTATAGACTTGAGGTCAGTTACCCACGGCGTACAAAGTATCGATAGCAAATTAGGTAAATGTGTACCGCCACAACAACATATAAGGTGTCTTCAATAAAGCACCTCATAACTCGTTTCGTTAAGTTCTCGTTAAGTGAGAGCAACATTTGTTCTCAGATAAGAATCTCTCCTCGTACTTCACGTGGTGAGTTTGTATTCTGCTCCTGTTTTCTTCATCGCACGAGCTCGAAATTCACAAGTACAAAATTATTGTCGATGTAACCTTGTTTTCAGTCTTTAAAGACCAGAATTCAAAATAAGGTATAACGCAGTTTTAAATAAGATTACGGTAACTGTTTCTTCGTTTTTGAGTGCGAAGCTGTACATCGGGTATCGAAGTCCGATTTTTAGTGTTATGATGAAGGCATTAATGGTGAAACAATTGTGGAACTAAAGTAAGTTTTAGTTTTTGAGGTATATATTTGTTTACGACTGTTTAAACACGGTGCTTTTGGTTGCTTGTTGTGTGAAACTACAACGTAGGGTACACACACCCTGTCCACTGCGGGGAACAGATCCCTGGGTTTAAGACTTGTGATCTAAAGACTTATCTTAGATCCACCTGGAGACATGCGTTATGACCATGTGTTTCGGTAAATGATATATTTATGTTAAGAATATATTATGTGATTGTTCTGTTTTAAACTTTCCTTTGTAAAACGTTTAAGAGTGCAAAATTAATTGCAGATTTGTTTATGGATAAAATAATTGATGCGTTTAAAGAAACTACCGCTAGGCGTATACAGTGACATCAGGTGGATAAAGCTGATCTTACCCGTTTCGTTGGGTATGTAAAAACGGCTGGTATGGATAGAGAAAGCACTGTGTAGAGGAGCGAACAACGTTTCGACCTTCTTCGGCCATCGTCAGGTTCACAAAGAAAAAAACAGGTAACTGACCGATAGCTGACCACTTGTTTGATGGCGGTTGTGTAATTGAGTGTAGGAATGTAGAGGGCGTGCTTAGATGTTTGATTATATTTATTAATATAGGTATAAAGGTGTTCCTCTGTATTGGTTTATTTTGTGCTTGAATTGTTGTGTAGGTAAGGATTCTTTAATTTTGCGTTTATTTTTGTTTCTTTGTTTAGTATTTAGGTGTTTTTTATGGTTATGTTGTGTTTATTTGATTTGCAGTGTTCGAAAACACGTGAAGGTGACTTTTTATGTTCTTTAATCTGGTTTCCATTTTTCTACTTGTTTCTCCAATATAGAAGTCGTGGCAGTTATCACATTGTATTTTATAAATAATGTTTGTGTGGTGTTTGTCAGTGTAGTTTGTTCGCTCCTCTATTGTGCTTTCTCTATCCATACCAGTCGTTTTTACACATATCATTTTCTCTAGAAGTGGGTTTTCTCGCCATCACGAATTAAACCGTTTCGTGTTTTAACATTAAAAGCACTATTAAGTCTTCGGCAAAAACAACAAATCAAATTTATCTGTTTATAAGATTCAGTTTAATAAACGATCTATTTTTCAAATAGTTCTGTACAAATTGCTGATACATTAAATAGTAACAATCCTTCTTAAGCTAGAAACAATCAAGTAACGACTGAGATACGTTTCTGTCACATGTTACGAAAGACACAGATATCGAAATAAGTCTACCTTAACTCTCAATAGTTGGTTATCTTTGTCGTTTTCTTCTCTTGACATATCTAATTCAAAGATTTTTCCATTATGTCACTCACTTATGTAAATGAAAAAAGTCACAAAACTGTTTAATTGATCTGTCAGTGTGTGTGTGAATGTTATTCAAAAATATTTATTTATACCCAAGCTTTCGACTTTACAGTCACCTCTTCGTCAAGAGTAAGATGGTAATAAGTAGAACAGTTAAATGACTGAAATTTGAATTAGTGCAAGCAGTAATAAAACTAATGTGGAATGAACGGCCATGAAATTAAGAAATTATTGTTAGGCTTAGAGCACAGTTGATAGAGTGAATATCGTGTGGTTGAAATACCATTATGACATATTTTTTTCTAATTCTTAGAAATCCCTAATGGACTAGATTAAGAATGTAGTGTCAAAAATATAATAGGCCTAACGTAATGTTTTATGACAAATATAATTAATTATAATTATGATTCCATAACTTCTAAAGACGTTCACACCATAACAATACATTATTTTGCGACATCGCATTTTTTAAGTTATTTTTGATGGGTGAATGTATTAATACTAACATAACAATAGCAAAGGAAAACTTATGTTTGTGAACTCGTTAGCTCCCGGTATTATCTGGTGGGCTTGGCGATGGAAAATAGAATTTATCTGACAATTAAAGGCGATATTTTATGGTTTATATGGGATGGTAGAGTACATAAAGTGTGTCATGAAATTTTGGTATCTTCGAAAGACAAAGGTGGTCTCAATTTAACACACGTCAAGATGAAAACGGTGGTGTTTGGGTTCTTCATATTATAATACATTTCCATCTCTGTTTATCCTCTTTGCCCATCTTTTAGACAAGTATGGTGATTTAAATCATGGGCACGATGTGTGGTATTGTGACACAAGATGAATCTTCCTACACTTTATTATGAAGTATTAGTTTTGTAAAACGCTCGTTAGATGTCGTCGAATATTTTCAAATAATACAAATTGTTTTCCGGAAACCACTGTTTATCAAAGTTTTTGTTCTCACTATACGATTAAGCACATTTTATAATAAAAATTTTATTAGCGCGAGACTAATTCGCTTAAGGGACATCACTTACGAATTTGTCCCTCGTTGGCTTCCCTTAAAAACTATTATCGAGTTATATCAGGATGTATCTGATACCTGTCCAAGTCAGACAGCATTACAAAAAGTTATATGGTAGAAGAATGGGAAGACTTGGTTAATTCCCACAGTATGACAAAACTATCTGTGATTCAGATAGTGAAAATGTTATTCATTTAAATGACCTTCCTGTTAAAAAACTGGTTTAGTTAATATATCAGAACTCCATCTCCGCTACTCAAGAAAATACTTGTTTTGTTTGTTTGTTTTTGAATTTCGCACAAAGCTACTCGAGGGCTATCTGTGCTAGCCGTCCCTTTAGCAGTGTAAGACCAGAGGGAAGGCAGCTAGTCATCACCACCCACCGCCAACTCTTGGGCTACTCTTTTACGAACGAATTGTGGGATTGACCATCACATTATAACGTCTCCACGGCTAAAAGGGCGAGCATGTTTGGCGCGACCGAGATGCGAATCCGCGACCCTCAGATTACGAGACGCACGCCTCAACACGCTTGGCCATGCCGGGCCCGAAGAAATTACTGCTTGGAAAGATATTTTAACAGATACTAACTGGAAAAAAATACATAAATATACTTATCGCCCATTTAAAGGCTTTGTCTTTACTGATGTGGATTATTTATTTTATCACAATGCTTTAATGACGAACAATAAACTTGTTCATGTGCAAAAACATGATACGTACTAACTTATGTACACTTTGTGGTGAAGACACTGAAACAATGAGACATTTATATTGCCTGTGTCCAATGGTTCAACCATTATGGACACTATTTTCGACACTATTTCCTTTATCATTCAAAAATCATTACCATTGAACCAGAAACGACGACTTCTTGTTCAGGGCTTCCTAGGTGGATTAAGAAAAGACGACAGTCCACAGTGTATGTTTTTGATTACATTAGATTAACATTGTATTATGACTGTTAGAAAAAAATTTGTTTTGCCAAAAATATCCATTTAACTCTGTTGTCATTTTATAAGGGTCAGTTAAGAAAAAAATAATTTTTGATAATTCCAGGTATGTTATTCGTAACGATGTCAAGTCTCAATTTTATTGTAGACTTGTACGTCCTTGTTCACAACGTTATATTTATTGCGTGCCCTGTAATATGAGAAATAACAGACAGTAATCGGTGCATTCAACTGTGTATTTGATTGTTGTACTTGTTTTGTATGTAATATATGTGAATATGAGGCCTCTTCAAGAGGTTGGTAAAAAAATAAGCAAAACTTTACTAAATTTCAATTTAAGGATGAATCCTTAAGCTCATATTGATATTCGATACTTCGAAATCTTTAATGAAAAACTCTGTGATGGATAAAAAATACAAGTTCCTATTTTTAATTTTATATTATTTACTGAACTTTACCTAATTTTTCTGATGCAAAGCTGAGGCAAATGTCGCTCTGAATGGAATTACTTCCACGACCCGTTTAAAGGAGTAATTACACTTAATCATCCAGCATATGAGTCTCGTAAAAGTAATATGAAAGAACTACGCTAATATTATATTTATTTTGTAGCTCACTTAAAAAAAAAGTTTCCATCTTAAGTAGTTTCAAAACTTATATTTTTCTGCAGCAGTTCAAACTAAGATGTCACTGGATGAAAGATGGTTCCAGTTAGCCTTCAACTTCACCGGATCATTGAATGAATCCGAATTGCATAACGTCTTGAAAACCTACAAGGAAAGACTAACCCTAACTAAAACATCCAATTTGGTTTTAATTATCTTTTACGTCGTTTGTTTCCTAGTGGCGACCTCTGCCAACACAGTGGCCTTGCTGGTTTTTTACAGGTAACGCTGTTATGTATTATCAAAATTCCCGTAGATCCAATCAGATTTGTTCTTTAAAATGTTCCCTTGTTGTAATGGATAATTATGCCCATTAGCATTCTTATGAGTTATTTTTAAATGGTTGTTTACAGAGAAAATAAGTTACTTTTGGTAACTTGAAACTATTAAAATCGATTTATTTAGGTCGTTCTTTCAGGAGTGTCAGTTTTTGTTCGGTTACTTCTATTAGTGAAATAAATAAAACAAGTAAAACATTGTGTTTTATTTATAGTTAAATGATTTATTTTTGTAAGTTTGATATTGATCAATTATATTATAAACTTCATCAGTGGGAAGAAAATATCACGTTAACTTTTCGGCCAAACGACAAAAGACGTTTGAACGAACGTCCATCACGTAATTTTCAAGGGAGTGTGCGAGACATATGTCACACCGCCCCCTGCCGTTGTTGTCAAAAACAGTGTTTACTTTTAGCTCGATACGTAGCGTCAAATCAGGTTTGATAAACAAGTGAAGAGAGAACTGGTTCTTGTTTATTTAAGAAATAAAAAAATAGCTTTAGTAATATTATAAAAATAGGATAATTTAATTTACCGTTTGAATTTCTTTAACTTATAAAGCAAATCTCTCACATGAACCATTATTGTGAATAAAATAAATATATGTGTCTTCTGTAATTTATAACTCCCAAACTGTAAAGTGTTACTTGTGCAAACATTCTATTGATGTTTTGGTTGTATATATATATATTTTTTATTTCAGGTATCGTCAAATGCGACATTTGTCAAATGTTCTACTTATTACGCTAGCAGTTGCTGACTTATTGGTGGCGCTAGTATGCATGCCGACAGCAGTAGGATCAGTGGCTCACAGGCTGTGGATTTATGGTGATGTCACGTGCAAGATGACGAACTACCTTCAGGGTACGTAAAAAATGTCGATAGGACCAACGTGAATCGTTATTGATTTCACTTAAGTGATGTTTTAATTGACGATAACAAATGTTCCTAGCCAATATGTTATACAATAGTTGTGTAACACTAAGTTATTTTAGTTCTATACATTTGACTTAGTTTTCATCAGAACCAAACTGTTATTGGTTTTCACAATTCATGTGGAAGAATGTAATTTGAGGATTTCTATTTATTGTTTTCTTCAACCTTAAATAAGAACCACATGTCAGGCCAATCAAGAAACAAGGCAGATTTATCTGTTGCAGCTTTTAACCCCAACATATGATCACGCACTTAAGAAAGAAGACGAGACTAGTCCATAAATTTTTAATGTTGTTGTTGTTGTTGTTGTTTTGTTGCTTTGAATTAAGCACAAAGCTACACAATGGGCTATCTGTGCTCTGCCCACCACGGGTATCGAAACCCGGATTTTAACGTGTAAGTCCGCTGACATACCGCTGAGCCACTGGGGGCTGAAAATATAATAGTTGTTGTTATCAATTAACCACAAAGCTACACAATGGGCTATCTGTGCTCTGCCCACCACGGGTATCGAAACCCGGATTTTAGCGTGTAAGTCCGCAGACATACCGCTGAGCCACTGGGGGGGGCAAATTTTTAATCCAACATTTTATCTGCACTAGTAGAAGAAGACACTGAACTACGAGATTTGTGTTTCCTTATCCTTCATAATAGACTATCTGCAGTCTGTCCACCGAGGGAATCGAACTCTGGATTTTAGCATTGTAAGTCCGTAAGCCTAATACCGACTTATCAGGAGATTTCGTATTTTCAACCTGAATTGCACATTATCCACAAGTAGGCTAAAAGTGTTCACATATAGCCGTCCGTAATTTTGAAACAGTGACCACAGATAGGGTGGTCATCAAATAACACCTACCATCACTAGGGATTTATTCGATGAATGAACCGAAAAACGAAATGAGCTATCAAGTTTATCACTCTTCCAAAGCTAAAAGTGCAAAACGCATTCGGGTGCACAGCACTTCGATACTGTCTCAGATTTACTGATCTGAAGGCCAGCTACAAGGCAACGCCCAGCTATAAAACCGAAATGAAAAAAAAACCGTACGATAGATGCATTAGAACGACGCATCCGGGCATCCGAGAGTTAAGCCTAATGTTAACACTGCAGTTTAGAAACATATATTTCTGAATTGGATCTAGCCATAATTTTAGTGGAATATAATAATTTTGTTTTTGTTTTGTAGGTCTGGCCTGGCCAGGTGGGTTAAGGCGTTCGACTCGTTATCTGAGGGTTGCGGGTTCAAATCCCAGTCGCACCAAACATGCTCGCCCTTTCAGCTGTTGAGGCTTTATAATGTTACGGGTAATCCCACTATTCTTTGGTAAAAGAGTAGCCCAATAGTTGGCGGTGGGTGGTGATGATTAGCTGTCTTCCCTCCAGCCTCACACTGCTAAATTAGAAATGACTAACGCAGATAGCCCTCGTATAGCTTTGCGCGAAATTCAAAACAAACAAACTCTTTTTTATTTTAATTTTTTTTTGTAGTACAATGATGGTACCATTATGGAAATTTTCCATTTACCAATGCGTTTCCATTGTGATATTGTACTTTGTTTATATTGTAAACTACAGAATTTGAACGTCATATATAACAATAACAGTGTTAAACAATAATACATATTGGAAAAATATTAAATTATATATATGACATTTCAGTGATGTCAAGAAAGCCCACTTATAGAGAAATATATCTCTGAAAACGGCTCGTTTGGGTTGAGAAAATATTTTACGTAGAAGAGCGAACAACGTTTCGACCTTCTTCGGTCATCGTCAAGTTTACAAAGAAAGAAAGAGGTAACTGACCGAAAGCTGACCACACGTTTGAAAGGGGTTGTATAACTGAGTGTTGGAATGTAGAGGGTGGTGTTAGATGTTTGAATGTATAATGTTATATTATTTATTTTATTATTTTTAATATAGGTATATACGTGTTCCTTTGTATTGGTTTATTTTGGGTTTACGTTGTAATATAAGAAAGGCTTCTTTAATTTTGCGTTTGTTTATGTTTGTTTCTTTATTTAGTATTTTAGTGTTTTCTATGGTTATGTTGTGTTTGTTTGACTTGCAGTGTTCGAAAACGTGTGAAGGTGACTTTTTATGTTCTTTTAATCTGATTTTCATATTTCTACTTGTTTCTCCAATATAGAAGTCGTGGCAGTTATCACATTGTATTTTATAAATAATGTTGGTGTGGTGTTTGTCAGTGTAGTTCTTACATGGTATGGACCTCAGTTTTGTGCCTGGTTTTTGAATAAACTTGGTATTAACTGGGAAGTCATATTTTGTTAATAGTTTTTACCAAATGTTGGTTATTTTTCTGCTGATGTCAGGAATATATGGTCAGCTTCCGGTCAGTCACCTCCTTCTTTCTTTGTGAACCTGACGATGACCGAAGAAGGTCGAAACGTTGTTCGCTCCTCTACGTAAAATATTTTCTCAGCCCAAACGAGCCGTTTTAACAAATATAAATGACATTTATAAATACAATATTTTAAATGTGAATCATACCACAGACGGCTGAGAACTAAAGGTTGCCTGCGAAAATGAACGTAAACAAAGCTACAGCAGAACCACTGTGGTAAAACAACCATTTGTATTTGAAATACTGAAATTTCAGGATAAGAAGACGTCACATAACGTAGTTTCACTGTGCTTCATGCTTCCAAAACGAAGTTAGAGGGGGATTAATAACAGGAGGACGAATGAAACGAGAAATTCGACAAGTGTTTGGTGATTTTTGAAAGTACAGGTGGCACTCTAGAGCAGAACATTCACAAACTCTGGTTACCCGCTTCACACATCCTTATGGGTAAACACACGAGATGTCACAATATAAGTAACGGATTTAACTTTATGGTCAACACGTGTATATAAAATTCGCACATTAACGCTTTCTTATATTAAACATTATTTTTATATTTCTGAATAGGTGTCGCTGTTTCCGCCAGCATATATACCATGACTCTAATGAGCATCGATAAATATGTGGTCATATGTCATCCGTTAACTTATAGACAATGCTTTTGTAGACGTCATTTCCGGTGGGGAATTATATTCATGTGGATTTTGGCAGCCGGTCTGTTTATTCCAGTTTTAATCATCCGACAAACAGGAGGGTTTGGTTTATCAATACCTGTATCAAAGTAAGTGTATGTTGTAAGCCAATATACTGAAATGTGCTTTGTATTCAATTTGTAACATCGTTTAAAAACCATCATTATGTGTGTGTCGTGGTGAACAAGTCTTAGCATGTAACATGAGTTTCTCCCTCTGGACCTTACCGTATATTTGACGCCACTCAGAAGAATCTAATGTGAAAATTAGGTTTACATTTACTTCATTTTCTTTTGAACGTGTAAACAAATTATTTTTATAAGACACACTTTAATGTACAGTAAAACTTTTCCAAAGCGGAAAAGCACGGGACCGAGTAAACTTTCTAGTTTACTCTAATTTACTTCTAATTTCTGTATTTATTGCTACTACTCTTTATTTTTATTTCTTTATGCGAGACTGGTGAATGAAGGTTAAGACTTATAGACGGTGTATCCCCACCGTAATGTGGGTCCTACTTATTTAGCCACCTCCGAAACCCAGGGCACATTGTGTATCCCACATTATAGCTTATACCCTGAGATCTTTTCACTTAGTGCAGTTTATTATTTTTTGTTTCGGGTTATAAAAAACTAATGTAATTAGTCAGAGGTTTGTATTTGCTGTTTTTATCGCATTTCTTTCTTTTGATTTTGTTTACTTAACTTTATTAACACAGTAAAATCTAAGATGGAATCGCACGGGACCCAGTAAAATTTCCGGCCCAGACAGGAACATGTCTAAATTATATATAATTTGTGAGTAGAATGTTATACTTGCTTGACTCAAGGGAAGTAAGACATTTGTGAATAAAGTTATTATACTGTTTATATTATATTTATTAGAATAAGAACAAAAATAGACATTCAAAATATACACAAAATCTTAAATTTATTTGAAGAAAGTGTCCACTTCAAGTGTTTCGTTGTTAATGGGTTTTCTCACGTGGTTAAAATAGAACACCAATTTTACGGCCTTTTCGTGAAGTTCATTTTCCACTTCATTTCTGTGTACACTTTGATACCGTTAATATAACTTAACAGTTGTGATGAAGTGGGAATTTCTATTTCTTCAGTCTTTTACATTTTGTTCATCCTCTGACTCTGTTACCATCTTGAGATTTTATTATATATTTTAAATCTGTTTGTGTTAAAACATTCATGTCAACGTTCACAGAATCATCTGTATCAATCAGTTTGAATTTCACTAGAATCGTCATAACAAACTTCTACACAGTATCAAGAATAAACCTACAGTTTATAAAGCACTTTATTACACATTTGATTGAATAACTTAAAACTACAATTGTATCTAACACGTCATTTTTCATGGTCATTTCAGACGCTTTCTTACAGTCGTCCACGTTTGTAATATGCTGAAGCGGGAGGATATTTCCAAGGAATATGATAAATATTGGTGGTTCGAATACTATTGTTGTAAACTCTCGTAATTTTAAAAAAAATCTCTGATGGATGAAAATCAGCTGAATTTAAAAACAATTTAACATGTAATAGGCTTAACACTAATATTTTGTGACAAGTATAAAAACAATTTAACATGTAATAGGCTTAACACTAATATTTTGTGACAAGTATAAAAACAATTTAACATGTAATAGGCTTAACACTAATATTTTGTGACAAGTATAAAAACAATTTAACATGTAATAGGCTTAACACTAATATTTTGTGACAAGTATAAAAACAATTTAACATGTAATAGGCTTAACATTAATATTTTGTGACAAGTATAAAAACAATTTAACATGTAATAGGCTTAACATTAATATTTTGTGACAAGTATAAAAACAATTTAACATGTAATAGGCTTAACACTAATATTTTGTGACAAGTATAAAAACAATTTAAGATGTAACAGGCTTAACACTAATATTTTGTGACAAGTATAATGTATTAGAATCCTTTCAGTATTATAGCTATTTTATGTTAATAAAAAACTAATATAACTACATATTGCAGATGGTAAGATCACAAATAATGATAATAATAATTTAATGTGATTTTTATCAATTTTTTTGTGTTTTTCTTTCTAATACTTCTGGTCTGGCATGGTCAGGTGGTTAAGACACTCAACTTGTAATCCGAGGGTCGCAGGTTCGAATTTCTGTCACTCCAAATATGCTCACCCTTTCAGCCGCGGGCCGTTATAAAGTCACGGTCCATCCCACTATTCGTTGATAAAAGAGTAACCCAAGAGTTAGCGATAGGCAGTGAAGACTAGCTAGCTAGCTGCCTTCCCTCAGTCTCACACTGCTAAATTAGGGATTGCTAGCGCAGATAGCCCTCGTGTAGATCTGCGCGAAATTTAAAAATCAAACTAATATTTCTTCACCTTTGGGTGTTTAATTCACGAATAACAAAGATCTCAGCTAATACGTTAATATAATTTTACCATATAATACAGTCTTTTATGTTTTATCACTGTTTTCTATTGGCAAGCTTTTTTTTTACTAATTATATTAGTTATAAGATGAATATAGTCAAACGAGCCGTCGGGTATCAATGTGGGGAACATGGTGTGGTTGGTGTAATATTATACATACTTTTAACAAAAAATCTTGTAATGTATAAAAATACAAAACCTTAATGCCATTTTATTACAAGAAATATGATTGGTTACAATGACGCTTCACCACCAAGTGGTTCACGCTGTAATATTTGACATATCTTTTAGTTACCCTAACCCTAATTTTAATCCGAAGTTATTGTTAAAATATTTCTACGGGCCTGTTGAAGGCATAATTATTTGATATTAATGTATTCTTCATTTGGATCCACAATTTATCTTCTTTTCCACAGTACGGATGTGGTATTTGTGTTTTGCGTGGAAGCTTGGAAGGACGTCTGGAGTCGTCGTGTGTACGGAATAGTCGTGTTCGTCCTGGTTAACGTATTTCCGGCCATAGTAATGACTATAACTTACAGCAAGATCGGTATCCAACTTTGCCACCAAAAGCTAGAACTGACCAACGACCGGACCGTCGGACCCATACTGCGGAAGCAGACTTCGTCCTACCGTTTGGAGGAACTAGTCCACAGCCGTCGTGTTGTGGCCCGTCGGTTCTTGATCCTGACCCTGGTGTTTGCAATTTGTTGGGTACCCTATAACCTCGCGACCCTCTTGATGGACTTCCCTCTGCATCAACAGATCCACGAAGGCCTCATGGCCTTCCTACCCTTCGCCCTGTTCTTCGGTCACGCCAACAGCGCTATTAATCCACTGTTGTACTGCTGGCTGAATCATAAGTTTGGTCACGACTTCCTGAACTTGTTGCGGTGCCAAAAACGAAGAACCTTACAACAGGAAAGGGTTAGAATGACATACAACACTGGAAAAAAGGTAAGATAAACATACAACCTTACAACAGGCAAGGGTTAGAATGACATTCAACACTGTAAAAAAGGTAAGATAAACGTAGAACCTTACAACAGGCAAGGGTTAGAATGACATTCAACACTGTAAAAAAGGTAAGATAAACGTAGAACCTTACAACAGGCAAGGGTTAGAATGACATTCAACACTGTAAAAAAGGTAAGATAAACGTAGAACCTTACAACAGGAAAGGGTTAAAATGGTATACAACACTGAGAAAAAGGTAAGATAAACGTAGAACCTTACAACAGGAAAGTGTTAGAATGACATACAACACTGGATAAAAGGTAAGATAAACGTAGAATCTTACAACAGGAAATGATTAGAATGGTATACAACACTGGGAAAAAGGTAAGATAAACGTAGAACCTTAAAACAGGAAAGGGCTAGAACGACATACAACACTGGAAAAAAGGTAAGATAAACGTAGAACCTTACAACAGGAAAGTGTTAGAATGACATTCAACACTGTAAAAAAGGTAAGATAAACGTAGAACCTTACAACAGGCAAGGGTTAAAATGGTATACAACACTGGAAAAAAGGTAAGATAAACGTAGAACCTTACAACAGGAAAGGGTTAGAATGACATACAACACTGGATAAAAGGTAAGATAAACGTAGAATCTTACAACAGGAAATGATTAGAATGGTATACAACACTGGGAAAAAGGTAAGATACACGTAGAACCTTAAAACAGGAAAGGGCTAGAACGACATACAACACTGGAAAAAAGGAAAGATAAACGTAGAACCTTAAAACAGGAAAGGGCTAGAACGACATACAACACTGGAAAAAAGGTAAGATAAATGTAGAACCTTACAACAGGCAAGGGTTAGAATGACATAAACACTGGAAAAAAGGTAAGTTAAACGTAGAATCTTACAACAGGAAAGGATTAGAATGGTATACAACACTGGGAAAAAGGTAAGATAAACGTAGAACCTTAAAACAGGAAAGGGTTAGAATAACATACAACACTAGAAAAAAGGTAAGATAAACATAGAACCTTACAACAGGAAAGTGTTAGAATGACATTCAACACTGGAAAAAAGGTAAGATAAACGTAGAACCTTACAACAGGAAAGGGTTAGAATGACATAAACACTGGAAAAAAGGTAAGATAAACGTAGAACCTTACAACAGGAAAGGGTTAAAATGGTATACAACACTGAGAAAAAGGTAAGATAAACGTAGAACCTTAAAACAGGAAAGGGTTAGAATGGTATACAACACTGGGAAATAGGTAGATAAACGTAGAACCTTAAACAGGAATGAGCTAGAACGAATACAACACTGGAAAAAGGTAAGATAAACGTAGACCTTACAACAGGAAAGGGTTAGAATAGACATAAACACTGGAAAAAAGGTAAGATAAACGTAGAACCTTACAACAGGAAAGGGTTAAAATGGTATACAACACTGAGAAAAAGGTAAGATAAACGTAGAACCTTACAACAGGAAGGGTTTTAGAATGACATTACAACACTGGATAAAAGTAAGATAAACGTAGAATCTTACAACAGGAAATGATTAGAATGGTAACAACACTGGGAAAAAGGTAAGATAAACGTAGAACCTTAAAACAGAAGCGCTAGAACGACATACAACACTGAAAAAAGGTAAGATAAAGTAGAACCTTACAACAAGAAAGGGTTAGAATGACATACAACACTGGAAGAAAGTTAAGATAAACGTAGAACCTTACAACAGGAAAGTGTTTAAATGGTATACAACACTGGATAAAAGGTAAGATAACGTAGAACTTTACAACAGGAATGGGTTAAAATGGTATACAACACTGGGAAAAAAGGTAAGATAAACGTAGATCCTTACAACAGGAAAGGGTTAGAATGGTATACAACACTGGGAAATAGGTAAGATAAACGTAGAACCTTAAAACAGGAATGAGCTAGAACGACATTCAACACTGGAAAAAAGGTAAGATAAACGTAGAACCTTACAAACAGGAAAGTGTTAGAATGACATTCAACACTGTAAAACGGTAAGATAAACGTAGAACCTTACAACAGGCAAGGGTTAGAATGACATAAACACTGGAAAAAAAGTAAGATAAACGTAGAACCTTACAACAGGAAAGGGTTAAAATGGTATACAACACTGGGAAAAAGGTAAGATAAACGTAAAACCTTACAACAGGAAAGGGTTAAAATGGTATACAACACTCGGAAAAAGGTAAGATAAACGTAGAACCTTACAACAGGAAAGGGTTAGAATGACATACAACACTGGAAGAAAGGTAAGATAAACGTAGAACCTAACAACAGGAAAGTGTTAAAATGCTATACAACACTTGATGAAAGGTAAGATAAACGTAGAACCTTACAACATTAAAGGGTTAGAATGGTATACAACACTGAAAAAAAGGTAAGATAAACGTAGAACCTTACAACAGAAAAGGGTTAAAATGGTATACAACACTCGGAAAAAGGTAAGATAAACGTAGAACCTTACAACAGGAAAGTGTTAGAATGACATACAACACTGGATAAAAGGTAAGATAAACGTAGAATCTTACAACAGGAAATGATTAGAATGGTATACAACACTGGGGAAAAGGTAAGATAAACGTAGAACCTTAAAACAGGAAAGGGCTAGAACGACATTACAACACTGGAAAAAAGGTAAGATAAACGTAGAACCTTACAACAGGAAAGTGTTAGAATGACATTCAACACTGTAAAAAAGGTAAGATAAACGTAGAGAACCTTACAACAGGCAAGGGTTTTAAAATGGTATACAACACTGGAAAAAAGGTAAGATAAACGTAGAACCTTACAACAGGAAAGGGTTAGAATGACATACAACACTGGATTAAAAGGTAAGATAAACGTAGAATCTTACAACAGGAAATGATTAGAATGGTATACAACACTGGGAAAAAGGTAAGATACACGTAGAACCTTTAAAACAGGAAAAGGCTTTAGAACGACATACAACACTGGAAAAAGGAAAGATAAACGTAGAACCTTACAACAGGAAAGGGTTAGAATGACATACAACCCTGGATAAAAGGTAAGATAAACGTAGAATCTTACAACAGGAAATGATTAGAATGGTATACAAACACTGGGAAAAGGTAAGATAAACGTAGAACCTTAAAACAGGAAAGGGCTAGACGACATACAACACTGGAAAAAAGGTAAGATAACGTATTAGAACCTTACAACAGGAAAGGGTTAGAATGACATACAACACTGGAAGAAAGGCAAGATAAACGTAGAACCTTACAACAGGAAAGTGTTAAAATGGTATACAACACTGGATAAAAGGTAAGATAAACGTAGAACCTTACAACAGGAAAGGGTTAAAATGGTATACAACACTGGGGAAAAGGTAAGATAAACGTAGAACCTTACAACAGGAAATGATTAGAATGGTATACAACACTGGGAAAAAGGTAAGATAAACGTAGAACCTTAAAACAGGAAAGGGCTAGAACGACATACAACACTGGAAAAAAGGTAAGATAAATGTAGAACCTTACAACAGGCAAGGGTTAGAATGACATAAACACTGGAAAAAAGGTAAGTTAAACGTAGAATCTTACAACAGGAAAGGATTAGAATGGTATACAACACTGGGAAAAAGGTAAGATAAACGTAGAACCTTAAAACAGGAAAGGGTTAGAATAACATTCAACACTGGAAAAAAGGTAAGATAAACGTAGAACCTTACAACAGGAAAGGGTTAGAATGACATAAACACTGGAAAAAAGGTAAGATAAACGTAGAACCTTACAACAGGAAAGGGTTAAAATGGTATACAACACTGAGAAAAAGGTAAGATAAACGTAGAACCTTAAAACAGGAAAGGGTTAGAATGGTATACAACACTGGGAAATAGGTAAGATAAACGTAGAACCTTAAAACAGGAATGAGCTAGAACGACATACAACACTGGAAAAAAGGTAAGATAAACGTAGAACCTTAAAACAGGAAAGGGCTAGAACGACATACAACACTGGAAAAAAGGTAAGATAAACGTAGAACCTTACAACAGGCAAGGGTTAGAATGACATAAACACTGGAAAAAAGGTAAGATAAACGTAGAACCTAACAACAGGAAAGTGTTAAAATGCTATTCAACACTTGATGAAAGGTAAGATAAACGTAGAACCTTACAACATTAAAGGGTTAGAATGGTATACAACACTGGAAAAAAGGTAAGATAAACGTAGAACCTTACAACAGGAAAGGGTTAAAATGGTATACAACACTCGGAAAAAGGTAAGATAAACGTAGAACCTTACAACAGGAAAGGGTTAGAATGACATACAACACTGGAAGAAAGGTAAGATAAACGTAGAACCTAACAACAGGAAAGTGTTAAAATGCTATACAACACTTGATGAAAGGTAAGATAAACGTAGAACCTTACAACATTAAAGGGTTAGAATGGTATACAACACTGAAAAAAAGGTAAGATAAACGTAGAACCTTACAACAGAAAAGGGTTAAAATGGTATACAACACTCGGAAAAAGGTAAGATAAACGTAGAACCTTACAACAGGAAAGTGTTAGAATGACATACAACACTGGATAAAAGGTAAGATAAACGTAGAATCTTACAACAGGAAATGATTAGAATGGTATACAACACTGGGGAAAAGGTAAGATAAACGTAGAACCTTAAAACAGGAAAGGGCTAGAACGACATACAACACTGGAAAAAAGGTAAGATAAACGTAGAACCTTACAACAGGAAAGTGTTAGAATGACATTCAACACTGTAAAAAAGGTAAGATAAACGTAGAACCTTACAACAGGCAAGGGTTAAAATGGTATACAACACTGGAAAAAAGGTAAGATAAACGTAGAACCTTACAACAGGAAAGGGTTAGAATGACATACAACACTGGATAAAAGGTAAGATAAACGTAGAATCTTACAACAGGAAATGATTAGAATGGTATACAACACTGGGAAAAAGGTAAGATACACGTAGAACCTTAAAACAGGAAAAGGCTAGAACGACATACAACACTGGAAAAAAGGAAAGATAAACGTAGAACCTTACAACAGGAAAGGGTTAGAATGACATACAACACTGGATAAAAGGTAAGATAAACGTAGAATCTTACAACAGGAAATGATTAGAATGGTATACAACACTGGGAAAAAGGTAAGATAAACGTAGAACCTTAAAACAGGAAAGGGCTAGAACGACATACAACACTGGAAAAAAGGTAAGATAAACGTAGAACCTTACAACAGGAAAGGGTTAGAATGACATACAACACTGGAAGAAAGGCAAGATAAACGTAGAACCTTACAACAGGAAAGTGTTAAAATGGTATACAACACTGGATAAAAGGTAAGATAAACGTAGAACCTTACAACAGGAAAGGGTTAAAATGGTATACAACACTGGGGAAAAGGTAAGATAAACGTAGAACCTTACAACAGGAAAGGGTTAGAATGGTATACAACACTGGGAAAAAGGTAAGATAAACGTAGAACCTTAAAACAGGAAAGGGCTAGAACGACATACAACACTGGAAAAAAGGTAAGATAAATGTAGAACCTTACAACAGGCAAGGGTTAGAATGACATAAACACTGGAAAAAAGGTAAGTTAAACGTAGAATCTTACAACAGGAAAGGATTAGAATGGTATACAACACTGGGAAAAAGGTAAGATAAACGTAGAACCTTAAAACAGGAAAGGGTTAGAATAACATACAACACTGGAAAAAAGGTAAGATAAACATAGAACCTTACAACAGGAAAGTGTTAGAATGACATTCAACACTGGAAAAAAGGTAAGATAAACGTAGAACCTTACAACAGGAAAGGGTTAGAATGACATAAACACTGGAAAAAAGGTAAGATAAACGTAGAACCTTACAACAGGAAAGGGTTAAAATGGTATACAACACTGAGAAAAAGGTAAGATAAACGTAGAACCTTAAAACAGGAAAGGGTTAGAATGGTATACAACACTGGGAAATAGGTAAGATAAACGTAGAACCTTAAAACAGGAATGAGCTAGAACGACATACAACACTGGAAAAAAGGTAAGATAAACGTAGAACCTTACAACAGGAAAGGGTTAGAATGACATAAACACTGGAAAAAAGGTAAGATAAACGTAGAACCTTACAACAAAAAAGGGTTAAAATGGTATACAACACTGAGAAAAAGGTAAGATAAACGTAGAACCTTACAACAGGAAAGTGTTAGAATGACATACAACACTGGATAAAAGGTAAGATAAACGTAGAATCTTACAACAGGAAATGATTAGAATGGTATACAACCCTGGGAAAAAGGTAAGATAAACGTAGAACCTTAAAACAGGAAAGGGCTAGAACGACATACAACACTGGAAAAAAGGTAAGATAAACGTAGAACCTTACAACAGGAAAGGGTTAGAATGACATACAACACTGGAAAAAAGGTAAGATAAACGTAGAACCTTACAACAGGAAAGTGTTAAAATGGTATACAACACTGGATAAAAGGTAAGATAAACGTAGAACCTTACAACAGGAAAGGGTTAGAATGGTATACAACACGAAAAAAGGTAAGATAAACGTAGAACCTTAAAACAGGAAAGGGCTAGAACGACATACAACACTGGAAAAAAGGTAAGATAAACGTAGAACCTTACAACAGGAAAGTGTTAGAATGACATTCAACACTGGAAAAAAGGTAAGATAAACGTAGAACCTTACAACAGGCAAGGGTTAGAATGACATAAACACTGGAAAAAAGGTAAGATAAACGTAGAACCTAACAACAGGAAAGGGTTAAAATGGTATACAACACTGGGAAAAAGGTAAGATAAACGTAGAACCTTACAACAGGAAAGGGTTAGAATGACATACAACACTGGATAAAAGGTAAGATAAACGTAGAATCTTACAACAGGAAATGATTAGAATGGTATACAACACTGGGAAAAAGGTAAGATACACGTAGAACCTTACAACAGGAAAGGGTTAGAATGACATACAACACTGGAAAAAAGGTAAGATAAACGTAGAACCTTACAACAGGAAAGGGTTAGAATGACATACAACACTGGAAGAAAGGTAAGATAAACGTAGAACCTAACAACAGGAAAGTGTTAAAATGCTATACAACACTTGATGAAAGGTAAGATAAACGTAGAACCTTACAACATTAAAGGGTTAGAATGGTATACAACACTGAAAAAAAGGTAAGATAAACGTAGAACCTTACAACAGGAAAGGGTTAAAATGGTATACAACACTGGATAAAAGGTAAGATAAACGTAGAACCTTACAACAGGAAAGGGTTAGAATGGTATACAACACGAAAAAAGGTAAGATAAACGTAGAACCTTAAAACAGGAAAGGGCTAGAACGACATACAACACTGGAAAAAAGGTAAGATAAACGTAGAACCTTACAACAGGAAAGTGTTAGAATGACATTCAACACTGTAAAAAAGGTAAGATAAACGTAGAACCTTACAACAGGCAAGGGTTAGAATGACATAAACACTGGAAAAAAGGTAAGATAAACGTAGAACCTAACAACAGGAAAGGGTTAAAATGGTATACAACACTGGGAAAAAGGTAAGATAAACGTAGAACCTTACAACAGGAAAGGGTTAGAATGACATACAACACTGGATAAAAGGTAAGATAAACGTAGAATCTTACAACAGGAAATCATTAGAATGGTATACAACACTGGGAAAAAGGTAAGATACACGTAGAACCTTACAACAGGAAAGGGTTAGAATGACATACAACACTGGAAAAAAGGTAAGATAACGTAGAACCTTACAACAGGAAAGGGTTAGAATGACATACAACACTGGAAGAAAGGTAAGATAAACGTAGAACCTAACAACAGGGAAAGTGTTAAAATGCTATACAACACTTGATGAAAGGTAAGATAAACGTAGAACCTTACAACATTAAAGGGTTAGAATGGTATACAACACTGAAAAAAAGGTAAGATAAACGTAGAAACCTTACAACAGGAAAGGGTTTAAAATGGTATACAACACTCGGAAAAGGTAAGATAAACGTAGAACCTTACAACAGGAAAGGGTTAATGAAACCTTACAACAGGAAAGGGTTAGAATGACAACAACACTGGATAAAAGGTAAGATAAACGTAGAATCTTACAACAGGAAATGATTAGAATGGTAAACAACACTGGGAAAAAGGTAAGATAACGTAGAACCTCTAAACAGAAAGGGCTAGAACGACATACAACACTGGAAAAAAGGTAAGATAAAGTAGAACCTTACACAAGAAAGGGTTAGAATGACATACAACACTGGAAGAAAGGTAAGATAAACGTAGAAACCTTACAACAGGAAAGTGTTAAATGGTATACAACACTGGATAAAAGGTAAGATAAACGGTAGGAACCTTCCAACAGGAATGGGTTACAATGGTATACAACACTGGGAAAAAGGTTAAGATAAACGTAGAACCTTACAACAGGAAAGGGTTAGAATGGTATACAACACTTGTAAATAGGTAAGATAAACGTAGAGAACCTTAAATAGGAATGAGCCTAGAACGACATACAACACTGGAAAAAAGGTAAGATAAACGTAGAACCTTACAAACAGGAAAGTGTTAGAATGACATTCAAACACTGTAAAAAAGGTAAGATAAATGTAGAACCTTACAACAGGCAAGGGTTAGAATGACATAAACACTGGAAAAAAAGTAAGATAAACGTAGAACCTTACAACAGGAAAGGGTTAAAATGGTATACAACACTGGGAAAAAGGTAAGATAAACGTAAAACCTTACAACAGGAAAGGGCTAGAACGACATACAACACTGGAAAAAAGGTAAGATAAACGTAGAACCTTACAACAGGAAAGGGTTAGAATGACATACAACACTGGAAAAAAGGTAAAATAAACGTAGAACCTTACAACAGGAAAGGGTTAGAATGACATACAACACTGGAAAAAAGGTAAGATAAACGTAGAACCTTACAACAGGAAAGGGTTAGAATGACATACAACATTGGAAGAAAGGTAAGATAAACATAGAACCTTACAACAGGAAAGTGTTAAAATGGTATACAACACTGGATGAAAGGTAAGATAAACGTAGAACCTTACAACAGGAAAGGGTTAGAATGACATAGAACATTGGAGAAAAGGTAAGATAAACGTAGAATCTTACAACAGGAAAGGATTAGAATGGTATACAACACTGGGAAAAAGGTAAGATAAACGTAGAACCTTAAAACAGGAAAGGGTTAGAATGGTATACAACATGAAAAAAGGTAAGATAAACGTAGAACCTTACAACAGGAAAGGGTTAGAATGACATACAACACTGGAAAAAAGGTAAGATAAACATAGAACCTTACAACAGGAAAGTGTTAGAATGACATTCAACACTGTAAAAAAGGTAAGATAAACGTAGAACCTTACAACAGGCAAGGGTTAGAATGACATAAACACTGGAAGAAAGGTAAGATAAACGTAGAACCTTACAAGAGGAACGGGTTAAAATGGTATACAACACTGGGAAAAAGGTAAGATAAACGTAGAACCTTACAACAGTAAAGGGTTAGAAAGACATACAACACTGGATAAAAGGTAAGATAAACGTAGAATCTTACAACTGGAAATGATTAGAATGGTATACAACACTGGGAAATAGTTAAGATAAACGTAGAACCTTAAAACAGGAAAGGGCTAGAACGACATACAACACTGGAAAAAAGGTAAGATAAACGTAGAATCTTACAACAGGAAATGATTAGAATGATATACAACACTGGGAAAAAGGTTAGATAAACGTAGAACCTTAAAACAGGAAAGGGCTAGAACGACATACAACACTGGAAAAAACGTAAGATAAACGTAGAACCTTACAACAGGAAAGGGTTAAAATGGTATACAACACTGGGAAAAAGGTAAGATAAACGTAGAACCTTACAACAGGAAAGGGTTAGAATGACATACAACACTGGAAGAAAGGTAAGATAAACGTAGAACCTAACAACAGGAAAGTGTTAAAATGGTATACAACACATGATGAAAGGTAAGATAAACGTAGAACCTTACAACATTAAAGGGTTAGAATGGTATACAACACTGAAAAAAGGTAAGATAAACGTAGAACCTTACAACAGGAAAGGGTTAAAATGGTATACAACACTCGGAAAAAGGTAAGATAAACGTAGAACCTTACAACAGGAAAGGGTTAGAATGACATACAACACTGGAAGAAAGGTAAGATAAACGTAGAACCTTACAACATTAAAGGGTTAGAATGGTATACAACACTGAAAAAAAGGTAAGATAAACGTAGAACCTTACAACAGGAAAGGGTTAAAATGGTATACAACACTCGGAAAAAGGTAAGATAAACGTAGAACCTTACAACAGGAAAGTGTTAAAATGCTATACAACACTTGATGAAAGGTAAGATAAACGTAGAACCTTACAACATTAAAGGGTTAGAATGGTATACAACACTGAAAAAAGGTAAGATAAACGTAGAACCTTACAACAGGAAAGGGTTAAAATGGTATACAACACTCGGAAAAAGGTAAGATAAACGTAGAACCTTACAACAGGAAAGGGTTAGAATGACATACAACACTGGATAAAAGGTAAGATAAACGTAGAATCTTACAACAGGAAATGATTAGAATGGTAACAACACTGGGAAAAAGGTAAGATAAACGTAGAACCTTAAAACAGAAAGCGCTAGAACGACATACAACACTGAAAAAAAGGTAAGATAAACGTAGAACCTTACAACAAGAAAGGGTTAGAATGACATACAACACTGGAAGAAAGGTAAGATAAACGTAGAACCTTACAACAGGAAAGTGTTAAAATGGTATACAACACTGGATAAAAGGTAAGATAAACGTAGAACTTTACAACAGGAATGGGTTAAAATGGTATACAACACTGGGAAAAAGGTAAGATAAACGTAGATCCTTACAACAGGAAAGGGTTAGAATGGTATACAACACTGGGAAATAGGTAAGATAAACGTAGAACCTTAAAACAGGAATGAGCTAGAACGACATACAACACTGGAAAAAAGGTAAGATAAACGTAGAACCTTACAACAGGAAAGTGTTAGAATGACATTCAACACTGTAAAAAAGGTAAGATAAACGTAGAACCTTACAACAGGCAAGGGTTAGAATGACATAAACACTGGAAAAAAAGTAAGATAAACGTAGAACCTTACAACAGGAAAGGGTTAAAATGGTATACAACACTGGGAAAAAGGTAAGATAAACGTAAAACCTTACAACAGGAAAGGGCTAGAACGACATACAACACTGGAAAAAAGGTAAGATAAACGTAGAACCTTACAACAGGAAAGGGTTAGAATGACATACAACACTGGAAAAAAGGTAAGATAAACGTAGAACCTTACAACAGGAAAGGGTTAGAATGACATACAACACTGGAAAAAAGGTAAGATAAACGTAGAACCTTACAACAGGAAAGGGTTAGAATGACATACAACATTGGAAGAAAGGTAAGATAAACATAGAACCTTACAACAGGAAAGTGTTAAAATGGTATACAACACTGGATGAAAGGTAAGATAAACGTAGAACCTTACAACAGGAAAGGGTTAGAATGACATAGAACATTGGAGAAAAGGTAAGATAAACGTAGAATCTTACAACAGGAAAGGATTAGAATGGTATACAACACTGGGAAAAAGGTAAGATAAACGTAGAACCTTAAAACAGGAAAGGGTTAGAATGGTATACAACACGAAAAAAGGTAAGATAAACGTAGAACCTTACAACAGGAAAGGGTTAGAATGACATACAACACTGGAAAAAAGGTAAGATAAACATAGAACCTTACAATAGGAAAGTGTTAGAATGACATTCAACACTGTAAAAAAGGTAAGATAAACGTAGAACCTTACAACAGGCAAGGGTTAGAATGACATAAACACTGGAAAAAAGGTAAGATAAACGTAGAACCTTACAAGAGGAAAGGGTTAAAATGGTATACAACACTGGGAAAAAGGTAAGATAAACGTAGAACCTTACAACAGGAAAGGGCTAGAACGACATACAACACTGGAAAAAAGGTAAGATAAACGTAGAATCTTACAACAGGAAATGATTAGAATGGTATACAACACTGGGAAAAAGGTTAGATAAACGTAGAACCTTAAAACAGGAAAGGGCTAGAACGACATACAACACTGGAAAAAAGGTAAGATAAACGTAGAACCTTACAACAGGAAAGGGTTAAAATGGTATACAACACTGGGAAAAAGGTAAGATAAACGTAGAACCTTACAACAGGAAAGGGTTAGAATGACATACAACACTGGAGAAAAGGTAAGATAAACGTAGAATCTTACAACAGGAAAGGATTAGAATGGTATACAACACTGGGAAAAAGGTAAGATAAACGTAGAACCTTAAAACAGGAAAGGGGTAGAATGACATACAACACTGAAAAAAAGGTAAGATAAACGTAGAACCTTACAACAGGAAAGAGCTAGAGTGACATATAACACTGTAAAAAAGGTAAGATAAACGTTTTACCATACGTTGTGTAATGTACTGTTAGGGTGTACGACAACGAAAGAACGCTTGGACAAACTTTAGCGACTGTCTGGAGCTGCTGGACATAATGGCCAGTAAACTGTTGCACCTTTGTCGTTCCTAAAATGTCTGGTCAACAATCATGGGTCATGTGTATGTAATATGAAACATACCAAGTAGCATTTTTTTTAATATATGCAAAAACGGCTCGTTTAAATAGAAGAGCTCTTCTATTTAAAATATTTTCTCAACCCAAACGAGCCATTTTTGGGTTTCTCGACATCACTGATACCAAGTAGCTTGTTCGTTGTGGCGTCAAACATCTGAAGAATCATAAAATAGAACATTACAGCATGATATCATTACATCTGGAGGATGTAAGAACACTATACAATACGACATCACTACATCTGGAGGATGTAAGAACAGTATACAATACGATATCACAAATCTGGAGGATGTAAGAACACTATACAATACGATATCACTACATCTGGAGGATGTAAGAACACTATACAACACGACATCACCACATCTGGAGGATGTAACAAACGTATAATACGACGTAATAATATTTATCTGACCTTTGTTGTTGCCATTATATCTCCATATGTCATAATTATTATTATTTAAAAATAGCTGGTGGACTTGAATGTTTAATATAACTTAATTATCGATGTGAGTGAGCTACAGAAGTCAGAACTACAAATAACCTACTGAACGGACTTAATACAACTGTGAAGCTACCAGAAGTTGATCCTCGTAATACGACAGATTAACACACAAAAAACAGTCGAAACTCCCCTAGAGTATTCGCACATTACACGTGGCCACAGAGTGACCCGATATGCTGGATTATCGTGGAAGAAGACACTCAAAGAAAATTAAAATCACAACGACAAAGAAAATGTGAATATTTTATCCAGTTAATTTGGATGTGGATACAGCTCAAAACACAACCTTTTCCTTACCTCTGACTAGGGACAAAAGAATCTGGTCTGTTAAGACTTGAATAAGTTAGTTTGGACGTAGATACAGCTGAGAGGAAAACCTTTTCAGCCTCAGAACAACAAAATCTAATCTTCCAATGTAATCACGATGGTCAGAACCGTTTTACGGAGCCACAGCTAAGAGTTGTTTAAGACGACCCCTTTTCACACAAACACAAACACTTTTTTTGTGGGTTACCAACTATCGAAGAATTGGTAAAGAAAAAAGACACGTTCCAACAGTGTTCACAAACTCTATGATATCACAGAAAATAGCCAGTTTATGTCAGTAAAAACAAAACTGTAAGGTTTGCGACCTCTACTTTCTCTATCATGTGAAGGGTGGAATCAAAGTACAGAATGAAACAACAAAGGGAGAAGCCGAGAGTGTGGGGTAGGGGGCGCTGTAAGTTCTTCTAGGACAGTTCTGGTCCACTAGGAGCCAGAAGCTTTATATTCGTTAGTTTTTTTCCTCTAAGATGTAAAATTTTGAATATTCCATCACAGTATAGCAATGACATTCTATTATAATCTACAGTTTGTTTGTTTTTTGCGTTACAGCTATACGTTCGTACAGAAACATAAAGAACACCGATCTAATTTCGCAGACGCGGAATAGATGTATGTTGGAAATATGACACTAAAGAGTTAATTTATATCTTTAGAAGTTAAACTAATTGCAGCTACAATCGATGAAAGACTGAAACATTTTAACAAGTGATGTCATTAAAAACAAGTTAGTGTTTGTTGGTTAATCACTTTACTATTTAAATAGATCTAGGGTTGCCTTAATTTCTGTTAACAAGACGGATGTAAATATTTCATGGTAGATTCTGTATCTTAATGTTGTTATCGCAATATTAAAACAAAACTGAATACGAAAAAAATTGAGTATTAGATTTAGAAACAAACAGGGCAACATACAAAATGTGGAACGCATGTATTGTTTTCTCTGATGTAAAGATGTAATTTCAATAACAAGTGTTCGTGGGGTCGTGTTTCATTAGAATCGCGTGGAATGCTACACTGTTACTACAAAACGCGCAGATAGCCTTCGTGTAGTTTTGCGTGAAGTAACCAACACTACAGAACGTCAGTTACGATGAACATTATAGAAACGCTATATTTGATAAAGCCAAAAAACAATCCAAGTGCGCACGTTTCGTATCGGTCAAGTTTTAGCACGTACTGAGCGAGCCAAATGTATGGATAAGAAAACGGATAGTAGAGTTTTTTAGACAATCTTTTTTAAAGAAAGCCTAAACCGTTTTTTTATGACACTGTTGTTTGCTTTCAAATAATCCACGTCAAACAGTAGGTTCTTTTTTCCCGAGACAGAAAAATGGCAAAATAAAGTCGTCTCATTATTTTATTATTTGTAATGATATAAAAACGGTAATATAATTAAAAAAAGGGAAAAATATCCACCACCTCAAAGAAAGGTGGAGGGAAGTAGCTGAAAAAAAAGACAGATGGCGGGAACACTAAACGTGTATATGTATTATTATTGTTTACTAAGCCTAACACTAAACGAGTATATATATTATTATTAGTTACTAAGCCTAACACTAAACGTGTATGTATATATATATATATATATAATTATTAGTCATTAAGCCTAACACTAAACGTGTATTATATATATTATTAATATTTAGTAAGCCTAACACTAAACGTGTATATATATTATTATTATTTACTAAGCTTCACATTAAACGTGTACATATATTATTATTATTTAGTAAGCCTAAAGGAAGCCATGACCACTAAGAATCTTAAATATACCTCCAAAGAAATATTCCCATTTTTAAATATTTCAGAAAATCGAACGAATAAGTGTCAGACAAAGTACGTCTCCAGGTTGCAGACAGACGTTAATTAAAGAAGGAACGCTTCACCAGCGACATTATCAATGACGTCATTACGAGTTCTTAGAACCATTTATTTCGATTTTATTAGACAGTTTTTGCGTCTTTAAAAAAGGGCCTGGCATGGCCGAGCGCGTTAAGGCGTGCACTCGTAATCCGAGGGTCGCGGGTTCGCGCCCGCGTCGCGCTAAAACATGCTCGCCCTCCCAGCCGTGGGGGTGTATAATGTGACGGTCAATCCCACTATTCGTTGGTAAAAGAGTAGCCCAAGAGTTGGCGGTGGGTGGTGATGACTAGCTGCCTTCCCTCTAGTCTTACACTGCAAAATTAGGGACGGCTAGCACAGATAGCCCTCGAGTAGCTTTGTGCGAAATTCCAAAAACAAACAAACAAACAAGCGTCTTTAAAAAACTTTCCATACGTATTTTGAGGATTTAAAAATAGTTGTTTGTATCAAATGTGTTGTACGAGGTCAAGGTTGTAATAAAACCATCGCAACCTACCAGACCTGATCTTTGTTATTCGGTTAGAACCTATCGAATACTTTATTATGAAAATACTAACTCTGTCATCAGTGACGACTGTAGTTGAACACCAGGGGTACTTGACCAGGGACGGCTGTTTATGATGCACGTAGTCGAATTAGTTAAATATTTCAGGTATTTTGTCTCACCCGTCAGCACGAATGAAAACATTCCAGCTACAAGCTGGGTGGTGAATTGATAGAAAACGAAGAGAAAAATTCAATGAAAAAAATAATTTATTTTTGGATTAGAACATAAAACAAGTCCTATATTTTGTAAATAAATATTTATTTATAACATAAAACAAGCCACAAGCCCTATCTTTTGTAAATAAATATTTATAACATAAATATGACCCTGAGAGTGTGACTCTAACACCATAACGACCAGACTAGAGTCCCTGACCGTGAGAGTGTGACTCCAACACCATAACGATCAGACTAGAGTTTCTGACCCTGAGAGTGTGACTCCAACACCATAACGACCAGACTAGAGTCCCTGA
Organism: Carcinoscorpius rotundicauda; assembly: GCA_011833715.1. Taxonomy (NCBI): domain Eukaryota; kingdom Metazoa; phylum Arthropoda; class Merostomata; order Xiphosura; family Limulidae; genus Carcinoscorpius; species Carcinoscorpius rotundicauda. The sequence continues at coordinate 132,771,425 of CM022394.1, forward strand.
CCGTGAGAGTGTGACTCTAACTCTATAACGACCAGGCTAGAGTCCCTGACCGTGAGAGTGTGACTGCAACACCATAACGACCAGGCTAGAGTTTCTGACCCTGAGAGTGTGACTCTAACACCATAACGACCAGACTAGAGTCCCTGACCGTGAGAGTGTGACTCCAACACCATAACGATCAGACTAGAGTCCCTGACCCTGAGAGTGTGACTCCAACACCATAACGACCAGACTAGAGTCCCTGACCGTGAGAGTGTGACTCCAACACCATAACGACCAGGCTAGAGTTTCTGACCCTGAGAGTGTGACTCCAACACCATAACGACTAGACTAGGGTCCCTGACCGTGAGAGTGTGACTCCAACACCATAACGACCATATAGAGTTTCTGACCCTGAGTGTGACTCCAACACTATAACGACCAGACTAGAGTCCCTGACCCTGAGAGTGTGACTCCAACACTATAACGACCAGACTAGAGTCCCTGACCCTGAGAGTGTGACTCCAACACCATAATGACTAGACTAGAGTCCCTGACCGTGAGAGTGTGACTCCAACACCATAACGACCATATAGAGTTTCTGACCCTGAGAGTGTGACTCCAACACTATAACGACCAGACTAGAGTCCCTGACCCTGAGAGTGTGACTCCAACACTATAACGACCAGACTAGAGTCCCTGACCCTGAGAGTGTGACTCCGACACTATAACGACCAGACTAGAGTCCCTGACCGTGAGAGTGTGACTCCAACACTATAACGACCAGACTAGAGTCCCTGACCCTGAGAGTGTGACTCCAACACTATAACGACCAGACTAGAGTCCCTGACCCTGAGAGTGTGACTCCGACACTATAACGACCAGACTAGAGTCCCTGACCCCGAGAGTGTGACTCTAACTCTATAACGACCAGACTAGAGTTCCTGACCCTGAGACTGTGACTCTAACTGTATAACGACCAGGCCATAGGCTCAATATAAGTGGTTCAAGATATGGTCAGTTTTAATAATTACACTGAAATAAGAAAAAACAGAGTAGCACAGAAACCAGGTTTTGATTTACGTGGTGGGTAAAGCACATATAGATTATTGTATTGCATTGTGCTTATCTAGAAAAAAGTAACATCAAAACACTACTTCATTGTTATACAATGTTCTGGTATTACAGTGGTTCAAATGATTTAAAAATGAGATCACCCGCTGACTGGACTCTTAAAATTCTACTGAGAAAAGAACTAGGAAGGGGTTATAGATATATTATAAGCCCCGGCATGGCCAAGTGTGTTAAGGCGTTCGACTCGTAATCCGAGGGTCGCGGATTTCAATCCAGGTCGCACCAAACATGTTCACCCTCCCACCAGTAGGGGCGTTATAATGTTACGGTAAATCCCACAATTCGTTGGTAAAAGAGTAGCCCAAGAGTTGGCGGTGGGTGATGATGACTAGCTTCCTTCCCTATATTTTTACACTGCTAAACTAGGGACGGCTAGCCATGTTTAAGTCGATGTATCTTACTGAATTGTGAAGTAACAACCTTTGTTTTGTTGTTGTACACCTAAAACTAGCCATGTTTAAGTCGATGTATATTACTTGATTGTGAAGTAACAACCTTTGTTTTGTTGTTGTACACCTAAAACTAGCCATGTTTAAATCGATGTATATTACTTGATTGTGAAGTAACAACTTTTGTTTTGCCGACAACTATTTGATATTCCATTTCTCTTTTTTCCACTTTAGTAAACATTTGAAACTACAGCGTTTTCCGTAATTATCCAATTAAAAACATATTCATAACTACTACTCCCCCCTTCATTGGGTATCTGACATTTAGACTCGACTTTGGTGGACATCTGGTTGTTCTGGTTGACATGGAATTTAGGACGTTAATTGGTTAAGTGACATACATAGAAAATAATTAATTTATAAAAAGCACGTAAAGAATTCTGTAAACAAATATTGTTTTAACAATATTTAACAATGTTTATTGTTTTAGGTGGAATTTGCTCTTGGAAGCCGGACCTTAAATCCTTCTTCAACATCAACTCTAAACACAGCAAAGAGAAATTCGAATGTTTGACCAGATCTGGCTGTATACTGCAGTTTAGGGAAGTCTATCTTCCCTTTTAAAACTATGTGACTTCCACATCTGGTCCTACACTGGCAAAAATCGCATAAAGAACACATGTTCAACTCATGAATACGTGATTCTTCAAAGCTGTCTTTGTGCTCTCATCCTTGGAAAAAGTGAGTGGGAAAAAAAAACTCTCCTTCTCAGAAGATTATTGAGTTCTCCCTTTGAACTTTTGTAAAATTTTGACTTTAACCACTGCCGATGACAACTGATTCTGTCTTAACCAAAGTCCAACCTGAAAATTTCAAGAAATATAAATTATGTCATCTTGTCACGTTGTCTTGGAAATACATTTAAAACAAGCCAGGTGCCTTTATTGTATTCATTCTCTTTATAACTTTGTAAACACCAAAAAGATTATCTCAAGAGGAAATAGGTTAATAATCATTCCATTCCTGGCTGTATTCTGATAGCCCTCGTCTGAATCTCTTCCATTTTGTTAATATCATTCCATAAGAACAAAACTGCGTACCGTGTCTCAAGTGAAGCCTAACTAGTCAATTGTATAAAGTTGATAGTTATCCGATTTTAATTGTAATAAACGATTATAAATACAGCACTAAAATCATGTTAACTTCACTGTTAATAACAGGGATGTGCCTCGGTGGCTTGTGTGAAAGAGACACCATTATAACAATATCTGTTTCTTTAGTCGCACTGTTTAGTTGGTTTCAATACATGTGCATTAACCATTTCTAGTTTACGAGTGGTATATCAGAGGGAAGGCAGCCAATCAGCACCACTCGCTGCCAAGTCTTGTTCTACTCTTTTACCAACAAACAGTGGGGCTGACCGAAACATTATAATGCCTCCACGGCTGAAAGTGTGAGAATGGTCAGTGAAGAGATTCGGAACCACGACCTGCAGGTTATGAGTAGTGTCCTAACCATCAGGTCATGCGAGGCTCAATGTGTGTTATGTATGTGATCCATGTTATGACAACCTTGAACTTATATAATTAAAGATCATTTAACAAACACCTGTCCAACTTATAAGTCGATTCAAGTAATTCCACAACATTCTCAATGCAGCTAGAAATACTGGAGAGTTTAATGTCATCGGATAACTTATACATCGTAAAGGTAAATAGAAATACCCGAGAGTTTAATGTCATCGGATAACTTATACATCGTAAAGGTAAATAGAAATACCCAACAGTTTAATGTCATTGGATAACTTATACATCGTAAAGGTAAATAGAAATACCCAACAGTTTAATGTCATCGGATAACTTATACATCGTAAAGGTAAATAGAAATACCCGAGAGTTTAATGTCATCGGATAACTTATACATCGTAAAGGTAAAAATAAATACCCGAGAGTTTAATGTCATCGGATAACTTATACATCGTAAAGGTAAATAGAAATACCCAACAGTTTAATGTCATCGGATAACTTATACATCGTAAAGGTAAATAGAAATACCCGAGAGTTTAATGTCATCGGATAACTTATACATCGTAAAGGTAAATAGAAATACCCGAGAGTTTAATGTCATCGGATAACTTATACATCGTAAAGGTAAATAGAAATACCCGAGAGTTTAATGTCATCGGATAACTTATACATCGTAAAGGTAAATAGAAATACCCGAGAGTTTAATGTCATCGGATAACTTATACATAGTAAAGGTAAATAGAAATACCCGAGAGTTTAATGTCATCGGATAACTTATACATCGTAAAGGTAAATAGAAATACCCGAGAGTTTAATGTCATCGGATAACTTATACATCGTAAATGTAAATAGAAATACCCAACAGTTTAATGTCATCGGGATAACTTATACATAATTAATGTGAGAAAAACAAACAACTAATTATTTGATACCTAGGACAAACCATCTGTGGCAAGGTTAAATTGGATGGACTCTAAACCAATCACAGATGCCTAGGACATTCCAACTGGAACAAGGTAAAATTTGATGGTCTCTGAACCAATCTCTAATACAAAGGGCACTCCATCTGGAGCAAGGTCAAGTCTGATATACTTTAAACCAATCATTGATACAAAAGGCTCTCCATCTGGAGCAAAGTTAAGTTTTATGGACCCTAAACCAATCACTGATACAAAGGTCACTCCAGCTGGAACAAGTTTAATTTTATGGTCTCTGAACCAATCACCGATACAAAGAGCATTCCATCTGGACCAAGGTTAAGTCTGATAGACTTTAAACCAATCATTGATACAAAGGGCACTCCATTTGTAACAAGGTTAAACTTGGTGGACTCTAAACCAATCACTGATACAAAGTTCACTGCATCTGGAGCAAGGTCAAATCTGATGGACTCTGAACCAATCACTGATGTCTAGGACATTCCAACAGGAACAAGGTTAAATTTGACGGATTCTGAACCAATCACTGATCCGTGGGACATTCCATTGTAACAAGGTTAAATCTGATGGTCGCTAAACCAATCACTGATCTGTGGGACACTTCATCTGTAACAAGGTTAAATCTGATGGACTCTGAACCAATCATTGATCTGTGGGACACTTCATCTGAAACAAGATAAGGTATGATTGGATTCCATTACTAACAACCTGTTACTTTTATCCAACCCGCTTATAGTCCAAATAACTAGGCCTTTCCAGCGTCTACCGATGTGATTCATTAGCTAATTTTTGTTTGACGTCTTAAAAAGTTTTTAACTCTTAGTGTATCCGTTCCTTCATCCAGGAAAGCAGGAAAGTCATCAGAAAAAGTAGGAAATTTGTAAGACAAAGTTTAATGAATCATTTTGACTTTCCCTTGTGATGTTTTATTTCATTGGAAAATTATGCTTGTTTATCAAATTCCAGAAAGTTACCTCTACACAAATCAGAATATCTGACCTTTAATTTACAAGACAACTCTTATGTCAGTTTACACAATAAATAAATAACAATGTTTATAAATAAGACATTTGTTTAAATAAACAGTTAAACAATAATATCTCGAGGTCAATAGGAGTAACTGTCAGCACATAGAACTTTCTTAATTCCATTCTACGTTGGTTAAACGAGCTTGGTCTTTTGCTTTGTGTGATCGTGGTTCGCGGCCCGCTGCAGAAAGATCGCGTTGTAGTGATTGTCATATGAATACACTATTGAATTAGGGATAGCTGTAGAGGGATATGCCATACTATACCTTTATTCTAAAACAAACACACCATTTGTTTAACAGTTATGTTTCTGGAAAACTGGATAAATTATACTAAAGTGGTGTTTAGATACGTAGGACAAGAGTAAGGTCATTTGGAGTTCAGTTTTATGGTCACTAGAACTTACACAAGCTCACTGGAGAGTTCACAAATAAAGTTTAATTATTTGAGGTTAACGTTGATATTTAAATCATATGAAGGTACACGAGGATCTTTTAACTATGACGGCTCAACATAAACAAACAAAAAGACTCACAGACTTGAATATCTCTGTCCCCATCGCTTGGAAACAGAGATAAACGGGGGTACTCAGAACATTTCTTTCTCTTCACCCCACTTCTGAATTTAGAATTAGATTATGCAACCCGAAAAAAAATTGTAATAATAATAGGAAACAAACAAATGTAAGCGATAAGCCGCCCATAGACACCTAGCGGTGTGCGTGAGTATCACAAAATCAACGCTGATATGTGACTTGGGCTCAAGTCCGGACGGGCAGGATTTATAAATCCGATGCCAAAATGTTGATGGGGAAAACCTAGAGAAAACCCACTTTCACTTCCCAAACCAATTTACTCGGGAAGTACCAAAGCTGACAGCTGAACTGACGAACTGAAGATTGAGTCTGAAATATATAATAAAGTTAGTGTATACAAATACAGTTTAAGTGTTACAAACGTGATGAGACAAACTGGTGAGTGCTGGGTGTGTCAGCTTAAGCAAGAGATTGTTTCACGAGAGTTTCTTGTTGTGTTTTACTGTTAGTTTACAGATCCTAAAGTTGATTTTGGGTAATGCCTGCAGGGAATCCAAATATGTCGGGAGAATATAATTAGGTAAGCGATGAGGTGTTCTGATCACACGGTATTGTAACGACTCTTGTTTGTTCTCTAGCATGTTACATGTGACCATATATCCGTATTCCATGAGTGGTCGAATATACACCTTGTAAATTGGTTCAGCAGAGCACCTGTTGTGGATGTCTCAACAAAGCACCTGGTGTGGGTGTGTCAGCAGAGCGCCTGGTGTGGATGTCTCCGATCCGTCATAAAAACGAGATACGCTGCTCGACTGATTTACGAATTCGACTGAAATGATCAGTCCAGATCAGTGGCCTGGTGAAGGTTACTCCCAAAAATGTAATAGTTTCGTGTTAGTATCGAGTAATTTTAATGTAAGTCTGTCTAGTTTTTCTGACGCCGATGACAGAATAGAGTATCCTGAGTTGTATTGGGGTTTAGTACGACATTGATTACACCATGCTCATATCTGGTTGAGTGAAGCTTGAACTGCGGTTACGAGCTCGTTTGAAGCGCTCCAAACAGCTACGTCATCAGATATTGAGAAGCAGTGGGATCGGAATTCCATTAACACAAATAATATATAGGGGGCTAATGCAATGCTGGACTAATAGTGGGCTAATTCAGGGCTGGATAAAGAGTGGGCTAATGCAAGGCTGGATTAATAGTGGGCTAATTCAGGGCTGGATTAATAGTGGGCTAATGCAAGGCTTGATTAAGGGCAACTGGCAGGACATTAAAGAGTCAATAAGTGCTGAAAGTGAAATAAAAGTTTGACAATTTCTAACCCTTCTTCGGTTTTCTTCCACAATTTTATTAAACAAAAACTTGATTGTTAATTTAACAGATTGCGCATGGATCAAAATCAAACAATGACTGAGAACTTTTATTCAGAAATGATGAGGTAAATCACTTGTTTGACTGATGGTAACTAAAAATAATTATTTTTCACTATATATTTGTTTTCACTTGATGTTAAAAATTGTCACTTTCACGTTAAGAAATTCACATTCTGATATCAAAAAATTCACATTTTTATGTTAACAAAAATGGAAAATTTAATCAAAACCCTCTTATTCAAAAAATTCTCACTTTGATGTTAACAATTTCTCACTTTAAACTTAAAACCCTGCAAACAAATTATTTACTTATACCTTAATATTTATTTAAATTTTAAAAAAGTTTTCTTCTGGATTTTTTAATTGCAAAGTCTTTGATCAAGTTCTCAAAACTAATTTTGCGTAACAAATCTGTCTCTATACTTAGCAGAGACAAGGCATCCATCTTGTCTTGTCGCTTAGTTGTTCTGTCGTGATTTTTAATATGCTCGAGTCGAGACAATGAACGCTCAGCTGTGCAATTTGTGACCATTAATGTTAAAAATATACGCAATGCCCCCTGCATTTTGAAAAGTTAACTTCACGTAAGTACTGCAGTACCTGGTTTGTCATTTCCTCACCAGTTCAGCTTTTCAGTTCCAGAAAGGTTAAAAAGCGTTAAATAGACAGACTGCACAGCTTTTAAGTATCGAAGTGCAACATTTAACTGATCTATATGTGATATAGCTAATTTGTATGTGATATATCTGATCTATATATGATATAACTGATCTATATTAATATATCTGATCTATATGTGATATAACTGGTCTGTATTAATATATCTGATCGGTATGTGATATATCTGATCTATATGTGATATGACTGATCTGTATGTGATATATCTGATCTATATGTGATATAACTGATCTATATTAATATATCTAATCTATATGTGATGTAACTGGTCTGTATTAATATATCTGATCGGTATGTGATATATCTGATCTATATGTGATATAACTGATCTATATTAATATATCTGATCTATATGTGATGTAACTGATCAATATGTGACATAACTGATCTATATGTGATATAACTGATTTATATTGATATATCTGATCTATATGTGATATATCTTATCTATATTGATATAACTGATCTCTATGTAATATATCTGATCTACATTGATATATCTGATCTGGATATGATATAACTGATCTATATTGATATATCTGATATACAATGATATATCTGATCTATATGTGATATAACTGATCTATATGTGATATAACTGATCAATATTAATATTTCTCATCTATATGTGATATAACTGATCTATATTGATATATCTGATCAATATGTGACATAACTGATCTATATGTGATATATCTGATCAATATTGATATATCTGATCTATTTGTGATATAACTGATCTATATGTGATATAAGTGATCAATGTGTGATATATCTGATCTATATGTGACATATCTGATCTATATGTGATATAACTGATCTCTATGTGATATAACTGATCTGTATGTGATATAACCGATCTATATGTGATATATCTGATCTATATGTTATATAACTGGCATCGAATAAACTGACAAGCGAAAAGAACTAGAATAATTTACTTCATTAACAATGAATGTGTGGGTGTGGACCCTCTGATCCATTGGTTCAATGAATGTGTAGGCCTTCTGATCCATTGGTTCAATGAATGCCTGGACCCTCTGATCCATCGGTTCAATGAATGTGTGGGCCTTCTGATTCATTGGTTCAATGAATGGATGGACCTTCTGATCCATTAGGTTCAATAAATGCGAAGACCTTCTGATCCATTGGTTCAATGAGTTCTTCACGGGTGATTTTGTACAAGTAAGAGGGATTTCCTTTTCCAGAATTTCCATATTTCGAAATGTGCCCTGCTAAAAATGGATTAAACTGGTTTATGAGCTCAAGTATCCCTAAAATACTTCAATTCTTCAATGAAACAAATTTTTCATGTTCCTCGAAAATCAGGCCACATTCAGTTAACGTACAATAACAGCTATTACACGTTCCAAGACATGTTTCCAGAAATTGCACTCTTCTTTAATTTGTTTTTCCAACTCTTGTCGTAAGCATAAATTTTGTCTTCGAGTTAAGTATGTTAGCATAGAGTCTGGGTGAATAGTGCTTCTGTCATGATGATCGATTACAATAGTATTTCATCAATAACTAAACCCTTCTCTTTAAACAAAACACGAGGAAAAATTTAGGGACAAAAAATTAATAAACAAAGCGGTAAACTGACCATGTTGATGGTGAATACAATAACCACTCTCTCTTGTATTGCTCACCATTGGCTTTTATCCCCAAAGAAAAGCTTTTGCGAACAATATCTCGTTGGTTTGCCACTATTTAAAGTAAGATCCGTTGTGAAACTCATGCCAGTTGAGCCAGCCTGTGATACCTCAACGTCATCATCACATTCTGACATTGAAGCGGACAAACTGGTACTTGTAGGTGTAGAGCTTGGTTCAACTTTAATCTTATCAGAGTCAGATGAAGTACAAGTGACTTCTGATGACAGAAATGGATTTTGATTTGAAAGACCATGTTGTGTATGTTGAGTGAAAAAAATTTAGTCAGCTTTCCAGTCTTGACCACTAAATCCAAAGTCTTTTGTTGGTTTATTTTTGTCAGTTTTATATTTTGTGCATCACTTAATTGAACACGTTTCATCTTGAAGTCTGAAAAATACAAGAACAATAAAAGTAAAAACCACAAAAAAATATGGATCATATATTGTTATAATATTTAGAAAAACATTTGAAACTCTTAAAGAAAAACGTTGGTAAGACAGTCAAACATACTAAACTCTAGGTCTACATTTAGACAAAGTTGTTAGAAATTATCCTAGGACTTTGGTCCATCAGCACATAAACATGAATTCATAAATACCTTTATTGATTTGCTACATTCTGATTGGTTGAGAATCATTCGATACGGGTCTCGAATCGATTCGAGATTAGCTTCAATCCATTTTAGGAGAATTAGTTTTCAGTCATTGCAAATGGTTCATTAAGATGTTGCTATGGTAACTGTACACAAGAAGTAATGTTAATGGTAATATGCAAGTCCATTGTGAGCCAAAAAGTATTCCAAAACAATTTGTGATCAACAACATATTCTGTAGTAACCTACATACACAGTGATCATTCTGTAACGGTACATATACATAACATAATTAATTGTAAACTGTACTGCACATTGAACGACTAAATCCTGGGTTAGACCTAGGCTAGAATACCTTAATCCTAATCAAATATCTGAAGAATGAGTTGTAACCTCAACTCTGAGCTCAGTTTTGATCTGAAGATTTTAGATAAGCCAACAAACCACACATCAACAAAATAGCCATATGACTGAAACTTTATCTGCATGCCTGAATACGAAGACGGCCTTAAATTGGGAATAGTTCTCCTAATTATTCGAAGCTACAGTAGCGCCTCCAGTGTACTTACACTAAACTAGGTACAGTATTTTGGGACTAAAGTTATTGTCACTAGGTTCTCAAGAAACAACACGAACGTTAGGCCTAATACTAATACATGAGCCCACTGACGTTAAGCCTAGTACTCAGTGTTAACCCTACTCACAGGAACTTGTTCAATTCATGAACTTTTTCAGACAGTCCTAAATTGATTTTGTTGAAATGTCGGTTCCTTACAGTATCTTTGTATGACCACGGTGCAACATAACTGTATTACTACTACTAGTAGTGATAACGTCAAGAATCATGTCGTACACGTCGAAGTCTTATCCAATTTGACCTAAAAGGTCGAATTATTGCCTTTAAACTGCTCGATCAGTCAATTTTTCCCCAGCTTTTCAGATATGTAATAGAACACATAATGACCTAAATTTATAGACGAAAAATAGTTGAATTACATCTAAATGTTTGTCGTCGTCTCTGCGTTTCTTTCTCGAATTGTTCACTCGTCTCATAAAAATATCACCAGAGGGCCGGGCCGGATCGGTGTATTATGACGTCACTATAGGATCAAGGGAGAAGTAAAGAAAATATTATTGTGATCTACATTTTTGGGTCTAAAAATGTCATATTTATCTTCCAAGTAAATCTCAGCTTCAGATCTGTTAACATTATTACATAATCACAATAGAGTACATACATACCCAAACACTTACAGGTGACATGTAATCTGTGAAACGTGGCATAACTACAGAGGCATTCCTTTCTAAAGTTTTACAGGCCCGGCTTGGTCAAGCGTGTTAAGGCGTGCGACTCGTAATCTGAGGGTTGCGGGTTCGCATCCCCGTCGCGCCAAACATGCTCGCCCTTTCAGCCGTGGAGGCGTTATAAAGTGACGGTCAATCCCACTATTTGTTGGTAAAAGAGTAGCCCGAAGATCACCACACTGACGCCGAGCATAGTGAAGACGCCCGATGAACATAAGGAAGTGTACATCAGATCTCCCCACCTCAAGCCGTTTACCAACTCTGGCTTTCAAGTAGCTGGATTAAACTAGAGGAAAAACAGTTAGACATTACCATCCGCGGCCATCTGTTCAACTATACTTTTATCAACCAATAGTTAAAATAAGTTCATAACACCCCCACGGTTGAAAAGGGTTACAGAGGACTATCTCCGCCAGCCATCCCTAATTTAGCAACTCATCCAGGTTAAAACGAAACACTACTAGAACCTACACTGACCTCTATGTCAGGTCTTCTCAGAGTTTCACAAGTAACTGCATACAGAGTTAGTCATCCATAAAGAAAGAATTACTACTGACTCTACCAAGAAGAACATCAGCCATAAGTCCCAATCCATCTCTCTCCACACCCACAATATAAACATTACAACTAATCCTTCCATCTCTCTCCATACCCACAATATAAGCATTACAACTAATTCTTCCATCTCTCTCCACACCCACAATATAAGCATTACAACTAATTCTTCCATCTCTCTCCATACCCACAATATAAGCATTACGACTAATCCTTCCATCTCTCTCCATACCCACAATATAAGCATTACAACTAATTCTTCCATCTCTCTCCACACCCACAATATAAGCATTACAACTAATTCTTCCATCTCTCTCCATACCCACAATATAAGCATTACAACTAATCCTTCCATCTCTCTCCATACCCACAATATAAGCATTACAACTAATCCTTCCATCTCTCTCCACACCCACAATATAAGCATTACAACTAATCCTTCCATCTCTCTCCTTACCCACAATATAAGCATTACAACTAATCCTTCCATCTCTCTCCACACCCACAATATAAGCATTACAACTAATCCTTCCATCTCTCTCCATACCCACAATATAAACATTACAACTAATCCTTCCATCTCTCTCCACACCCACAATATAAACATTACAACTAATTCTTCCATCTCTCTCCACACTCACAATATAAGCATTACAACTAATTCTTCCATCTCTCTCCATACCCACAATATAAGCATTACAACTAATCCTTCCATCTCTCTCCATACCCACAATATAAGCATTACAACTAATCCTTCCATCTCTCTCCATACCCACAATATAAGCATTACAACTAATCCTTCCATCTCTCTCCACACCCACAATATAAGCATTACAACTAATCCTTCCATCTCTCTCCATACCCACAATATAAGCATTACAACTAATCCTTCCATCTCTCTCCACACCCACAATATAAGCATTACAACTAATCCTTCCATCTCTCTCCACACCCACAATATAAGCATTACAACTAATCCTTCCATCTCTCTCCATACCCACAATATAAGCATTACAACTAATTCTTCCATCTCTCTCCACACCCACAATATAAGCATTACAACTAATTCTTCCATCTCTCTCCATACCCACAATATAAGCATTACGACTAATCCTTCCATCTCTCTCCATACCCACAATATAAGCATTACAACTAATTCTTCCATCTCTCTCCACACCCACAATATAAGCATTACAACTAATTCTTCCATCTCTCTCCATACCCACAATATAAGCATTACAACTAATCCTTCCATCTCTCTCCATACCCACAATATAAGCATTACAACTAATCCTTCCATCTCTCTCCACACCCACAATATAAGCATTACAACTAATCCTTCCATCTCTCTCCATACCCACAATATAAGCATTACAACTAATCCTTCCATCTCTCTCCACACCCACAATATAAGCATTACAACTAATCCTTCCATCTCTCTCCATACCCACAATATAAGCATTACAACTAATCCTTCCATCTCTCTCCATACCCACAATATAAGCATTACAACTAATCCTTCCATCTCTCTCCACACCCACAATATAAGCATTACAACTAATTCTTCCATCTCTCTCCATACCCACAATATAAGCATTACAACTAATTCTTCCATCTCTCTCCATACCCACAATATAAGCATTACAACTAATCCTTCCATCTCTCTCCACACCCACAATATAAGCATTACAACTAATCCTTCCATCTCTCTCCATACCCAGAATATAAGCATTACAACTAATCCTTCCATCTCTCTCCACACCCACAATATAAGCATTACAACTAATTCTTCCATCTCTCTCCATACCCACAATATAAGCATTACAACTAATCCTTCCATCTCTCTCCACACCCAGAATATAAACATTACAACTAATCCTTCCATCTCTCTCCACACCCACAATATAAACATTACAACTAATCCTTCCATCTCTCTCCATACCCACAATATAAGCATTACAACTAATCCTTCCATCTCTCTCCATACCCAGAATATAAGCATTACAACTAATCCTTCCATCTCTCTCCACACCCACAATATAAGCATTACAACTAATTCTTCCATCTCTCTCCACACCCACAATATAAGCATTACAACTAATTCTTCCATCTCTCTCCATACCCACAATATAAGCATTACAACTAATCCTTCCATCTCTCTCCATACCCACAATATAAGCATTACAACTAATCCTTCCATCTCTCTCCACACCCACAATATAAGCATTACAACTAATCCTTCCATCTCTCTCCATACCCACAATATAAGCATTACAACTAATCCTTCCATCTCTCTCCACACCCACAATATAAGCATTACAACTAATCCTTCCATCTCTCTCCACACCCACAATATAAGCATTACAACTAATCCTTCCATCTCTCTCCATACCCACAATATAAGCATTACAACTAATTCTTCCATCTCTCTCCACACCTACAATATAAGCATTACAACTAATTCTTCCATCTCTCTCCACACCCACATTATAAGCATTACTTCTAATCATTCCATCTGATTCCACGGATACAATATAAATATTAGTCCTTAGTCCTCATTTTACTCCATACCATAAAGTATCAACTTCAGTGCTATCATATTCCACACATTTTATTCGTGATATTTATATTAACTGGTCTACCAGTAAAGCAGAAGTACAGCAATAACAATATATTAACTGGTCTACCAGTATAGTAGTAGTGGTAGTACAACAGTAACAATATATTAACTGATATACCAGTATAGTAGTAGTAGTAGTACAACAATAACAATATATTAACTGATATATCAGTATAGTAGTAGTAGTACAACAATAACAATATATTAATTGATATACCAGTATAGAAGTAGTAGTAGTACAACAATAACAATATATTAATTGATATACCAGTATAAAAGTAGTAGTAGTACAACAGTAACAATATATTAACTGATATACCAGTATAGTAGTAGTAGTAGTACAACAATAACAATATATTAACTGATATATCAGTATAGTAGTAGTAGTACAACAATAACAATATATTAATTGATATACCAGTATAGAAGTAGTGGTAGTAAAACATTAACAATATATTAACTGATATATCAGTATAGTAGTAGTAGTACAACAATAACAATATATTAACTGATATACCAGTATAGTAGTAGTGGTAGTACAACAATAACAATATATTAACTGATATATCAGTATAGTAGTAGTGGTAGTACAACAATAACAATATATTAACTGATATATCAGTATAGTAGTAGTGGTAGTACAACAATAACAATATATTAACTGATATATCAGTATAGTAGTAGTAGTACAACAATAACAATATATTAATTGATATACCAGTATAGAAGTAGTAGTAGTACAACAATAACAATATATTAATTGATATACCAGTATAAAAGTAGTAGTAGTACAACAGTAACAATATATTAACTGATATACCAGTATAGTAGTAGTAGTAGTACAACAATAACAATATATTAACTGATATATCAGTATAGTAGTAGTAGTACAACAATAACAATATATTAATTGATATACCAGTATAGAAGTAGTGGTAGTAAAACATTAACAATATATTAACTGATATATCAGTATAGTAGTAGTAGTACAACAATAACAATATATTAACTGATATACCAGTATAGTAGTAGTGGTAGTACAACAATAACAATATATTAACTGATATATCAGTATAGTAGTAGTGGTAGTACAACAATAACAATATATTAACTGATATATCAGTATAGTAGTAGTGGTAGTACAACAATAACAATATATTAACTGATATATCAGTATAGTAGTAGTAGTACAACAATAACAATATATTAATTGATATACCAGTATAAAAGTAGTGGGAGTACAACAATAACAATATATTAACTGATATATCAGTATAGTAGTAGTGGTACAACAATAACAATATATTAACTGATATATCAGTATAGTAGTAGTGGTACAACAGTAACAATATTCTAACTGATATACCAGTATAGTAGTAGTGGTAGTACAACAATAACAATATATTAACTGATATACCAGTATAGTAGTAGTGGTACAACAATAACAATATATTAACTGATATATCAGTATAGTAGTAGTGGTACAACAGTAACAATAATCTAACTTGTATACCAGTATAGTAGTAGTGGTAGTACAACAATAACAATATATTAACTGATATACCAGTATAGTAGTAGTGGTACAACATTAACAATATTCTAACTGATATACCAGTATAGTAGTAGTGGTACAACAATAACAATAATCTAACTTGTATACCAGTATAGTAGTAGTGGTAGTACAACAATAACAATATATTAACTGATATACCAGTATAGTAGTAGTGGTACAACATTAACAATATTCTAACTGATATACCAGTATAGTAGTAGTGGTACAACAATAACAATATATTAACTGATATACCAGTATAGTAGTAGTGGTAGTACAACATTAACAATATTCTAACTGATATACCAGTATAGTAGTAGTGGTACAACAGTAACAATATTCTAACTGATATACCAGTATAGTAGTAGTGGTAGTACAACAATAACAATATATTAACTGATATACCAGTATAGTAGTAGTGGTACAACATTAACAATATTCTAACTGATATACCAGTATAGTAGTAGTGGTACAACAATAACAATATATTAACTGATATACCAGTATAGTAGTAGTGGTAGTACAACATTAACAATATTCTAACTGATATACCAGTATAGTAGTAGTGGTACAACAGTAACAATATTCTAACTGATATACCAGTATAGTAGTAGTGGTAGTACAACAATAACAATAATCTAACTTGTATACCAGTATAGTAGTAGTGGTAGTACAACAATAACAATATATTAACTGATATACCAGTATAGTAGTAGTGGTACAACATTAACAATATTCTAACTGATATACCAGTATAGTAGTAGTGGTACAACAATAACAATATATTAACTGATATACCAGTATAGTAGTAGTGGTAGTACAACATTAACAATATTCTAACTGATATACCAGTATAGTAGTAGTGGTACAACAGTAACAATATTCTAACTGATATACCAGTATAGTAGTAGTGGTAGTACAACAATAACAATATATTAACTGATATACCAGTATAGTAGTAGTGGTACAACAATAACAATATATTAACTGATATATCAGTATAGTAGTAGTGGTACAACATTAACAATATTCTAACTGATATACCAGTATAGTAGTAGTGGTACAACAGTAACAATAATCTAACTTGTATACCAGTATAGTAGTAGTGGTAGTACAACAATAACAATATATTAACTGATATACCAGTATAGTAGTAGTGGTACAACATTAACAATATTCTAACTGATATACCAGTATAGTAGTAGTGGTACAACAGTAACAATAATCTAACTTGTATACCAGTATAGTAGTAGTGGTAGTACAACAATAACAATATATTAACTGATATACCAGTATAGTAGTAGTGGTACAACAGTAACAATAATCTAACTTGTATACCAGTATAGTAGTAGTGGTAGTACAACAATAACAATATATTAACTGATATACCAGTATAGTAGTAGTGGTACAACATTAACAATATTCTAACTGATATACCAGTATAGTAGTAGTGGTACAACAATAACAATAATCTAACTTGTATACCAGTATAGTAGTAGTGGTAGTACAACAATAACAATATATTAACTGATATACCAGTATAGTAGTAGTGGTACAACATTAACAATATTCTAACTGATATACCAGTATAGTAGTAGTGGTACAACAGTAACAATATTCTAACTGATATACCAGTATAGTAGTAGTGGTACAACAATAACAATAATCTAACTTGTATACCAGTATAGTAGTAGTGGTAGTACAACAATAACAATATTCTAACTGATATACCAGTATAGTAGTAGTGGTACAACATTAACAATATTCTAACTGATATACCAGTATAGTAGTAGTGGTACAACAATAACAATAATCTAACTTGTATACCAGTATAGTAGTAGTGGTAGTACAACAATAACAATATATTAACTGATATACCAGTATAGTAGTAGTGGTACAACATTAACAATATTCTAACTGATATACCAGTATAGTAGTAGTGGTACAACATTAACAATATTCTAACTGATATACCAGTATAGTAGTAGTGGTACAACAATAACAATAATCTAACTTGTATACCAGTATAGTAGTAGTGGTAGTACAACAATAACAATATATTAACTGATATACCAGTATAGTAGTAGTGGTACAACAGTAACAATATATTAACTGATATACCAGTATAGTAGTAGTGGTAGTACAACAATAACAATATATTAACTGATATACCAGTATAGTAGTAGTGGTAGTACAACAATAACAATATATTAACTGATATACCAGTATAGTAGTAGTGGTAGTACAACAATAACAATATATTAACTGATATACCAGTAACTTTACAGAGGGACAGATGATATATTTATATTTTCAATCACCAACTTATACAAGAAGTGAGATTTTCAAGATAATTAAATAAGAACTAAACCAGTCTTGGTCTAAAACGTCAAAGTCTATTTTAGTGTATTAATACGTCAGCCGTAATGTAATTAGGTTCAACCTTTTGAGAAATAGTTTCAGTTTGAGATAAACACTGATAAATTTTTCCTTGTCTTTACTCTTCTCAAAGGAAGTCTGAAAGTTCACGGCATAGATCTTTCATTATGAGCTTTATCATTATTATATCGCTTGTGTTTGTTACATTTCAGAAGTGTTTCTCGTTGTGATTTATAAAGAAACGAAATGTGTTTTTGAATGTGCACCAGTATCTATTTTATGATTCTTCCAGGAGTTGTTATAAGTTTAATCATACTTGATTGTGTAGGTTTTCTTTCTATATATTTTCAGCTTACCTTTTTTCTATTTTCATAGATGTCAGTATTTCAGATGTTCACAGACGGAATAAGAATTATTCGTTTTTAGAGTTATATTATAATAAAATATAATTAGAGTTATATTATAATATATTATATTATAAAACCTGTCTAACACTGATATGACTATCTCTCTTAGTCATTAAATTTTGAAAACATTTTCAAAAAGAATATTTTATTGTATGTAATACTAGCTTTTAAAGATATGTTTACTTCAGTTAAGTAACGCTGAACAGAGTTCGAACCTTGAATTTTAGCATTATTGTTGTTACCACTAAACGAAAGAACCTTTCTTTCGTTGAACTATGAACCGCTTTAATTACATATTTGGCTAATTTCTTCTCTAACGTATTGTTTCAAGATTATTTAACTTCACGATTTGTTTTAATAAAGCTAAAACGTTTCCGATTTGATCTTGTTAACTTTTAAATTTAGGTTGTCTTCTGGAAACAGTGAAATTAATACAAGTTGATTTAAGTAAATCATAGATTCATATGTCTGTTGTCCACATAGAAGACAGACTTGGTGCTTGTAAAGAACCAGGTCCTCCTGCCAGGTTCTTACCCGAAGCTTATGCTTTCTGGTAATCATATTTTAAACTTAACCCCGTGGTGTCTCATTGTTCTCCTCTTCCTTCAATTAAATAAAAACAAAACAACAACAGAAATCCAAACTGATATCTTGTTTTAAATTTCGAAATATTCTTATTCAGTATTTCAGTATTATTCTGTTGTAAAGCATATAGATGATACTGAACGTACCAGTCAGGGCCCGGCATGGCCACGCGGTTAAGGCACTTCACTCATAATCCGAGGGTTGTGGGTTTGAATCCCTCTCACACCAAACACGTTCGCCCTTTCAGCCGTGAAAAGGTTATAATGTTACGGTCATTTCCCACTATTCGTTGGTAAAAGAGTAGCCCAAGAGTTGGCGGTGGGTGGTAATGATTAGCTGCCTTCCCTCTAGTCTTGTCCTGCTAAATTAGGGACGGCTAGCGCAGATAACCCTCGAGTAGTTTTGTGTGAAATTCAAAACAAACTAAACGTACCAGTTAGAGGACGACTCAGATTTGTTGTTAGAGAAAGAAAAGAAAAAGACCCTCCCTATTAAATGTTTCCGTTTATGACCGAGACCCTGAAGTAAGTAATCCATTGTCTCCACTCATCAAGAAACAAACAAGAACCCTACCTACCAGTTAGATACAACGATTATCAAACCATTTAAAACAACCTGAAGTGGACTTCTATCCCTCGTAGGAGTCGGGGTGTATCAGGGTGTTTGTCTACTCCACCCATAAATCTTTATGCACCCCTTTAACATGCTATATTATCGAAGATTTTTCTATAGGTGACCATATTTGACTAGAACTTTAAAAGTTTTTATAAACTAAAATATACACACAAAAATAAAGATTGTGTGTGTGTGTGTGTGTGTGTTTACTTATAGCAAAGCCACATCGGGCTATCTGCTGAATCCACTGTGGGGAATCGAGCTCCTCATTTGAGTGTTAGAAATCCGAAGACTTACCGCTGTACTAGTGAGGGACAGATAAGAGAGTACATATAAAAACATATATATATATTTATGTGAAATGTTGTTATTGTTTTGAATTAAGCACAAAGCTACACAATGGGCTGTCTGTGTTCTGCCCACTACGGGTATCTAAACCCGGTTTTTAGCGTTGTAAGTCCGCAGACATACCGCTAAGCCATCGGGGGACTATGCGAAATGAATTGGTACAAATCATAAAATAAAAATGTATAAGATACAAATTTTAAAACTAATAAAATTCAAAATTAATTTTTTATAATAATATAAACTGACATGTGAGCTGTTCTTGTTAAATTTTTATAACAATATAAACTGACATGTGAGCTGTTCTTGTTAAATTTTTATAACAATATAAACTGACATGTTAACTGTACTTGTTAAATTTTTATAACAATATAAACTGACATGTGAGCTGTTCTTGTTTAATTTTTATAACAATATAAACTGACATGTTAACTATACTTGTTAAATTTTTATAACAATATAAACTGACATGTTAACTATACTTGTTAAAATTTTATAACAATATAAACTGACATGTGAGCTGTTCTTGTTTAATTTTTATAACAATATAAACTGACATGTTAACTATACTTGTTAAATTTTTATAACAATATAAACTGACATGTTAACTATACTTGTTAAAATTTTATAACAATATAAACTGACATGTTAACTATACTTGTTAAAATTTTATAACAATATAAACTGACATGTTAACTGTACTTGTTAAATTTTTATAACAATATAAACTGACATGTGAGCTGTTCTTGTTTAATTTTTATAACAATATAAACTGACATGTTAACTGTACTTGTTAAACTTTTATAACAATATAAACTAATATGTGAGCTGTACTTGTTAAAGTACTAACCCTAGAGATGCATATATAATACTTTAGCAATAAACGTACTAACCATAAAGATGCGTGTGTAATAGTAATAAAGGTAGGTTCATACTTCTGTTGAACTGTATGTGTTTGTGTCTTTACAGCTGGTACCCTCAGCGCATTTTTGAATTTTATCTAAAACCTTTCACGCTACCAAATATTTCAGTCGTGGATCGAGCACGCGTTTCTTTAATTGTTTTTCTTACTTCTAACAGTTCTGTTAGGCTGTGAACATACATTTGTAAGCCCAAATTTTGTTCTTATTTACCACATACTTCAAGGCCCCAGATGAGTGACTGAAGAAAAGGAAAGAGGAGACAAGGCAGAGAGAGCAAAGACAAATATATATATTTTTTTATAAACCCTGCTGTATTTATGGAATACAATAATAAAAAAAAATCAATTCTATAAGAATAGGTAAGGATCTATATTTACCTTTAGCTTTAGTAACAAAGAAAGTTTTAATGATACAAAAAGTACTGAAACAAGAGAGTAAAAGGTACAAGGCTAAGTTATTTAAAATTGAATTTGTTTATCCCTACTTTAGCCTAGATTAATATGATTACAGTAATCTTCCAAAGTTGGATTTTAAAACTAACATTCGACCTCTCTTCTGCTAGAAATGGTGTACCATAAAAGCTGCATATAGCAACGCCATCTAGAACAGAAGATCGTATCAACAGTTTTAGATTAACTTGCATCAAACAAATCGAGAAATTAATAACAAGACTTGCAAAAGCGTTACTAACATAAAAAAGTCCAGAATGAAACACAACGGAATTTGGTAGAGAGCGTAAGTGCTTGTTGTGTCGAAACAGACATTTTCACGATAGCTATACACACGTCTCTGTTCCCCATTCAATGGGGCAAAATTTGGGGTCACGTGCCACCCTTAGTTGCATCACTTGTAGATGGCAACAACAGATACATTTTAGCAGATAAGACACACAAAAAGCATAGAAACTTTACATCGGTCTGTTCATATGCAAACCCCAGGGACCTTTTAACATACGAGTAGCTTACAGAGCATCAAATACAAAGTTTATAGAGTAAATTAACATAAATGTTTCCCCAAACTTTGGTTAACTATTTAAAGAACCTTGATAAAAATAAACTAAGTAATGCGTCCCCACCCAGTAAATATTTCTTCGAACTTTTCCCCATGAGGCTCAGTAAAGCTACTAACGAATGATTGGTCAGTTCACTTGAGGGCATCTCTAGTCGAATACGTTTCAGTTTGGTGATGGTTGAAGTTCAGACTTTGGTAACGCACTCCAATGAATTTACCAGTTTTATGAAACCTGAATCAGAGAGAGAAGTCGTCATAAACATCTGATATTTTCCGATCACCACCTCTGACCTAACACAAGATATTCAGTTACCGGAGTTACCACAATATATATACAAAAAGGTTAAGGTGACAGTAAATTCATACCTTAAGTAAACATCCAGTATACGAATTATGAGATACATGTAAGTACGTATCTTATCTCACATAACACTTGAAATAATAGTTTTCAGAAAGCTTACCTCATATAATTTAGGCTTAACTGTTATATCTGATTTCACAAAACTCTGTGTCGGTACGTTAGTTGTTTCGAGGATTATAAATGACGCCGTTTTGCTTTCGTTCCAGACAGATAGTGGTTATTTAAATGACAGTTTTCAAAGGTTAGGTTTAATAATAATATTTTATAAAGTAATGTATACGTTGTGTACAACAATTAATAATTTTTAATCGTTCTAGAAGTGGTCAAACTTGATGTTATTGGATAATATCGTTAGGGTTAAAAGACAAACTTGAATACGATGTTCTGTTAGCACTAAAAAGATTTGATTCTTCGGAAAGAAAATATTTAAAACGTGAGATTTTGAAGTGATTTTATAGAGTTTACTTTATTTGATTTTAGTTAACTACAAAAAAGGGAGGCTTTAAAACCTAAATTAATATTAATTTTATTATACTTGGTACATATCGTGCGATAATATGTTTGTTTTATGTCTGATATTAAAAAATCAAAAGAGGGATTCTGATATGATAACGTAAAAAAATAAGAGTTAAGTAGTATCTCCTATGACCGCTAGGTTCGACGTGAATAAGAACGAGAAATCCAATCACAACTCCAAAGGGATCGACAATGAGAGGACATTGGTTCGTTGTTTCAGTGCCCAGGAATGGTATTAACAAAAGTAAGTAGTGAAACTTACGCCCCCCCCCCAAAAAAAAATTTTTTTATTATTGTTAATATATAACGAAGTGTAAAGTTATAGTGAAACGGTTGAAACTAGAATAATTCCAGGAACAAAAGAACAAATAATTTAATATTTATCTCGTGAAAATAAGATAATAATATAAGTTTTAAAGTTTTTATTCGCGTAAATGTTAATAATATCGCGAAAAATATTAAATTATTTACTGAAAAACAAATTTGTCACGTGAAATCTTACCATGTTCCTTAATTTGTGATTCAATTCGATTTTCCAGTATTGTTAATAAATTACTAAGCTATAAACATGTATAAAAACCGTATGGTATGAACAATTCATATGTTTGGATCCTTTAATAATATTAATTCTAAAGTGACATGCAGAAACTTATGTTTTGATTTTTTTTTCTTCCAATTTTACACCAATCTATTCAAGGATAAGCTCTCCCCAGAGCCACGAGTGAAAGCAGTCAAGAACACCCACCGCCAGATCTCGGGCTACTTGTTATAACGTTTCCACCACAATCGAAAGGGTGGGCATGTTCAGTGATGGGTTTCGAACCCGCAGGTTACGACTATAACGCCGTAAAGATCAGGTCATACCTTATGGAGAAATGGCTTATCATAAAACTAAGAACTAAAATCTCATGCTCTCATTATTACATTAAATAAACGAGATAAAACGAGATTACAGTTATCAAAGATTATGTACGTATCAAACTATAACTCTGTAAGTCCCCCAAGTTGTTCTTTAGGTCAAATATGACTCAAAATAAATAATAAGCCAAATCTAACTTTCGATTCACCGTTTTAAAAACTGAGTCACGCACGTTCCTAGAATTCCACCTTTATCAGTAATTCCAACTAATCACAAATCAAAAACAAGGTGTAAGTTCTTATAGTGGTGAACTGTGCATTGTACGTAAGGTGTTGTTTAGTAAGGTGAACTGTGCATTGTACGTAAGGTGTTGTTTAGTAAGGTGAACTGTGCATTGTACGTAAGGTGTTGTTTAGTAAGGTGAACTGTGCATTGTACGTAAGGTGTTGTTTAGTAAGGTGAACTGTGCATTATATGTAAAGTGTTGTTTAGTAAGGTGAACTGTGCATTATACGTAAAGTGTTGTTTAGTAAGGTGAACTGTGCATTGTACGTAAAGTGTTGTTTAGTAAGGTGAACTGTGCATTGTACGTAAGGTGTTGTTTAGTAAGGTGAACTGTGCATTGTATGTAAAGTGTTGTTTAGTAAGGTCAACTGTGCATTGTGGTAAAGTGTTGTTTAGTAAGGTCAACTGTGCATTGTATGTAAAGTGTTGTTTAGTAAGGTGAACTGTGCATTGTACGTAAGGTGTTGTTTAGTAAGGTGAACTGTGCATTGAACGTAAAGTGTTCTTTAGTAAGGTGAACTGTGCATTGAATGTAAAGTGTTCTTTAGTAAGGTGAACTGTGCATTGTACGTAGGGTGTTCTTTAGTAAGGTGAACTGTGCATTGTATGTAAAGTGTTCTTTAGTAAGGTGAACTGTGCATTGTACGTAAGGTGTTGTTTAATAAGGTGAACTGTGCATTGTACGTAAGGTGTTGTTTAGTAAGGTGAACTGTGCATTGTACGTAAGGTGTTGTTTAGTAAGGTGAACTGTGCATTGTACGTAAGGTGTTGTTTAGTAAGGTGAACTGTGCATTGTACGTAAGGTGTTGTTTAATAAGGTGAACTGTGCATTGTACGTAAGGTGTTGTTTAGTAAGGTGAACTGTGCATTGTACGTAAGGTGTTCTTTAGTAAGGTGAACTGTGCATTGTACGTAAGGTGTTGTTTAGTAAGGTGAACTGTGCATTGTACGTAAGGTGTTCTTTAGGAAGGTGAACTGTGCATTGTATGTAAAGTGTTCTTTAGTAAGGTGAACTGTGCATTGTACGTAAAGTGTTGTTTAGTAAGGTGAACTGTGCATTGTACGTAAGGTGTTGTTTAGTAAATATTTGTACAATATTTAAAGAGTACGTACCATTGGTGCCACAGATTTATTCTTCTAAATTATTTCTCCGAAAGGGGGTCGAATACCGCCTTGAGGGATCACCTGTTTTAATCAGTATAAAATTCTCGGGGTTTGTAGGAAAAGAATATAGAGAGGGTAACTTTGACATCTTCATGTGTTTCAAGCTATTTTACATCAAGATAGTTCTGCAAACTTCGGAACAGATGATAAGCAGATGGGGCAAAGTCTGGAAAGTAAGGAAGATGTGGAAGTTTTCCCAGTCTAGTTCTTCAGTCTTTACAGATGTGATCTTTGCTGTATAGGGCCGTGCATTATCCTGGTGTAACACAACGCCTTTACAGTTGATCAAAGCAGGGATCTTTACTTTCAGTGCAACAATAAAAGTCTGATGTAATCGTCACACTGAGTGGCAGCAACTTAGAGTGGGTCACACCAACAGTATCCCACCAAACTCTTAACAAAACTTTCCTAAGGAGGAGGTCCATTTTGGGATGTTCTTTAGCCCGTCTATAGCACTTTACATTTTTATAAAATATCCGTTCGTTTTTCATCTCCAGTAACTTACCTAGCCTGTCCAAAAAAGGTGAGTTATGTTCACGAGAGTACAGAGAAATACAAATGTCCACTCTTGGACATTTGAATTTCATCTCAACCTCTTAGGTTGACTTCTGTCAAATCATGGGGGACATATTTTCCATGTTTTGACACCTTTCCAAGTTGTTACAGATGACGGTGAACTGTTGAATTAAACTTCTGTTCTAGTTCTTCAACTGTTACAGCACAATCTTCATCAAGTACAGCCAACAGCAAGTCATCATTAAACTCAACAGATGACCTGAACGTGACGCATCACTTAATCTGTGGTCACCTGATCTGAACTTCTGAAACCACCTTCGACCTAGCTTTCATTGAGAGACTCCACACCATAAACACCTTGAATGTTTCGTAGTCATATAGTTTCCGTTGCTCTATTATCTTTTTCATACCCGTAAAACATTATATGCCTAATGTGCTCCTCAGACACATCTATCTTCATAAAGGTTTATTTGATTAATGATTTGAAAAAGTGGAATTGGGTTAATTTCTTTTATTTGTCTGAACATTTATACACACGTCCTATTACATATTTTAGTTACTGAAGCCTTCTACAAAGACAGAAATGATTATAGACTTCCTGTATTAAATTTTCAGACATAACTTATGGGATGACCTGATAAACTAGTTTAGTTGTTTTAAGTTAGTGAAGCTTATTCTATCATTCAGTATTTAAGTCTGCAACTATTATATTCATGGAGATTCGTGAAAGGCATTTTTACACCTTTAACCAGACAGTTTTAAAATGGCTGAATACAATTCCCCCTCTTTCTTTAGAACTTTTCTCGAACAGTCAGTAATCGCTTTCGTCATTTTTTTGTCCTGTATTTTTTTTAAAAAACTCACACCAAGAAACGTTGGGGGTGCATCGATCTTTCATAACCAATATTTTGTGATTATACGTCGGTTTGTCTTGCAAAGTTTAGGTAAATTTTCGTTTGGTTAGAAACTAGTCGTGTAATTTTCAATACAAAACACAAACTGAAAAAGTTTAAAGCAGACGCCTATCTTACTTTAATATCTCATTACGTGATACTGTTTCCAGGCCCAAACACCCCCAATTCTCAAAAGAACCGGTTTCACTGAAAGAATGTCCCGACATTGAATAGGTAAGTTAAACAATTTCTAAATAAATACTTATTTTAAAGCACACACACTTATCACTCAACCACCGGGGAGAGGCAGGTGGGAAAAATTAAGAAGAAAGGGCTGGATGAGTTAAATCTAAAGTTTTTGTTTTGTTTTTACTCCTACAGATTTCTTGTAGGCCTATAATTTGATTTCAGTTTCGCGTCACAAATAAACTTTACGAAAATGAAGAAAACAAACAGAAATGCTGCGAATTATTCACGTTAGTTAACTGTTAACTGGAGAATCATTTCATGCGGTCGTTTGGATTTGTTCTATACAATTAGTGTTGGAGCAGATGTAAGCGCAAAGTTGTTGAACGTAATATGTTATTTGTTTCCACCAATCAGCAAGTAAACAAGTTCATGGTATTAGGGTTAAGTGAGTTGTGATTAACTCGATCTCTTCAAACTAACCCCTATGAGAATTTAGGCTAAGAAGAGCAACACGTATGAAAATATTTTCAATTTACAAACAACTACGACTTCTGTTGTTTTTTTCTAGAACTTTCGAGAAAGGTTGATTTTGTCATTCTGTTAAATTTTTTGATACTTTAAAATAACTCTACTCATTAAAAGTCGTGTTTCAAATGCTTAGTTTCACTAACGTGAGCCGTTTTAGGCTTAACTTCCAAACGAATGATAATTGGTACCCGAGTTCCATGGCAACATAAGAAATAATGATACGTTTGTGCTTAATTAAGTGTCATTGTATTTTTGGTTATCTAACAATAATTGTGCAGTTACGTCATTGAGAAAAACATTTTCGGAGAGAGTACGAGTGTGGGGGTCTAATGACATAACTATTGGTGTTGTGAAAAAAAAAACATTTAGTGACAGTAATGATGACGTGAATTTATTCAACATTTACAAAGTAACAGCGAGACGTGACGTTTTGTCACGAGCTTCTTAAACATGTTTTTAGTTGTTTTGTTGAAATTCTGAAGCTTGAGGGAAGGAGGGTTCCCTTCCTGACTACATCTTATTTTATTGATGTATATTTGTCTTCTGGAAGCTGAGACGAGACCTTCGGAATTTTGGAATATTCAATGCGGTGCGGAACTCGAATACTAAAAACGATTTTGTCCAGGTGGGTTGAGTTGTGTAACGTATCGGGAAGCGATTTGTTGTTCCGCACAATGTGATGAGACAAATTAAGATAAAAGGTAATAAAAATAGAAAGAAAATATCTAAATAAAAACATTTTCTTTGGTTTTATTTTAAGCAACGTATCAGACAGGCGCTCGCCCATCAGGTAGTAAACACAACATAACATAAAAACTAAACTATGAAAGAATTATTCAAGTGCGGAATAAACAGTACATGGCATATTCTGACGAGTGCATGTAGTGCCCCGTAGAGAGATGTGTGAAACTAGGAATATATTGTTATTGTAATGTTTTTGGAAACACGTGGACAGTTGGGTTTGGTTTGTTTATAATTTCGTGCAAAACTACACGAGGGCTATCTTTGCTAGCCGTCCCTATTTTAACAGTGTAAGACTAGAGGAAGGCAGCTAGTCATCACCACCCACCGCCAACTCTTGGGCTACTATTTTAACAACGAATACTGAGATTGACTATAACATTGTAACGCTCACACGGCTGAAAAGTCGAGCATGTTTTGTGTTACGGGAATTCGAACCTGCGACCCTTAAATTACGAGTCGAGTGCCTTAACCACCTGACCATGCCGGGCCCACGTAGACAGGCACAACAAATTATTCTGGTGCATTGACGAGTTCCACATGCGCGTGGTAATGTCACTTAACTACATCCGGTGTAGCACGTTAGATCTGTAAGGGAGGTTCCCAGACACTTCAGTCCTTATCATTATGGTACCTCTGTCATACAAAACGGAAAACCTAGAACATCTCCCAACCAAGTTCTCTTATAGAATTTACGAAATGCTTACTTTCAAATCGCCCTCCAGTGGCTCAGCGGTATGTCTGCGGACTTACACGCTAAAATCCGGGTTTCGATACCCGTGGTGGGCAGAGCACAGATAGCCCATTGTGTAGCTTTGTGCTTAATTCAAAACAACAACAACAACAACTACTTTCAAATCATTTAAAAACACGCATTCAGTCAATTTTCTCTTCGTGTATTTTACTCACCGCTTACTGTATTCAACCTTACCTTTATGAAAGTCTTACCTTCTCTGGGTTATTATTTTACGAATTCATTTTTATTGTTTTCTGCACTTATACATTTATTTATTTTTAATTAGTTTTCAGTTTCTCCTTCAATTTCCTACTGTCATTAACCCTTATTATAGCGTGGACGTCTATTTACCAACTCACGAAATATGATTATAATTAATCAATTATGCTTGTCATCGTAATTGGGGTTAAGCCTATTACATGTTTAACACCGCGTATTTTGTATAGCCGCTTAAGAATTTAAAATGTGTGATAACAGTTATTCAGGGAATTACGTTTGTCATATCTATTATCGACAATGCATTTTTCTCAATCCAGAGCTCACCAGGCCAGCTGAGACACAATAAATTTGGTATGAACTTTTTCATTTCTTTTAAAAAAAAACTTAGAAACTAAGTACAGAATGCAGTGTCAAAAACTATAACAGGCCTATATTAAAGGCCGTTCTGAACTGTTGACTGCCAGTAAATTTAAAATGCCTTTTAAAATAAAAACACCTGTGTTTTCAAATGTAAAGATCCAATGCAAAATTTTTACATTTAAAAAAAAATACTTGCTTCTTTAAAAGTTTTGAAGTAACCAACTGACAAAACATTAGAAATCATTTAGGTCTAAGATTCATGCTGAAGTGTATATATTTCACATTATTCTTGTTTGTTTTAGGACAGAAACACTTTGGCCTGAACGCTAAAATCGGGTGTTCGATTCACCTCCGTGGATTCAGCAGAGAGCCCGATGTGACTTTGCTATAAGAAAACACACACGCACACACTGGCCTGTATGTTGTGTTCATCCCGGGAAATCGTATTCCAGATTTTAGTATTTTAAATCCGTAAACTTACCGTAGTCCTAAAGAGAAACCTGCATTCAGTTTAATTTGTAGATTCAAAACGATATTTATTGTCTCAAGCAGGGGAGTAGATCCTGGGGAGATGGGGTATACACCCCCCTTCATTTTAGATTGGGGTTATTGTGCATATAATCATCCCCCCTTACAGTTTGGTCTATTGAATTGTATTATTGCATCACAGGCCTACAAACTGTGTGTTTGTTCTTGTGATTCTCGTGTTCTTACCAATTGAATTACATAATTAGGCCTAGATGTAGGCAACAAGATTACTCCGTAACTGCATGTTTACAGCTTTCAGGTTCACGTAATCAGAGATTACCAATTTGCAAATTGAACAGTCCACATAAATGGTTGCAAAAATCATCCCCCCCATCAGGTGTAGAAATATCTACGTCCTTGGCCTGAAGCAATAAATTTCCTAAAATGTTGCACAAAATAAAACTAAATAAAGTTATTTATATGTGTTAGTTTATCATCTTTTACCTGTTATCCGAAATGTGTAGTTCTTTTTCCAAAGGAGAATTGCTCGGCATGCCCAGGTGGTTAAGGCACTCTACTCGTAATCTTAGGGCCGTGGGTTTGAATTCCTGTCACATGAAACATGCTCGCCATTGCAGCCGTGGGGGCGTTATAACGTGACGGTTAATCCCACTATTTGTTGGTAAAAGAGTAGCCAAAGAGTTGGTGGTGGGTGGAGATGACTAACTACCTTCCCACTAGTTTTGCACTGCCAAATTAGAGATAGCTAGTACAGTTAGCCCTAGTGTAGCTTTGCACGAAATTCAAAACAAAGGAAAATAAATATTGTGGACGTTCGTGTTTCTCAAGTTTAACTACACAATCACCCGACTTTTAAATATATTGCATGCTAGTAAAATCTGTTGTTTCAACCAGCTTTGCATCAGTGTATGTGAAATGCATTTCAAATTATTGTGCGTTTAGAAAGCAGTAACTTTAACAACAAATACTAGGTTCTAATAAACAACAACAAATAATTAAGCTTAACTATAGCAAAAATAGGTTCGTTAGACCTAACTCTTAGTGCGCTTGCGTGCTCTCATGACAGAATGTTTGTTCTATAGAAATATGTTTAATTTGCTCTTTCAATTATTCCAGCGCATGTTTGTTCGTGGAGGGGAGTACTTATTTGTTAAAATTTGATAAGATATTATTGCGACTGTTTTTATCTGTTCAATAATTACTGAAACTTGGGTGAAAGTTTTGATCGTATTGCACAAACCTGTGTCAGAAAGTTCTTTTATTATTATTGTCATTATTATATGCTTTAAGAAATTGTCTGGTTTAGAAGAAGGTTGCCATTATGACAAATATGACACATTAATCTATCATGTTTCTTTAACAGCTTATATAAAACCACAATGAAATTATGTTGAAGTAATAGATTCAGATTTAAATTGTGAGCAATAATTAGAAACTTTTAAGCAATGTGATTTGAGAATCAGGAAAACTTAAAATGCGAAAAACTGAATTTAATTTCTTTTTTTCCGCTACTTTCTTAGATTTACTTTCCATGTGAACCGGGTAAGAAGGCTGATGAAGTGATTGGTTATTTAAGGTCACGTGGTATTGGTGTTAAGGATGGTTCATTTGTTGGGTAAGTTGTTGACGTAACGTTTAGGAAGTTGTTAAAGGAATTTTTACCTCCCCACTAATTGAAAGAGATTCCATACACCTAAGTTTGTTATTTTTATTCAAATCGGGAAAAAAAATGTATGTCTATAGAATATTTCAAAATATTGCAGGTTTTTGGTTGCGTTATGATATAACTATTAACAACTGAGAGTACAATTTTCATACTTTGAAAACCAATTTTGTAATGTAATTTCTAAGTTTGATGTCCGATGAAGACTGTCGTAAGAGGGCTGAAAGCTCGCGAAAGTATTTTATCGTGAACCACGTGTATAATTCTACTTATAAATTTACTTACGTACAAGCTTAAACAATAACGGGTATAACATTGTTATCTCCGCAAACAGAAATATTGTTAATGTTTTTATTCACTGGATGAAAGAATTGTTGTAAATTTAAGTAAATAAACAAATACAGACACTGATTCACGTTTAATGATTTATTAAGTACAAATAATGGTGTTAGGCCTAACTAACTAAATATTCTAAGTATACATCAGGGGCGTAGATCCTGGGGGGTATACATCCCCCCTACATTTTAGTTGGGGGTATATTGCATACAATCATCTCCCCTACAGTTTGGTCTGTTGAATTGTTTTATTGCATCACAGGCCTACAAATTGTGTGTTTGTTCTTGTGTCCTAACCAATCGAATCATATAATTAGGCCTAGATGTAGGATTTTTCAGTAGCCGAAATGTACATCTTTAATATAGACGTGCTTCTAAGCTTTTCGATCAAAGCGATTGTTCGTAAGTATAAGTCAGTAGGCCTAAGTATACATCCAAATATCGTGGCAACAAGATTACTTTGTAACTGCATATTTACAGCCTTTCAGGTTCATGTAATCAGATATTACCAATTTGCAAATTGAACAGTCCACATAAGTGGTTGTAAAAATCATCCCCTCCCATCGGGTGTAAAAAAAAATCTACGTCCCTGGTATACATATTTAAAATATACATGTTATGGTTTATCGTTTTCATATGTTTAAACATATATTCTATTGTTTAGTGTTCAGTGATTTAGAAATGTTCTTTATTTAGTTTCGACAATATGAAACTTTTTTTTTACTCTTATCACCAAACAGGACTACAATCAAGGCGAATTGTTTGCTGTGATATTCGACTACGAAATGCTTTGGTTGTGATACTCATTGAATTTTGTTTTCTTTCTTGAAATAAACTTCTGTGGAACCTTGTTTCATCAAAACAATCAACTAACACAGTACAATATTCTTGTTTTACGTAAAATAAATTGACGAATATTGTTACAATTTTATCACCTGAAAATAAAACAAAAATCGTGACGTCCAATCATGCTTATGAAATAAACTGTTTTGAATATATTAGGGAAAGATCCTGACATAACTGTTTCGTATTTTTACAGAATTGTTCCGTGTTCTGTGTATTATCATCATCACTCCCTCGTGGACGAATTCTGCGAGAAAAGCACGTGAGTAAACAAATCTGTGTAGAAATATGTAGTGTGTATCTGTAACCATGCCTGCTAATTTACATGTTTTATTTGGATAAATTCAAATTTCTAGAGAAAGTATGGCATTGCTTTATGTTAATATGTCGGTCCATTTCATAGTCTAATGTTGGTCTTTTGTTACACAGTATGGTTAAAAAGTTGAAACCCTGTAACCAATATGTCTATATAAGAAGTGAGGTAAATGCATTCCATGGGTTTCTGGATATAGTACCGCCAACATATTCAATTAATTTGTTTATCCAAACAATTACATTGGATATTACATTATAGTACCATATTACAATAATTTGAAAAATAGTTACTTAGTTACAGCGATAGTGTCACATCTTCCACAACCAGTTATACACGTGACGATTTAATCCCACGTTCATTATCACGTTGTTGTTTGTTGTTGTGTAACAACAACAGGGTACCTCAGTACCCTGTAGTCTGTTATGATAAACTTATCCATTCGTCGATGGTTCTTGAAACATTGGATGCTCCAGGATATACGAACTGCCACTGCCATGTCTGAAGCTTGAAGTGTGTCCTGGTTTCTTATTGTTTTAGTTACCTTGTTTGTACTGGGGATCCATCCCCCATTAATAAGTGTTGTAGCTCTCTACATTCGCGCTGCATATTGACGTTACTCAGTGTATAACTCTAAGCATTGCCATTATCCAGTTTTAGCCAGTATTTTCATCCCGTTCAGCCTCTCCTCATTTGTACGGCGGGTATGTTTTCGGACTTAACATGCTAGAAATCGGGTTTCAATACCCATGGTGAGCTGAGCACAGATAGTCCATTGTGTATCATTATGCTTAATTTCATAAAAAAACCATCACGTTAAAGTTTATGTCATCCTTTACACCTCAGCGATGGGGAACTTTCAAAGAGTAAAACTTTACAAAACTGTTGTAACGAACCAAGCGTTTATTTTAAGGAAGACGTAGTTAAATTCAGACCATGAAATCATTTAGTACAGTAGGTGGAAGTGTAGTGCGTTACTGATTTCGAAGTTAGGCCTACTTTTACAGTAATGTAACATGTGAAGCTAAAAGACCCTTTGTGATACAGTCGTTTATCTGTTTAATGGATCGACAGCCAACATTTGAACTTCATCTTGCGGGAGAACAGTTCCAGTCAGAAATGACTTGAAAAGTAACCAATGTTAAGATAACTTTTAAATGTGAGAATAATCATTGTTATTATAGAGAATCTAGAATACAAGTGGATGTGTTTGAAACTCTGAAATAATTCTGTACAGATCATGGTTTTAAAAACGTATTAGTTTCCTTTTTAAATTTGTTTGTTTGTTTTGAATTAAGCACAAAGCTACACAATGGGTTATCTGTGCTCTGCCCACCACGGGTATCGAAACCCGGATTTTAGCGTGTAAGTCCGCAGACGTACCGCTGAGCCACTGGGGGGCCTTTTTTAAATGCATCAATTTTGTGTTAAAGAGAAAATCCGAATAATTCCTCTCCCAAGTTTTTAAAAAGTAAGCATAACTCGAAAGTTCACAGAGAATTACCATGTATTAGTGTAATGCAAATATTTTAAGTTTTAAATATATTACGTTTTTTAATGACAAAAAATATATTTTGAGACGACAAAGGTTTAAGACGGCTTGAATAGTAACAAAGGTTTTTGTCATTACCCATTCAAGACGACGGCTTAAGGTCTTATGTGAGAGGTTTCTTTCTCTTCTAGGGCTGGCGAAAACAGAACTATTGTTTCGAGTGGACTTTCGGAATTCTGCAAGATGCAGAAAAAGTTCTTGAAGAGTATCACGTCTACGCTAACTGTTACACAGGTGAATTACACAAGGAGTTCACAGATGTGGTTAATATAACGCACGTGTACTTACTTTCGCATGCGAAGGGCACTTCTTAAAGGTAGATGGATAGATAAAACAGCAACTGTGGAACAGAATAAAAAGAAACGTCTCTATTGAAACTCTTGTCACTCGTGTACGTAAAAATTGGAAAATTAATCAGGGAACTTTGTTCCGCTAATTTAACCGAATTTCTCGTTGCAACGCCCCTGGTGGAATATTTAAAAATTAACAACATTTAATTTGCTTTAATTATTAGTTATGTGTTTCAAAAGATTTAAGTTTTTAACGCCTCAGTCGTACGTAACAAACAATTTAAGGATATTTCCCATAGC
This sequence comes from Carcinoscorpius rotundicauda, assembly GCA_011833715.1. NCBI lineage: Eukaryota > Metazoa > Arthropoda > Merostomata > Xiphosura > Limulidae > Carcinoscorpius > Carcinoscorpius rotundicauda. The sequence continues at coordinate 132,806,711 of CM022394.1, forward strand.
ACAGGACCGGGCGCGACCTGGTGGTTAGACTGTGGATTCGGTGGTCTGGGTTACTCTTGTTGCCACAAAAAGCTCTACGTGTTTTGTTCTATGTGTTCTAAGTGCGACATTTGCATACCACTGTTGGATTAGAGTAGCCAAACAACTGTCAGCTGATGCTGTTTTTAACTTACCAACTTCCTTACAGTCTCTCAGTTTGAATATGAAAACAACTGTAGAATATCTCTTACCGAAGTTTCGATTAATACTCGAAACAAACTAACAAGCCCAGTACGAGAGAAAGTTCAAGAAAATGGAAACAAGGAACGAGAACACGCAAATCTTGAAACGCAACATTACGATACGTACGTAGTCCGAACGTAAAGATTAGAAGGTTCGAGCATATTCATTCCTAATTTAGCAATGCCGACCACATAGAAGGTAAACACTGAGCAACACCCGCCGTCTCCACGACTATTTCGAGTAACGTGAATGACTGCTCGAACCTTGGATCTTTCGTTCCACAGACCTGCACGCTAACCCATTTGGTTTTCGATGTATTTTCTCAATGAATTGTATCTACAGAAATAACTTAAAACATTTTCCTTAATCAGACATAAAACACAAGACTGCTTTACTTATAGCGCCCGTATTGGTTGCTTGCGGAATTTCACTATAAACGTGGCTTCAACTGTTTCATATTTAGACCAACACACACAGAGAGAAAGAAAGAATAATCTCCACACTGATTTACTAGCGACCTCTGGTGAGGTGTTGAGAGTTATATTAGAACTTGCCTTTTAGAGTTACAAACTGAAAACTGTCTTAACGAGCTAGCTAGGAACTACACCTGTATGGAGTTCGTTTATTTTATTTTTTTTCATCTTTCTTCTTAGCATCTTTTGATCTTATTGTTAGAAACGTCTCCTTAATTTGAAATCGATCTGCTGAGCTAAGGATTGTTTATCGGTAGAGAGCGTTTATAAGAGCACTTTAAAATATACAGTGTTTGTCGACACGAGGTATCGAGCGAACGACCTCGCCGAGGGCTGCATGCCGTGACTTCTTGAACGTACGTTAATCCAGTTGTAGAGCTTTGGATTCCAGAACCAGCGAGCCTGGTTTCAATTCGTACAATTCCACAGCATATTACCTGTACTTTCAGCTGCCAGTGCGTTATAAAAGTGACAGTAAACCCCTCACGTGCAGAAGGTGACGACTATCAGCATTCTCTGATCGCAGCTTCGCCTTAAATACAAAATATGCGTCTCTTTCTGGAATCCCCCCACAAAAACAATAAATAATGACGTAATTAAAAATGTTAAGTTTGAACATGTTTTAAGATAGTTCTTTAAACAGTTAGTTACAAACTAATCCATCAATTCAATATTCAGGGCTTACTCTGTTCCAGTCGTCCAGTTATTAAAACATTTTACTATCAAATGTCATGTTTGGCTAAGTGAACAACACACGTTTAGGTTTTAGGATGTTGAAGGACTACGTGAATCTTCAACACTTTCATTCGATTACGTGATGTTTGTTGTACTAGCCAGGTGAGCTGTCACGCTGCTGTAGACGGTGTATTTACGTGATGTTTGTTGTTCTATCCAGGTAAGCTGTCACAATGTTGTAGACGGTATATTTACGTGATGTTTGTTGTTCTCGCCAGGTGAGCTGTCTCGCTGTTGTAGATGGTATATTTACTTGATGTTTGTTGTTCTCGCTGCTGTAGACGGTATATTTACGTCATGTTTGTTGTACTAATCAGTTTTGTGTTGGCTGTAAGAACTGGAACTGAAGACAACAGTAACCTCTATGTGAAACTTTCTTCGTGTTTGTTAATATTTTTTATTATATTTTGTTCCTCTCTCTACAGTACTCTGGCTTCCCTCGGTCTGCTAGAAGACAGTACCGTCATCATGGTGTCAAGCATGCTCTTATCTCCGTTAATGGAAAGTTCACGTGAAAACTAATATTAAAACTACAACTTAACTCTCCCACATTCTTCTGCTATTTCAGTCGAGAATTTTCACAACATTAAATACAATTATAATTAAATCCGATATGTAAGAGTACTGGAAGAAAGACGCGCGCGATATAACGTTTGGCAATTCGAAGTACTTGCATCGTAAGCATATAATTGTCTCAATACATCCGTCCACGAAATACTGAATAAAAGACGGCTGGCTCCTGTAATGAAGTGGTAGTTGTTTTAAATAGAGAAATACAACCTTATTTTATGCTGTTGATATTGTTTAACTTCTGTTGTCATATTCCCCACAATCTCTCCTACTTGTTTACCTACTATTCATCTTCCATATTTTCTATATACGTTTTAAAAATATTCATATAGGTACCTATATACAGGTCAAGCCTTGGTTGAGAATGTTCCAGTTGAGCCTCCAAGTATCATTTTACCACGTTAATCACGAGCTTTGCGATCACCGCCTTGCTGGAAATTAATCAACTGATAGTGAACATTAAACAGAGACGTGTCTTAAAATATTAATGTTATGCTTTAGTCTTGTATTCCTGATGTATTACTAAATATTCAAAACCTTAATTTTCCAAAAATTACTGTCAAATATCGAGATGTCGGAGAAACCACCCAATTAAAGAAGGTTTATTTTTTAAACACCAGGGAGATGTCGGAGAAACCACCTAATTAAAGAAGGTTTATTTTTTAAACACCAGGGAGATGTCGGAGAAACCACCTAATTAAAGAAGGTTTCTTTTTTAAACACCAGGATCTCATCGCTGGAGGAACGTTTGGGTTTATCGTAAGTGACCACGGACTTCGAAACATGGGCTTGGTCAGTGAGCTGATAGGCCTAGGAATATGTACCATATTTGGTAGGTCACCATTCAGCAATTACAAAATAACAGACAACTGTAAATTTATTAAAGGAAGAGGGTTTTAATACGAATGTACCATTATGTACCAGTAAAAACTAAATACATGGTCGACGTAAAGGGAAGGTAATACCAATATAAAAGATGATCGAACAATGGCTTGTTTGTTGTTTTTTTGTTAAACATAGTTAAAGCGCAGATAGCTCTCATATAACTTTGCGCGAAATTCAAAACAAAAACACAGTTAAACTATTAGCTATCTGTTCTCTGCTTACGGCGAGTATCCAAACGACAATTTTAGTTTTATATAAAGTTAAGACTTACTATTTAACCACTGATACTGAGTGATAAGTTTAGGAACATTCAAGTCTCTCAGAATATCAGAGGTAAGGCCATAGTGCTAAAATCTAGGGTGGCGCTACTCGTGGTGTAAAAGCAAAATGAGAAATTTTCCACTCTACATCGTTTCGCTGAAACGTCAGTATACATTTATTTTTTATCAAGATTTTGGTGTTAATTTATGGACTTACAACTCTAAAATCCGGGGATCGCTTCCCCTTGAAGGACAGATCATCTACTGTGTAGCTTTGTACAAACAATTTCCCTAAAATAATTCAATAATTAATTTGTGAAACAAAAAGTCTTAACTCAAGTTTGTAACAATATATTTGCTCTTCAGTTGTTGTTTTGAATTAAGCACAAAGCTACACAATGGGCTATCTGTGCTCTGCCCACTACGGGTATCGAAACCCGGATTTTAACGTATAAGTCCGCAGACACACCGCTGAGCCACTGAGCCTTCAGAGGAAAGTTATAAAATGGGCTGTGTTATGGCCCGCCACATATATTTAAACCCAGAGTTTAGCGTTATGGCTTTTAGACTTGCCGCTGTGACATTCAGAAGGTCACTTTGTTTTATATACTCACACAAAAATAAAACATTGGCAAAAACCATTTAACTTAACATAAGGACAGATAATCCTAAGTGAACATAGTATCAAACAATGGCACTGATTTGTCTAGAAATACGCACTGTTTCCTTGTGTGTGTGTGTGTGTGTGTAGAACGAATAATTAACTCCGTACAAAGAGGCTAACGATGAAAACTAATACATTTCATGAAATTAGTCAAAACAATGTATTAAACCTAGGGGCGCCATCTAGGCGAAGCAGAGAAAGTTGCCGCTTTTCCGATAAAATAAATTAGGGAATTTGTGACATGTTTCATTCATTAAATATTAGATGTAATTAAAATTCCAAAATAGGTTTTATTTTAATATTGTCCAACAGTTTATCTAGACGTTGAGTATATCCTTTAATGTTTAACCCTAGTTTTCTACAAATTAACAACGATAGCTATTATTCTCTCTTTTCCTAGAATTTTTGTTCGGAATCACATTTAGGAACATCTATTATCGATTTCGCTCCAACAACAATCTACTAACTCAGGAAATACTTAACAGATGTGAATGGAGAGGACTCTGGGTAAGTCTGCTGACCGCACTGCCATCTGGTGCAGGCGTTGGGCTGTCTCTGTTAGCAGGTAATGCTGGGTCTCTGGTTGGCGTAGATATATCGGCTTCGCTATTGGGTCCTGTTGGGTGAGTTTAGAGCCTCTGTAAATAGTTAGAAAACTATTTTAATTTGTTCATACTCTAAACTAATATTAATTTCATATATCATACTTTTTACTTCCTTACGTTTTGTTGTTGTTTAGTAAAAGATCGAATTACTTGAGTGAGTTAGTCGGTTTCTTAACCTGTACTTTTAATTAATCGGTTTTGCTTCACATATGTGAAGATAATCTAAATGATTTCAGTATATTTTTGAAGCGATACCACGTATCAAGTGTCGCACTAGATGTACCCTTTAATTGTTCGTTGGTCGTTTATGGTTACTTCCCAAAGATCTTAACTTCTAAACTTTATGTAAAGGTCGATTCTAATATATAAGTTAAGTGGCATGGCCGAGCGCGTTAAGGCGTGCGCTCGTAATTTGAGGGTCGCGGGTTCGCATCCGAGTGGCGCTAAACATGATCGCCCTTCCAGCCGTGGGGGCGTTATAATGTTACGGCCAATCCCACTTTTCGTTGGTAAAAGAGTAGCCCAAGAGTTAACAGTGGTTGGTGATGACTAGCTGCTTTCCCTCTAGTCTTACACTACTAAATTAGGGACAGATAGCCCTCGAGTAGCTTTGTGCGAAATTCAAAAAAACAAACAAACAAACAATAAAGGTAAAGTAAACCGTGCACTATACAAGACATTACTGTAATTTGTAACAAGAGAAGATAAAATAATACCGCACGGGGGCGACATGTAGCTCCTCTATCATGCGTGGTATTTATTACACTGTACTATAATATTAACATCTGTAAACTTACTTATTTCTGCTCATATTATTCTTCAACGATCACTATACACGTAACATTCATATTTGGAAATAAGGCAGATCTGGTCCAAGCTTCTTTCCAAATAGCGTTATTTGGTTGGAGCGTGAATCACGATTCGTGTGTAAAAAGTATCTTGTTGTTGATATATTGAATGCGTTTCTATAGTATGGCATGCGACTTGGATATTATTGTTCCTTCTCAGTTGCAGAACAAACCTTGCTGGTTGATTGGTATAAAGGTCTGCCTCGTAAAGTGTTTCTAATCGTCTATATATTAAGTTAGCGTATAGTTAAGGCGAGGAACATCTGGCTCAATCTCGGAGTAGGTGTCATCCGACTACTTGTGTTGTACGTGAAGACCTGCCATACCATAGTTTCCGAACAGTTGTACCGTTTGTTTCCACATCCTGTTAATGACAGTCTGAAGCTTGTTGTGGTCGATCAGTTTTTCTTAATTTCATAAGTCGTCTCGTGAGGTTTAATTGGTTCACGAGCGAGTTAAACTCTGTGACTCACTTCCAAATGACAACTGTAACAATACTTTGGACTGGATGAACAATCTCGAATCACGTAGTTGATAACCATGTAATCCCATAGTGATGAACAAAAAGAGATGATTGGTGGGTTTTTATTTAGTTAGTGCCCATCTTGGAAAATGGCACATTTTTTTCCTTCGCAGTATTCTTTGTAAATGAATAATATACAAACATATATTTCTAATTATTCGAATTTCATTCATTTTAGGGTCTCCTCTGGGCATTCGTGTTAATAGCATCAATAAAAGAGGTAATTTTTTTCTTCTTGAAACTAGCCCTAACCTAATGTTTGAGTTGTTGTAAATTGTGTGATACTGTATCACAATAAACGTTCTTAATTATACATATTACCACTCCTTTCTCTATCGTGTGGTGTCGTTTAAAGACCATTGGATGTTGTTTGTACCCTGTAAAATATTATATTTTACCAGAAGGGCCAAGTGTTTAGCTTCATTTACCAGTTTCTGTAATAATTAATTACGTTAATGAAACTTTGTAGAATGGACGGCAACTACCTCTTGTGGAGACACAAGTGTAGAGGACGACGTTTAGAAAGTCTTCCGCTTCAGTCGTCCTCTACACTTGTGTCCAACAAGTGGCAGTTGCCGTCCATTCTACAAAGTTTCATCATGAATACTCTGTAAACAATCTATCAAAGAATAAATTACATTGTTACTGGCCCATAGTGTAAGCAGATAGTGCCGTTGGAATATTTCTAACGCCCCCTTAACGTAAATTCTAGACTGGTACTCACATCTGACGATATTTCGTGTTGAAAGAAATTGAAATTTGTTTTTAACATGTAAAAAGTTGTGGCTTCATGTGCGCCATCTACAGGTGATCACGGACTGTCGTTCAGGGCAGGTCAGAACTGCATGTCATACCCTACTGCTATTACACGTGACTTTAATTAATAATTCATAATTAAGAACCATTTACAAATGTTCAATTTTCCCGTTCTTTTTAATTAATGTTATTATTATATTTATACAATTACAGTAACTTTTACGTATAAGCTACTTAAAGCTATGTTTAGTTTTAATTGTAATTTAGCTTTTATTACATATTTTTTTTATGACGATAGGGGTTGGGCACAATAACCTGACCTGGCTAGTCAAGCTCCATCATGGAGTCAATTAATCAGTCATATATTATTCTGAATTTTGTTTTCCTCCTCTTATTTGTAGATGTCATTCATCACAACCGTTGACAACCATCCAGACCGCTGTGGACTTTGCTTAATCTGGTCTAACCAGTTTCCTCCTGACCCTTGTTAATATTGTGTATATCATCATATCAGCGATCTGGATGTTACGGGTAAACACCTTCACTCACTGTTTTACTAAGACAGAAGTTTGTTGTTGGTTCTATACGTCATAAAACGGTCAGTAAAATTATCTGTTATAGTGTAAGGTTCCTACAGTTAGCTGTCAGTGTTTTAAATTATCTTCTTAGAACGTGCAACAGTAGTGCTCCCTCTGTGTGTGTGTGTCGTTGTTGTTTATTGTTGTTTAGAATTAAGCACAAAGCTACACAATGGGCTATCTGTGCTCTGTCCACCACGGGTATCGAAACCCGGATTTTAACGTGTAAGTCCGCAGACATACCGCTGAGCCACTGGGGGGGCTTGCTCTTCAGAGGAAGGCTATAAAATGGGCTGTGTTATGGCCCGCCATATATATTTAAACCCAGAGTTTAGCGTTATGGCTTTTAGACTTACCGCTGTGACATTCAGAGGGTCACTTTGTTTTATACACACACAAAAATAAAACATTGGCAAAAACCATTTAACTTAACATAAGGACAGATAATCCTAAGTGAACATAATATCAAACAATGGCACTAATTTGTCTAGAAATACGCACTGTTTCCTTTTTCTTGTGTGTGTGTGTGTGTGTAGAACGAATAATTAACTCAGCACAAAGAGCGCTAACGATGAAAACTAATACATTTCATGAAATTAGTCAAAACAATGTATTAAACGCCAGGGGCGTGTGTGTCGTATCCAACGACAGTTGTATCTCACTTGGGAAGGAGTTTGTGTTGTTTTTCACAAACATTATTACATCCAAATAAAGATTTTTGTCTTCCTAACAGATAAAATAAGTTCTTCCTTTCTCCAATCCATTTTGGAAAGAAGACATAAAGGTTTGTTAACCCTTATTGAACATAACCATTTTACTGGTGGACTCTCAGCGTGAGTCAATAGTTTTGTGTCCATATCGTCACGCGTATTAATCTAACGCTATATATTTATCGTAAAGAATACTTAACCCTAACTATGTGTTATAATGAATTTCGTCACTCTAAAAAAGTTTATTATGTGTTATTTATTAAGTATGCTCCAATGAAAACCAGTCGATGGATTTAGGCCTATTTCACATAATGTTTTCTGCAGACAACAGTGTCTTTTGTCTGTCCTCCTACACCTTAACTTCGACTATACAATTTTTATGAGAAATGTAAATATCCTAAAACGACGCATATTCCAGGTTGCAAAACAACAACATAAACGTATATCCGCCTTGGGTAAAACAGTGTCGGAAGAAGTTTTACGCGAATGGGCGGTAAGTTAGCTATGATTGGTGGATACCTGTCTTTCGGCGTTCTCATTGGTTTATTAGATGGATCTTAGAAGTTTAATTAAATATAATCTTAATTTGCTTCGTGTGTCATTTGAAAAATATTGTTTGATAAAAGATATTTCAGAAAACAAATTTCATTATTATTTTTTTCTTAATTTTCTAAGAAAGTGAATAATTTGGATGAAAACCGTTTATTCGAGGACTCGCTTGAATCGCAGAAGATAAAGTTAGATACACTGAGGGACACAGCAGAGGTAAGGCTAGATTATTGGTTGAGTAAACGTGATTTAGAACAAATTCAATTATTGTGGAAACTGAGGCTAACGTCGGCGATATACGAAAAAGCGTATATAAAACTTGTATTATAATTATAAAATCTAAGTCTTACGTGTACTGCTTTATTACCTTTAAATTGACACAGTATAGCAGTTCGTTTTTTTAAATTCATAGACGTATCTAAAAATCAACTGTTTGGCCTAAAGTTTAAACACACTTTGTAAGCTAGTCTTAATAGTCACTGTCACAGTTACATCCATTTTTGATATTCTACAGCTTGCAGATTGACGAAAGAATAATAATTACCAGTTTTAGACATCACACCCAAAAGTTGGTTTAAGAATACAGTAAAACACCATCTGAAGATGTTAACTTTGCTGTAGATTCAAATGCCGTTTCTACGTCATCAAGACGGTACATCTGTCCATAAACTATAATCACAAACCATCTGGAAGGAAGCCAGTGAATTACTTTAAAACTGATTATAATTATTTGATACAAGTTATCGTAAACCCTACATTAGGACCAGGTTTCAAAATAAAGATATGGGATTTTATTATATAGTATACACTGCTGGCCAAAATCTTAAGGCCAATGAACATAAAGAAACAATAAGCATTTTGCGTTGTTAGACACAACCATTTATTTGAGAAGAGCTTCGAAAGATGAAAATAAGTAAAGGGAAAATAAAAACCTTTTTTGGCACTTAATAGGGAAAATGCATTTTTCTTTATGATCATTGACCTTAAGATTTTGGCCAGCAGTGTATACCTACACTAGGACAGTTTCTAGGGTAAAGTATAGGTTCTTATTATTTAATAAATATGTAAAGAAACCAAAACCATATTGGAACCATGTTTCAAGTTTTATCACTGTTTTACGTCATACAGGATGTGGAAAAAGATGACGTTTATCAAACTGTGATACTTCGGTTTGGTGGAAGAAAACTGCAGGTCATGGGTCGTTCAACAATAAATATGTTTAGTTGTAAAGGTATATCGCGGATTGGCTGAAGGATATAACTTATAAATGAATCAACATAATCTAGCTTGCTATTTGAACGCATGAAACTATGTATCGCTAAATACTGAGGCACTGGTTTAAAAATTACGATTAGTATATATAACTGATTGATTGTTTTGAAATTAAGTTAATTCTTTTAATCTTTCCATATCTTATAAGTTTTGCAAATACCATTAGTTTTCAATTGAATTTCAAGAAAGGTCTCTAAAAATCCACAATTAGGTCCAAGTTCAAATATACTTTGCATGCGAATTTACTCACTGTATAACCGTCAATCAGCTTTGCTAGTCACTTCCAAGATTTCATTCGTTTTCGATGCTCTGCAGCTGACAGATTGAATAAATAAAAATCATTACAAATTTCAGATGATATCAAAATGCGATTTAGACATGCAAACACGATGATAGTTGATTTTTATATTTCTTGGAACCATACTTTTAAAATCTCACCATTTTATAATTATCACAGCCTTTTGATTATCGCAATTCAGACGCCTTAACTTCGATAATTAGGCCTAAGTATGATTAAGCTTCTGCGCAAAGAACAAGTTTACTTATCAAAGTTAACAAAAAACTACGCCATTTCCGTTATTTGTAGAAGACACTCAGTTTGTTAAAAAAATAAATTAAAAAATAGCATTATGAATTAAAAAATATATGAATTAGATAAAAATAAAGGCGGTTGTTTTTACACTTTTTACGCTATCTTATAATATTGCATTTTCTAGATTTCGATCAAGAAAAATTCTTAGTGTTTTAAGATAGCTCTCAACCACAAAATGTTTCTACACAAAATATTGTGCGTAGAAATATATTTTTGTTTAAGATCATTCCATGTCTTTTACATTTTAATTTAAATCTGAATACAACTTAACATTCTGCATAATACAGCATTAATTAAAGGATTTATCTATCTGAAACATGTGTAACCTCTTCATGTAGTGGTATATAAAACGTTTATTGAAATAAAATAGTATTGCGTTACTTATAAGCCACGGAAGGGTAAATAATTAAGTGTTTCATCTTTGTTTGTGTTAGTAAATAAGTGTTATTAATATTATAAACGTCATTCAATAATACAAATGTATTATTGTACAATTAGCCCGTAGAAATACTTGGTTTCCATGTGAGCTAACACGCAGAGACAAATTGTTCTTTTAATTACATCCGTTTATAAATTTTGTTTGTTGTTACTAAAGTCTCCGATTTTAAGAGATGACTCAACGTTACTAAATTTACATGTATTCTAATCAAATATAATTTCCTTGTAATTAATCATGGAAATACTTAAAATACATGTAAATAGAAGAGAAATAAGTAATTATTACACTGAATAACTAATCACTATTCGCATATTATGTAATTTAGCCAGAATATTGACCATATTACAGCCATTTGAATATTGTTTAATATATAAAAGCTGTATTATGTAATCAAGGGACACTATTAATAGAAATACTTAAATAACAGTGTTCTATGATATGTGTGACGAAAACAGATTCCTCTCTACGTGCCACTAGAAATTTGTAAATAATATTTTTTGCGGTTGTTAACAAAATATTTTTGTCCCCTCCAAATTATTTATGTTGTTAAGCGCAAAGCTACACAGTGGGCTACCTGTACTCTGACCCCCACGGCCGTCTTGCCATGTAAGTTGTAAACATTTATTGAATGAAAACTTTTGCACATGGGGAAAACACTACCTAACAAATCGCTTATTTACTACAAATCATGGAACATGCGAAACGAAATGTACTGTTTAACTAGCTTATCATAGGCGGTACAAGTAAAACTTATTCATTTAAAACAGTTGTTTCAACTACGTTTTTCAGAATGGTCTTGCATACTATAACGTTCATAAAGAAATCGAACCTTGAATTTTATAGTCTGAATGAGAGAGAGTGTAGTGAGATGAAAAACGTATGTAATTTTACAAACATAACGAGTTAGTGAGAATAATAAACTGAATGAATATTCGTGACTCTAGTAAGTTATTTTAAGTAAAGGTCAAGCTTATCCAGTAAAATTACATACACGAATCATTTCCACAAAAGAAGCTTAACAAATTGATTGTCAAATTCTCGTTTCCAGACAGGTTGACCAAAATTTTTTTTATACTTGTTACATTTTCACATTAGTTTGTAAAAGGTGTTTCAGGTTTGACGTATTAAGTCAGTATTCAGTCTAAAACACGGCACTGAAACATATATCGTAAAAGAAAGCTGTGTTGATAGTTCTTTTAAACAAAATACTTTTAGCCATTATCTCAAAGACTGTCAGAAGCTGTTACATCTCCCTGGAGAAACAGATGCAGAAAGTGAAAACCAGAGTGGTTTTTCTACTGGAACCAGGAAAACCTTTGGTAGAAGAAACAATACACTAAGATGGTCCAGTTATACCCCACAGGTACTATATGTTGGATCGTAGGGTTACAATAGATGGAGGTTAGAGATAACTTGTGTTATTCTCAGGTTTTATATATTATACAAACAGCATTAAAAATGCAACAAGTAATAAAATTAGTTTTTTCATACAGCAATATTTCCAGCAAAATACAGTGCTTGTACTACTGTCATTAAAATGAACTAAAATTTCAGGGTAGCTAGTGTTAGTTTAACCAAGATATCAAATATGTTTGTTTGCTAGTATTAATTGATAAGCATTTTTAAAAAAGTAAAATCAAATCATTAGTAATAGGAAGTTGACTTTCTGTGTGCCTTGGTTCTTTACTGCAGGTCACTGTGGCTGGAGACACTGCATCCAACCAACTTGGTGATGAGGTGGATATGGTTGTTCCTGAGGATATGTATAAGATTGGTTTAAGACAAGCTCTTTTAAGCTCACCTAACCCTTACAGTCTCTGGCCCTCTATATTTTGAGACAGGCATGTACCATCAACATCTGAAGACCAAGAACATCCTCTTTAGAGAAGAGAGAGAAAATTTCTTAGAAAGGTTGAGTGAAAACACTCTTCAAGTAGGTTAAGTTATAAATTTGCATAGTTTAAAAATTACTTTACTGCTTGAACATTGTTTTGTTGTTTTCAAATTAGAAATCACAACATTCTTTCCACTCAAAGAAATATATATTCTGCAATAATCATTTTCTAATCTATAAATAATATAAAATAACAAGTCGCCTGCTAAGCCTAATAACATTCTCTCTGCTTTATATTTAAAATGAAACCTCTTCTGTTCAGTTGAGGAGGATCATCTGAAAGAAAATTATTTTCTGATTGACTGAAATTCTTTGCATCAATATATTTGTCTACACCATGATGTGTGAAACCTAAACTTTTTTGTGTGTCATTTATGTGAAGTTCTAATCAGTGCTAGTGAGAACATAGCACATTGTTTGCTAAGCCTACTCTGGTGACACTTTCCATGTTTTGAGGAAAAGTGTATATGTAGCTGTTGTGTCCCAGTCACTAAGTGGACCATGTGATACTTTGTAGTTTAAGTTTTCTAAACTGAAGAAGCACCGTTATTAAACATTCACAACAGTTTCTCAGACAAGTTGACCTTTTCTCTGTCTTAGCAGATCAAAACAACATTTACACACTACTCTAATTTCCTTTGTGTAATCATGAAACTTTACTTAGGACCACGGAGTGAAAGAACAAGTGGTTTAAATAAACACTACACTATCTTCATACAAAATAATGGCAACACATAGATGTAATAAGTAATTTTAAAAAAAACAACAACATGGAATTATTTGATTGTTGTTAAGTTTCAGATAAAAATCTAGGATTAACACCCTCAGTCTACATGATAAGGTACATCTTCGACTTCTGAGACAAGATGCGACACAAAATTTGTATGTATGTTGTTGGTCAAGTTAGCATATTTTGAAAACAAGATATAAATTTCGCCCTTGCTAACTTGGTTTAGTTGACAAGGATGGTTGGATGAGGTGTCATAACATGAACTATTTTCACCTGTATTTATTTAAAATCAAATCAGCTTTCCAAACTTTGAAATTAAGAGCTAACTGGATACCCACTGCTAATTATGGCACTGAATAGTTTAAATAATTGATATTCTAACATTGCCAGATTATGAATTTGACCTGAAATTCTGCCAAAAAAAATACAAAATGCACGAGTTAGTTTCCATGAAACAGAGACAGCCAAAGAAAACTAGACCAAAACCTGATTAATATTAATTATGAGATTGTGCCAATTACAAACCAAAGATAACTCATTGGACTGTACTTTCCTATGATGCTTGAAGATGGTAACCATGTAATTGTCACAGAATTACACACAAAGCAAAAACAACCCACAGTCTCTGAAGTACAATTTCCATCAAACATTCACAACCATGATTTGAGAAATCACTTTTTATTCCTCTTTCCTTGTTTAACTTTCCGTTTCTTTACATGTTTAGGCATCTTATTCATCCGTTTCTCCTTCTGTGCCTCTTTTACACCTTTCTTTCTTTCCTGAAACAAACAGTTCCTTTAAATATGGGTCATTACACGTGTATTACCAGAAAGAATATTTACCTTGCTTGCTGCACGTAAAACATTCGTAATAATTAACTGTTAGGACATTTCTCTTCTAGAGGATTCTAGTATGTGGCTAGAACATTATTACCAGAAGTCTTCGTGTCACACAGAGTTAACCCTAAAAACGTTTGGGCTGAATCAATCTTAGCATTTTACAATTTCTTTAGAATAATAATACACAAACATTTTAATCTTTTTCAGAATTAGTGCTAAAACTTATTTTATAAAAGCAAGTTTTTGTTTTTACCTTACCATAAGTTTGAATATTGGAAACTTAGATGTACAGAATAATTACACAAGTAATCAATTTGGATGTTTATGTAAACCTACACAAGCTCTTTAATTGAACTGACAAGCAAGGATGGCAACTAATTAATAGTATCTTCTAATAAGGAGGTTTGACTGTCACTCTTATGATTCTTGCAGTAGCTTTAAAAACGGATAAAGTATGCAAAACACCTTCCCTTAATGTTATAAATACGACATAGTTGTGGATATATAAAACACAACTACAACACTCAGAACTACCTTTTTACTATTGGGTGATTCATCTCGAGGTCTTGCAGAGGAAGAAAACCTGGACTCTCGGGTTTCTTCGCTAACATCGCTAATCTCAGAATTACCGTCTTCCTCTTCAGAAGACTCTAGAAGTCGAGGTTTCTGTGGTGAACACAGTTAAAGTTTCTAGATGTTAATATATTAACTTACGACAATAGAAATAAATGTTGTTGTGAATGTACAATCAAAGTGAACATGTTACTCAGACAGATAGTTCAATTCAAACATAGTTACCTGTGTTGTGCCGGACAAATCTGGTTTGAGTCCAGTTAATGTATCATAAAGGATCTAGAAAAATATACAGATAGAACTGAATTATTGGAATATATTTTCAAGCACACTATACAAACTGAACCTTAGAATAATATGATGTTTTTATAGAAAGCTCGACTACAAATCACACAAAAAACACATTTGCTTAATAATAATTTTAATGGTCAGATTAATCTGAGACTATTATAACTATATTTCATCACTGAATGAAGATTCAAAGATAAGATTCACTGTTTAAACTAGTATAAAAAGCCACACTCATCTGCACCATTAGCTTGGGAGGGTGCAAAAAGTTTTAAGATAGCATCCTGAGATGAGAAAAGACCAAAAAACGGGTAACCCTCAAGTGGCAATTAACACCCTTTCTCTTGGCTAGGGAAGCCACACTATATAGATATGAACAGACCTAGACCACCCCATATCTCACTCCTAAGTTTGGTCAACAAGTAGCAACCTCCCAAAGATTTAGAAGCACTCAACACGCAATAACTTTTGTTAAGAACTGTTACAAACGTTTTATTACTCAATTGTTTTTAAGAACCAGGTCATAAAAACAGAAGGTCTCATGAAGAGCAGTTCTCTGAATGTCACCTTCCTACAATAAACAGTTTGACTGTTTATAACTATATTGCTTACACAGGATCTAAACGATCATTGCAGAAACAAATCTCAGTAAAAGTAAGTTTATTTGTGATTAATTCATTCTTTTCATCAATGTAGAATAAAGGTACAATCTATGTTACCTCACCTGTTTCTCACCAGCTTGAATATCAATTATTTCTTTTTCATAGTCAACCACCTGGTCAAGTCTCTGAGGAATGTAGGCATTTTTGAACACCTAAAACATCAAACAAGAAATTTGGTGTTGGAACTTTACAATAAACCTACTGTGAAAATACCTTGTTTGTTTTAAACTTATTCTGACAACTACTTGTCTACGTTACACCTTTTCCTTTTACTCAATGTGCAGACAGTTTAATGTAACTTTCACACATCACAGTACAAGATAGCTGAAAGTGGTCACCAGCTGTAATCCTAATATAGTATTAACATTCACAGTATTATAATTAAACTATACTTTTAGACCTGAGTGAGAACAGATTTTACATGAAACTAACTATATGAAACAATGGACATTATCAACAACGTTACTACACTAATATTTGTCAACTAAAAATATAAACACAACATTACACACCAATGATACTGCTGGAACATGACAAATATGTTGTATCAAACCGTTAAAACGGAAATGTTAAACTTTGAAATTACAACTTTATTATAACAACTTTCCAAAAAAAAAACGTTGAAGAAAAAACAGTGGCCAATAACCTTGACTTTAAACACTTCATTATTCCTGGGTTACTGAATTATGTTGAAACCATGGCTGTCGTGCCTTCTTTTCTTCAAACATAAAAGGTTTAATGAAACTCAATTTATTGTTATTGTAGAGAGCAACCTTCATCATTATCTGAATATAATTATTAATTAGTTTACATTCTGACAACTAATCCATTACCGTCGTCAGGGAAGAACCGAGACCATTTTTATAGTGGTAGGAACCAGGATTCAATCCTGGGTCTCCGTCAGCAGGTCTCAAATCGACTAACTGTTGTCATGGCATCTACGACAGTGACTCACCTCTTCTTCTAGTTTTTCTTGCTGTGTCGTCTGTTTCAGGCTTCGTTCAGTAGCGATTTTCTGAGCTTTTTCAATGTAATCTTCTATGTTGTTTTCATTAATGTTAGGATCAGTAATGAAGTCAAACAACTCCTTAACTGTCATAGTTGGAACTCCCTGTTTCCTGAAAAAATCTGTGTAATATAGAAACAAACGTTGTTAGACCCTGATGTTTTCAATTTGAATGTTACCATGAGAATCAGTTGAAAACTTTATTCAACAGGTTAGCACCAGTATTTGTTCACTGCAAGACAATATAAAATTGTCTTTAAAAATAGCTTATCCAGTATTACAAGAATGACTGATAATTGCAAATTAAGGTGCACATTTACCCGTTATGTTAGTGCAATCTTTCCGCAGGAACTCTAAAGCACGTGGGTGATCTTGTTCTACAGACTGGGAGACGTCGATCAAACACAGTTTCCCTTCATGATACCTGTAATTGTGAGAGTAACTAATCACTGAACGTACATAAATAAACATAATGACGACCAGGAACGTACAACACTAGCGCATATTATATTGGTGTTCAGTATACGTACAACAATCACCTTTCTTCTGTACTATTATACTGTACCCTACAATTACAATCAATAAATACTGAAAAGGAAACATGAGATCTTCAAACTGATTTAGAAAGAGATTTTGGTTTTTATTGAAGTTACAGACACTGAGAAGAGAGCAGGAAACCTGTTAACGTGAAGAGTTACTAACTGACTGCTTGTTTTAAATACCAGAACTAAGCTACACATGCATTAGTCATTCCTTAGTTTGAAACAGCAGACACTGGGAAAGCAGCTACCAATGACACCTACAGTCCCAAAGTGTACTTATTTTTATTTTAACTAATGAAATGTAAAACGGAACCTAGAATTTATAGTGAAGACAATCTTAGATTTTTATATATTTTTTTTAGCAGATTAAGTGTATTTTGTGAAGTTTGTGTATAAACTCTACTGTCGAGCAAGTCTGTGGTGTTATTTCTGTAAAGATATTCTCAGAAGTTATTTTTAAATTGTGCCAACCTGCACTCTGGTGTTATTGATACAATTTCAAACACAACAGAAGCATAAATTAAGTTACAAAGATCTTTATTTAGTCTACACAGTTGAACACAATTCCTATTACGTAAAACTACTGAACCCTGAGAAACAGTAATCGAGAACAAAAACATGTTTACAAAATTAAGGTACCTTGCAGAACCCAAGTCTTCTGACGTAATAGTAGCAACATTTTAGTTCGATCAATTGTAACTAGTACTCAAATAGTTTCTAGTTGTGAAAAATCAAGACAAACAAACAAAACAATTACAAATGTCACTGTAACATACTAGATGGCACGACATCAACACACTCAAAAAGTAAGTAAAAATTAGAGGGATAATTCTTTAAATATCCTTTTAACTTGAACGTTATCAAAGAAACTTTGTATTTGAACATGCATATAAAGGGGTAAAATGAGGTGTTAAGTGTTAAAATTGTGTTCCAGTAAATATGGTTGTAATGCAGTTCTTAGGAAGTAGTTACAAGGATCATAGTGAAAAGACATCTCTGAGGATCTCAAAACATGGCCTAAGTGTCTTTAAAATAGTTATACTTGTGGATTTTCAAAAATAAATTTCCTTTGAATAAAAAGCTTGAGACAATGGTGAATCAAATGTTAGATCCTTTCTAAATTATTTTTTGGTATCTCATCATATGTCTGTTATTCCTGGTATGTGACAGATATTAATAACAATTAACCACAAAACCTAAAAGTATTTAAAAATTCTTCTAACTAATATAAAAGATGCATTTGGTAAAAAACAAGACTTTAACAACTTTCCAAAATAAATAACATATTTAAAGTGGAATTTTAAATTTCAATTAAAAATAAACAAATGCTTAAGAAAGGTACAAAATGAATAAGCAAATTTTTCACTTTTGGGTAAAAATATTTTTTAATAAGAAACAAACCGAAAAATACCTGATAAATATTTATCATCCTCGTTAAAAAAGTATGACATCTGAAGACTTTTTAGTCCTAACAATGACATGAAAATGTCAAATAATCATTAATTCATAACTTACAACATATTGAATTCACTCAAGTCAGCATGCACAAGTTTGCAGTTGTTAAACAGTTTTCTCATCACCAGTACACAATCCAGGTACAGTTCCCTCGCTTTGGAGTTACTCAGTTCGACATCTTTCAACAGAGGAGCAGGCCTGAATTAAACAAAAGCCTTCTTAAAACCATCAGTTACCTCCTGACACTGAGAAGAACATTGGTTAATTGGTTAAGACATTGGTTAATTTTATTAAGCATGTTTATTTCCCATATATATGAACATTTTACCCATTTGTTAACCTAGAATCTATTAAACAGATTAACAAAACTGCACGTTGAATTCACAAAAGTTAAAGAGCAGCTAAATTTTTGTAATTATCTTTTTAATGAGGTCCACAATGATCAACACGTTGTGTGATCGAACATGACATCAGTTAGGTAATAAAACAATCAACAACCCTTTTTATAACAGTCCATTACACCTACATTTTAACACCACATTACAAAAACTTCAACACTTTCACTGCTCTTAAAAAAACTGTTTATATAATAGAGATTTAATATTCTATAATCTCAAAAGTTGTTTCCATGGCAGATCAGATTTTCAACCATTCTTCAAATTTTACTTTTGGAAAAAGTTTGTATTCTTATAGCAAACGAACATCAGGCTATCTGCTGAGTCCACTGAGGGGAATCAAACCCCCGATTTTAACATTGTAAATCTATAGACTTTGGAAAAGTACCATAGTAATTAAAAGAAGCTGTAATCATAAGTTTCTTCTGCAATGATAAAACAATCATTTTGTGTGTACAAATACCAGAAGTGTTATCATTGTATCACAGGCTGTATTTACACAAGGACTGACTCTGAAACTACTTTTCAATCCTATACAGAAAAGCATTTAATAGGTAAGGAAAGGTATGCTTTCTTTGTTATTAAAATTAATATAGTAGTAAAACTAAAGGTAAGCACAAAAGTTTTGTACCAGAACTTGCAAGAATCACAAACATGATTTTTTTTTTACTAACCATCCGTTGGATCCAATGAATTCCATCACTAAAACATGGCTTCGAAGCATCACTGGTTCTGGACACGGTAAGCCTGAAGAATAGATGCGAGATAAGTTTCTCATTTCTTTCTCTGCCCAAGTTCTGACCATTTTTCTGGGATTATGTCGAGCGTAACCGTGTCGAAACCTGAAATTATTAACGACCAAAACTTGGAGGCATATAATAACTTTCCTTGACAAGACATAACTTACAAATTTAAATTTTATCCACTTTAACAACATTTTCTTATTCAAACTTGCTCCACATTGTAAAGTTCTAGGATAGTTTCTGAAAATATTTCCAAGTCAGTGCAAAAATTCCCCAGCAGAATTCAAATATTTTAACACAAACAATACACTCTTCAAGGTTAAAAATGCTTGACCGTTCATGGAAGAAGTTAATTATTTTTTTCCTTTTTTACACTTGGTAAAACATCTCAAATCTTGTATATGAGTGACTAACACTGGGAAATAGACTAAAGAATTATAATAACAGTAAACTTACAAGTTTAAATTAATTTCTAATATGTTTAAAGGTTTACAATTAGTCAAACGTCTGACAGAATATCTGTATCTGTGAGTCATACCTACAAGCAAGCTCAATGCTTATCTACCCTCGAAGAAAAACACTTGAAACATGTACACTTATTTATGTCATAAACAAAAATATCAAATTCCTACAAACGTTTTGAATGTAAACTTACCGGAATTCTCCGGACACATATTTATCCCTATCCTTGAATATCAGGATCGAAGTCTTGTATATCTGAATAATTAATAAATCAATATTTTAAATCTCTTCCAGAAATTAGTAATCACATGATTCACACTTTTAAAAAGTTAACAAATATTTAAAAAAACCGTTTGTTCTTTTTAATTTAAAGAAAGACAGAGAGGCTAAATGTTTTACAAGTTACTAAGAACATTTCTTACAATTCTTAAAACTTACAAACATCAACAGTTTACAGTAAGTTGTTTATGTGGTATCAGGTTTTAGGTATGTTTGAAAGAGGAGACTGAAAGAACACATAACAAAGAGTAAAAATATCAAAAAACAAGTGGCATAACTTTTAAAGCAGACTTATCTCTACAAAGATCTGTAACAATAAAAATGTAACGTCAGTTTAATACTTTACTTTTACACATGCAGTTGTCAAGGAAACGTAACAAACTTAAAATATTTGCATCATTAAACCAACAACACCTACGTATAATAAAACCCATTCTGTGGTCACATGATTAATAGGATTATTACAGCAGAATTATCCTTTCCAGTGTTGCATGTTACATGATAAATATTAACAACAGTAAAATACCACTACTGTTGTTTATAGACATACACCTTACTTTGACAGCTTTATCCTTTCCAGTGTTGCATGTTGCGTGATAGACGTTAGCTTCTTTTCCTGTACTAATACATCCATTAACCTGCTCAATGATTTGCCGATTGAGCATCTTAAAGAGAACCACCCTGGTGCGAGGATCCAACACTTGTTCCACAGTTGCACGTTCCTTTTTATCTTTAACTCTCATTCTAGAAACAGTACAGAAGTTATAATCCTGCTTTCATGACCAGGTAATTAACATGTTAAACTTGGTTGATTTTTGATACAAAGTTAACACCAGCAGAAACAACTGTTCAGATTTACTGCATGTAATTGAAATGAGAAACATTGTGTGTATTGAGTGCATGCAGTATACGTGCATTAAATTATGGACATGTGTATTATTAAAGAATCTAGACATTAAAACCATTCAATATTAGAGATTGTAAACAATAAATATGTATGGTGTAATAGGCAGTTAATATAAAGAAAATGTTGCATTAGAAAATATAAGAGTGTTTAATACATCAGATTGTGAATATTACGTATATCAGGTGATATTTAGCACAAAGTACCTTTAAAAAACAGAACCATCTAAATGTTTTTTATGTTAAATTATTCTCAAAGCTACTTGAAAGTTGTCTGCACCAGACATCTCTAATTTTGGAGTGGTAGAGTATAGAAATGGCAGCTTGTAAAAACAAAAAACATCCATTGCCAACTCTTTACTACTCTTTACTAACAAAAAGTGGGATTGCTTGTATGTTACAACTCTCCCACTACCTCCACATCCACAACTGAAAGGGTGAGCATGTTTGGTGAGATATGAACACAAAACCCACAGGCTGATAGGTTGAGCACCCATGCCACCAGGTCGTGCTATCAGATGAAAATATACACAGTAAAATAAAACTACAAATTTTCACTGTGAGATTATGTTGTGTAAGACTAAAGGAAAATTATCTTTTTCACGTATGAAAATCCACCTTTCTGTCTGAGATTTTCTGTAAGCTTCAGTGAGAGTGTTGACGGCTGATGGCGGGAGGGATGGTCCTTCATACTTTTCTAAAAAGAAACACAAAAGTTTGACATCACACAAAATTTAAAATGGAGAATATATTTAACTATTTATTTACAAATTATAATTTCCATCATTAAAGGTACCGTTGGATTCTCACAGTATTGTTATTGTTTTAATGATACATTGTTAACCAGTGACTGGATAATTTATCTTGTTTTACACATTTCACTAGAATTCATTCAAGATAAGGAACATTGGCTTTCAATTACAGGAAAATTTACACAAACTAATGAAGTTGTTTTGAATTAACACATTTTACTTTTACCTTTGTATATTGGATCCAAAAAATACCTGCATGAACAGTTTAAAAGTTCAAAAAATTTATGAAAGTTTTAAATTGGTTCAAAAATCTTTTGCTGATCAAAGAGCAAAATTCCACCAACTGTATTTTGTGGTTATAATAAAGCACAATCCCACCAACTGTATTTTGTGGTTATAATAAAGCACAATCCCACCAACTGTATTTTGTGGTTATAATAAAGCACAATCCCACCAACTGTATTTTCTGGGTATAATAAAGCACAATCCCACCAACTGTATTTTGTGGTTATAATAAAGCACAATCCCACCAACTGTATTTTGTGGTTATAATAAAGCACAATCCCACCAACTGTATTTTGTGGTTATAATAAATCACAATCCCACCAACTGTATTTTCTGGGTATAATAAAGCACAATCCCATCAACTGTATTTTGTGGTTATAATAAAGCACAATCCCACCAACTGTATTTTGTGGTTATAATAAATCACAATCCCACCAACTGTATTTTCTGGGTATAATAAAGCACAATCCCATCAACTGTATTTTGTGGTTATAATAAAGCACAATCCCATCAACTGTATTTTGTGGTTATAATAAAGCACAATCCCATCAACTGTATTTTGTGGTTATAATAAAGCACAATCCCACCAACTGTATTTTGTGGTTATAATAAAGCACAATCCCACCAACTGTATTTTGTGGTTATAATAAATCACAATCCCACCAACTGTATTTTCTGGGTATAATAAAGCACAATCCCATCAACTGTATTTTGTGGTTATAATAAAGCACAATCCCACCAACTGTATTTTGTGGTTTTAATAATTGTTACTGAGTAACTAATGGACCAATAAGTATACTTCTCATTGTTTTAAAATAAGTAAGTATTCAGCTATTTAAATATGATTTTTTACTGGTATATACAAATATTTTTTGCACAAATTTCAAAAGTTTAGGAAAGAAGCCATTCTATTCACTGCACACAAGAGATACAAATTACAAATTATTTAGGTATTTGAGATTACAACTATGGCAGGATTTTAAGGACAAAAAAATATAATATAATATATATATTTACAGTGGTCATGAATAAGGTAGTTATTTAACTTCAGTAAAAAGAATTAACACTGCACAACTTACCAACATTGATTTTGTTGATATATTTATGTAAAAGTTTCTCATTAGGTTGAAACACTCCTGTCTTGTTACTCCCACTTTGCTTGTTTGAATTGGCCATCATCTGAAACAAACAAACAAGAAATCCTCACCTGAACAGCTGCAGATCTCAAATCACTCATGAAATCTATCTGTGAGCTAAACCATCTGTCCTTGAATAACAATAGTTATAATAAATATACACCTGGTTCTAAATTAAAAATATAAAGAAACCTATTTTCAAATGTAATGAAACTTGAGTTAATACTCATAAAATAATAACAAAATGGTTTTGTTCATTAAAGTTCACAGTAACATTAAAACAAACTGAAACCTAAATTAATTTTTGTTTGATACCTGTCTTAGATGTGGTCCTTGTTTCTTGGCATTACTACACTTCATTATGTCTGTAAACCAACAAAAAAAATCAGAATTTGAGAATTTTCTTCAGAACAGGATAGAAAATTATTGAAACAGACAAAGTTTATGATTGTAAAAAAAAAATTTTTCACATAAAGCAAAGAATAAGCTTACAACAATAATTAAACATTAATTAATTAGTTTGTAGTTAAGTAGACATATTAATGAGCTATCAGTTCCATGCCCACCATTGGTATCTTGGTGTTAGAACTTTTTGGTGTCACAAGTCTACAGGCTCACTGCTGTGTCAGTGTAAAATCAGTATTTAATAAAGATTCTAGTGTTACAAGTCAACAGGCTCACTGCTGTGTCAGTGTAAAACCAGTATTTAATAAAGTTTCTAGTGTTACAAGTCTACAGGCTTACTGCTGTGTCAGTGGAAAACCAGTATTTAATAAAGATTTTGGTGTTACAAGTCTACAGGCTTACTGCTGTATCAGTGTAAAACCAGTATTTAATAAAGATTCTGGTGTTACAAGTCTACAGGCTTACTGCTGTTTCAGTGTCAAACTTGTATTTAATACATATTCTGGTGTTACAAGACTACAGGCTTACTGCTGTGTCAGTGTCAAACTTGTATTTAATACATATTCTGGTGTTACAAGTCTACAGGCTTACTGCTGTGTCAGTGTAAAACCAGTATTTTATAAAGATTCTGGTGTTACAAGTCTACAGGATTACTGCTGTCAGTGTAAAACCAGTATTTAATAAAGATTCTAGTGTTACAAGTCTACAGGATTACTGCTGTGTCAGTGTCAAACTTGTATTTAATAAATATTCTGGTGTTACAAGTCTACAGGCTTACTGCTGTGTCAGTGTAAAACCAGTATTTAATAAAGATTCTAGTGTTACAAGTCTACAGAATTACTGCAGTGTCAGTGTAAAACCAGTATTTCATAAAGTTTCTAGTGTTACAAGTCTACAGGATTACTGCTGTGTCAGTGTAAAACTTGTATTTAATAAAGATTCTAGTGTTACAAGTCTACAGGCTTACTGCTGTGTCGTGTACAACCAGTACTTAATAAAGATTCTAGTGTTACAAGTCTACAGAATTACTGCAGTGTCAGTGTAAAACCAGTATTTAATAAAGTTTCTAGTGTTACAAGTCTACAGAATTACTGCAGTGTCAGTGTAAAACCAGTATTTAATAAAGTTTCTAGTGTTACAAGTCTACAGGCTTACTGCTGTGTCAGTGTCAAACTTGTATTTAATAAAGATTCTAGTGTTACAAGTCTACAGAATTACTGCAGTGTCAGTGTAAAACCAGTATTTAATAAAGTTTCTAGTGTTACAAGTCTACAGGCTTACTGCTGTGTCAGTGTCAAACTTGTATTTAATAAATATTCTGGTGTTACAAGTCTACAGGATTACTGCTGTGTCAGTGGAAAACCAGTATTTAATAAAGATTCTGGTGTTACAAGTCTACAGGCTTACTGCTGTATCAGTGTAAAACCAGTATTTAATAAAGATTCTGGTGTTACAAGTCTACAGGCTTACTGCTGTGTCAGTGTCAAACTTGTATTTAATAAAGATTCTGGTGTTACAAGTCAACAGGCTTACTGCTGTGTCAGTGTAAAACCAGTATTTCATAAAGATTCTAGTGTTACAAGTCTACAGAATTACTGCTGTGTCAGTGTAAAACTTGTATTTCATAAAGTTTCTAGTGTTACAAGTCTACAGGATTACTGCTGTGTCAGTGTAAAACTTGTATTTAATAAAGATTCTGGTGTTACGAGTCAACAGGCTCACTGCTGTGTCAGTGGAAAACCAGTATTTAATAAAGATTCTGGTGTTACAAGTCTACAGGATTACTGCTGTGTCAGTGGAAAACCAGTATTTAATGAAGAACATCTGTAATAATCTTTCTTTTCTTTCTAAAGAAGTCCCCTTTAACTAAACTATAGAACTAAAACAATTCTCATAAATTATTTGACAATTTCTAGCATAAAAAACAGAGAGTTACAATTTGAACTCCTTCAACAGAAGAAAATAAAATGGTACAATAAACATGAACAGACCTACTGTTAACCTCAGAAATGAGGATTTTTCTTTTTTTAAAAAATATAAATCAAAGGGTATTCCACAAGGAATGCTACAAATCACGATTCGCAAAAACGTAATTTTCAATAAAACCAAAATTTAACTTTATTGTTTCACATATAACTTAGGAAACACTTTCAGTTAGATTTCCTCATTTCATACTGTTTTGAAGATCGAGTCTAATATACAAGGGGAGGATATAGGACCCTAATTGCAAGAACTCATTGTTTATTAGTGTGCATTTCTGTTTCTGGTCCAACAGCATATATTTTGAAACACAGTATATGACCTACTGTTAACTGTATTGCTGTTTATTGTTGTGCATTATGAGTGTTATCAAACATTTGTTGCTGGTTGAAATATGCAGCCTGTTTCTTCATGGAGAACCACCCATTATTAGTAAGCCTAATTTCTGTACTCTGACGATTATTGGTGAAATACCACACAAGCATTCGTATACCTAAGAAAGCAACCAGTGAGGTTCCAGCTCTGATGACCTACGATTATATGTATACATAATGAAAACTAATAAATAACTTAATTCATTTTCAATGAACCAAATTTCCTGCTCAGATTACTTCAAATATTTTCGAACAAGTTGCAGTATCAATTATTTACAAATCTCCGTTCACTTTTCTTTCTTGTATTACTGCCATTAGAACGTTCAGTGCTGCCAGAGACATACCTGAACAATTATCTTCTTCCCATTCATCAAAATCCTCTTCATCACTATACTCTCCATCACTTATGTCATCAACATCATCTTGGATATCCAAGTTTTCGACTTAATCATACAATAAGGGATATGTCAGTTTGTTAAAACATTACAAAAATCACTTATAACTAACTTCTGTCGTAATAAATATTGAAAGTGTGTATTGGTAAAAAACTGATGTTTTTAGTCTACAAATAAAAAATTGTTTCAGAATGAAACATTTTTATTTTACTATTGGCAATATAACAATACTGAGGAACAATTAACTGGACAAACAGTAACAATAAAATCATCTGAGTAGAAAAACTGTCACTAAAAAGCATACAAAATAATGAGTTAAAAGGTCACACTGGAGTAACAGTAAATATTTTTACTGTGAAATTAAAACTTCACTCACGTTTAATATCTGAAGTGGACACATCCTTCGCTTTAGAAGTCACCGATCTTTAATGAAATTCAAAATAATTACAAAATATTCATCGCTGTAACAGAAGCATTTTCTTCAACCTTCTAAAATTAGGTAAATTTAAAAGCCTAGATACCTAACCAGATCTTATTTGCAGATTAGAAGCTGAAATATCCATCAACTGATGGGGAACGTTTGAACTTAACTGAAACAATACAAGTTTAACTGCAGTCACATATTTCAAAGTAATGTGACTTGAACACAAACTTTAAACTATAGCAATGCTTTTTCATGAACATTTGCAGATTACTTTCCATCAACCAACAAATAAAGGTTTTGAAGTGATTAAACCCACTACATTTCATTGACCATGAGAAAAACATGATCGTTTGAGAAACAATACAACTTTCACACTTCGACCTTGAATCTCTTTATAATATTTAACACTGCCTGATGTGTTGAGATTGTTTGAGATTTACTCATTAGGTTAAGAGTAATTAACCAATAGGCTTAACAAAATAGAAATAGGGTTAAGTTCAGTTTTGACCTTCTTAATACATTTCCCATAGTTCACAGTGTTTACATACAAATTTTGGCTGATATTGGGCCAATAGGCCCAGAGGATTTAGGGTGCAAATAAACATACATTTTGTCTTTAAAAATGTGGATGTAACATAGATGTTTCAGTGAACATTTGTAGCCAAATAAAATAAATTTACTTTCAAAACATTCTAATTCTTCTAATCCAATTTTTTTCTATTATAACCAATACAAAGTCACAATAGAATGTATGAAACAAAATTACATCTCAACTTTGTTTGGTATTAGGTTTGTAGTGTGATGCCACTAAAAACTAATCAATTTTGTATCTAACAGTTCTTCCTGCAGTAAAGTATTTATAAATCAAAACAATACATGCATGTCCAAATCATGAATTTCGAAATTACAAAAGGAGATATTCATTGTACTGAATGGTATTAAAAAACAAAAGAATCAACATGGAACAGCAGGACCATCAAGAAAGAGACCTGCAATAATTCAGACCATAGCCTTGGTAAATAAATTAGTTTTGTCACAGGTAAGAATCCATAAACACAATGGCCAGTGGCAACATAATACAGATTGCTATTTTTCTAGAAAAGAGACAGTTTTCATGCTTACACAAGTACCTTACAAAACATATCTATTCAGCCCTCATATACTACAACTGACAATTAAATGGATACTTACACAACTTGTCAAATAACCAAATGGAACACCTATGGATTTCTATCATCCTTGTGAAGTTTCAAGTTAACAAAGAGAGAGTTTCCAACTGACCATTGCCAGGTACGTCTTAGGAATGAAAGTGTAAACAGGAATGGGATTGTAGGGAACGTTGCAGTTAGATATTAGGTTATTAATTAGTACAGGTATAAAGGTGTTCCTTTAAATTGGTTTAGTTGCTGTATTAGTAAGGCTTCTTTGATTTTGCATTTATTTATATTTGTTTCCCTACTTAGTATCTGTGTGTTTTCTATGGTTATGTTGTGTGTATTTAACTTGGAGTGTTCAAAAACGTGTAAAGGTAACTTTTTATGTTCTTTGAATCTGGTTTCCATTTTTCTACTTGTTTATCTACCACAAAAGTCATGGGTGTTGTTGCATCGTGTTTTATAAATAATGTTGGTGTTGTGTTTGTCAGTGTAGTTTTTACATAGTTGTACCTGGTTTACTGGTACGTTGTGTTTTGCTCTAAGTTTTTTCCAAATGTTGGTTATATTTTCACTGACATTGTGAACATATAGTTGTTGTATGTTGTTGGTCTAGGTGTGTGGGGCATATAATTTTTTTTCCACATTTTTTCAGGAAATTTGATGTTGGTGAAGTGTTGTTTTATTGTGTTCATTTCAACATTAATTTTATTGGTCTAGTTTTATGGCTGTTTATCTGGTTTCTTAACACGTCTCGGATATAAAGACCCCAAACTACTGATACACATCCCCAGCCAGCAATAAGCAATCCTTATAGAATTCACTAACAACAAAATCAACTTTATATTCAATGACTAAATCTACCTACAAATAAATGGCCTAAATATGGGCAATCCTATGTCACCTCAAGATCACAAAAACCAATACACAACTGAAAACAGAAATCAAACAAAATGTCACCCATACTGGACTATACACTTCCTTGGACTCAGCATGTGAAACAAAACAAAAACTCAACATTAAGAAAACATTTTTACTTCAAGTTGGTTTCTCATCATCATAAAATGGAGTAGAGATATGCCTTTAAAATTATAACCTAATGACAGAGCTTTGTCCAATGAAAACCATGTAACAGGATGATTGTGAATATGCACAGTAATCAAACAAAGAGGCCCGGCATGGCCTTGCACGTTAAGGCGGGCGCTTCGTAATCTGAGGGTCGTGGGTTCGTACCCGAGTTGTGCCAAACATGCTTGCCCTCCCAGCCATGGGGGCATTATAATGTGACGGTCAATCCCACTTTTCATTGTTAATAGAGTAGCCCAAGAGTTGGCGGTGGGTGGTGATGACTAGCTGCCTTCCCTCAATGACGGCTAGCACAGATAGCCCTTGAGTAGCTTTGTGCGAAATTCCAAAAAACAATCAAACAGAGGATGACTGGACATGGTAAAATGGGCTGTAATGACACAGTAATGCTTTGAAATCATTTTCACCTAATGAACTCAACCAGTGGATAATACTGGTATTACAATTATGTTTTTACTGATTAACTTTGATTGCAAATTTATCAACAACTCAAATCTCCAAATATGGTCAAACCTTATAAGATATTAGGATTATGACCAAACACACTTCTGACAGTAATATTACTAAACTGGTAAAACAGTACTCTCTAATAATTATAATTAAAAATAGTATATGAAATTAACTATTAAAACATGCAGGTAAATTGCTTGGATTAAACGTTATTCATTATAT
Organism: Carcinoscorpius rotundicauda; assembly: GCA_011833715.1. Lineage (NCBI taxonomy): Eukaryota > Metazoa > Arthropoda > Merostomata > Xiphosura > Limulidae > Carcinoscorpius > Carcinoscorpius rotundicauda. The sequence goes on from CM022394.1 coordinate 132,836,826, forward strand.
CTAAAATGAAATTTTTCTTTCACTATTTTTAAACTTCTTTTGTTTAATGTACATGAATACTGAATAGAATATTAATTCTAATTTATATATACTTGATATATTTAATAAAAGCTAAGCCTATAGCTCATAAATACTTCAAAAAATACCACAGATCTTTGTTTACTTTTTGTGTACAGAATTAAAATCTAGTTGGTTAATTTAGACTTTAAAATTTCAAGGTGTAGTTAGATTAGTACAACTGACACAAATATGTTTTGATTACTTTGTCCTGGTTAGTTTCATTTCTTGCTTTGCATAATTCACTAAAAAATAAATAAATTTACACAACAAACAAATGTAATAACTTTAATTAGTTTTTTCTAGTAGTTATTTGATGCTTCATATAAATCATATAAAATAAATTTTGTTATCTTGTGAAACAGTAGCCCATGTGTATGTCTGGTTTTCAGTCACTTGGTGTTTTAACTCAGAAATGAAACATATTCTACAGAACTGTTACAGATAAACAATAACCAAACTGTTTCAACATTAAGTACTTATGTAGTTATATGTAGATAAAGTGAAGAAAAACAAACATACATATCACCAGGAGCGTCTTCAAACTGGCCACACACAGTAATCTGTGTTACAGTCTCAGCCATATTTTGTACATATACCTCGTTTTTCTTGTTCTTTGTTTCAGCTCTGTGAATAAAGAAGTGGTTTTTGAGATAGTTTCAAAGGCTGTGAGCTTTATGATTGCAAAACTATACTTAATGTGACTAAACATTAACAAAAAACTGTACATGTTACAGAAACTTTCAAGACTTATTTGAGACAGGAAGAATTTGATTCATAGTTCTAAAAGTATGATAAGCAAACCTTATCCAATTATTCCACCATTCATCAAGTTATCTTTCTGATATGACATTATAACCATTTATCAATTTATGAAAGCAATAACATGAAACATAACAATGTAAAACACAGTTTGATGACTAATACACCTCTATTTTTCCTTTTACCCAAAATTTTTAATAATTCACTTATTGTGTGCATGTTTTCTTAACCAAAGCCACCTCAGGCTAACTGATGAGCCCACTGAGGGGAATCGAACCCCTGATTTTACCATTGTAAGTTTGTAGACTTACCACTGTACAAGCAGGGGGTTTCACTTATTGAAGATAATTACACACATGTACTTTTAAAAAGCTTATAAACCTGATGTATTTTGTTTATTTTTCCATTTCTGGACCTCAGGATAGTACTAACATTAAAGGTGAGTCATACAAAGAAAATTTATTATTTTTTAACAAACATCAGGTAAACATTGGAAACACAAACTTTTTCAAAAGTTGCAAGTTACTAGGAAACATGCTTACATCACTGACACAAGTGAAAAGCAACGAACTTGTATTTGGAGATGATTCACTAAAAACCATTGAGAAATATGTGATATCACTCAACATCTTAAATTCTGAGTTTGTCAATTCCTTTTGTTCAGGTGTTTCAACTTTAAAACACACTGTACTGTTCTGCACTACAATATAAGGAAGGTTCACAAATTATTTAACACATATGGTCATAATTTGGTTATATTACTGGAATATACTAAAACAGAGCTTTACATCTTCACGGTGTAGCTGTTACAATATCATGTTGCACAGGATTTTGGCATCACTTTGTGACAGAGTTAATACTGTTAACAAGTTTTCACGAGTGAAACCCAAATGTCGGGATAGTTCTTATATGTTTAAAAGATTAGTACCTCACAGTAAGTAGAATTGAAATTTACTGTCAACAATGTTATAAATCATGTGATAATGTGACATAACCAGCAAGCTGACAAACTCTATCATATATCAATATGTTCGATAAAAATACAACGTGAAACTGCAATTAAAACTGAGGGGAAAAAACAACAAAACATTGTCTGATGCATCAGTATGCTGTATTGTACTGCAAAGAAAAATTAGAAAAATCCATTCCGTACAGCTACAACTATTTTTTTATTTATTATACAGGTTCATGGACTGCACGACTTGGCGTGCCGTATAATAATAACACTGTCAGTTAATGAATCACCTTACAGTTCAAAGGCACATGTAAATTTTTAAGCCCATGAGATATAACAGGACACAAGGCATGGGGTTAAAAGCATTGTCTGTAGACTTTTTGTTAAACTAAAACTTAAATTAAATGCTGAGACTTAGTAAAAATAAAAATAAAGATATTGTATGAATACAAGTTGCTTGGAGAATAATTATTAGAGACCCCCTACTGCTATCAGTGTTACACTGCCACGTGAATTTAAAACTACAAACAAGTTGTAGTACTTCATAATTTATACTCCTAACAAATACTTTGATAGTGAGAAGAGAAATAGTATATGTACACTAAATAAAAGGTACCTAAGCAAAGTTTATATTCCCTTACTCGTTTATCAAAATGTAAAGTGAAAATTACTCACCAAACCCCAAAGTAACACTAACCTTCCCTGCGTTGCTTGTTTATTTGTGAAGAGCGAATGGCCCTCTAGCAACAAGTTTATGTCAAAATTAAATATTTAGAATGAAGATATAGCTGAAAAAGATATAATTAATGTAAAAACCCAATAATATTATCCATGAATCGCACAAGTTGTGTGAAAAAACAACAAGTTAATATACTAATGAATTTCTTAAGAGCAATAAGTTTTTTTTTCTAGAATACAAAATAGATTTAATCATTTGAATCGAAATTGCTTATGTTAAATTTGTAAATACTATTTCATTAAGTCTGTTTGTTTTATATGCAAAAACGGCTCGTTTTGGGTTCAGAAAATATTTTAAATAGAAGAGCGAACAACGTTTCGACCTTCTATTTAAAATATTTTCTGAACCCAAAACGAGCCGTTTTTGCATATAAAATTCTCAACAAGTGGGTTTCTCGACATCACTGAAGTCTGTTTGTTTGTTTTTTCCTTTTGAATTTCGCACAAAGCTACTTGAGGGCTATCTGTGCTAGCCGTCCCTAAATTAGCAGTGTGACATTAGAGGGAAGGCATCTAGTCATCACCATCCACCGCCAACTCTTGGGTTACTCTTTTACCAACGAATAATGGGATTTGTCGTCACATTATAAAGCCCCGCGACTGAAAGGGCGAGCATTTTTGGCGCGAAGGGAATGCGAACCCGCGACCCTCAGATTACGTGTCGCACGCCTTAACACGCTTAGCTATGCCGGGCCTTTTTATCAAGTCAGGAAACGAGTATTATTATTATTAGATTTTCAAAGAATGAGTTTTAGTGCCACTATAATAAAAATCAATATTCATTTCTTTATTCAGTTTCGCGAAAAACTACAACAGTTTGTTTTGAATTTCGCGCAAAGATACACGATGGCTATATTCGCTAACTATCCTTAATTTAGCAATAAAAGATTAGAGGAAGGCAACTAGTCATTACCACACACTGCTAATTAATGGGCTACTCTTTTACCAATGAATAGTGAAATTATAAAGCCCAAACAGCTGAAAGGATCATCGTGTTTGGTAAAACGGAGATCCGAATCCAGGCCAATTACAAGACTAACCCTTATTTGAAGTTGTATAATTGATGGAAATAAACTATTGCTCAGATTTTGAGATAATTTTGGGTGAGCAAATAGTGAGATTAAAATGTCACACTTATAGCACACCTACGGCCACAGAGTACAATTCTGCAGGAATAAAATATTTTCTGAACCCAAACGAGCCGTTTTTGCATATAAAATTCTCAACAAGTGGGTTTCTCGACATCACTGAAAGGGTTTGTTTGTTTTTTTGGAATTTCGCACAAAGCTACTCGAGGGCTATCTGTGCTAGCCGTCCCTAATTTAGCAGTGTAAGACTATAGGGAAGGCAGCTAGTCATCACCACCCACCGCCAACTCTTTGGATACTCTTTTACCAACGAAAGGTGAGATTGACCGTCACATTATAACGCCCCTACGGCTGGGAGGGCGAGCATGTTTGGCGCGACTCGGGCGCGAACCCGCGACCCTCAGATTACGAAGCGCACGCCTTAACGCGCTAGGCCATGTCGGGCCCACAGGAAAGGGAGGCGAACCATAGACCTTCAAATTGTCAATACGACTAGGGTAACTATTATACTAACCACAGTTATTAAACAAAGTAATTATTTAAGAGAGTTAAGTTCTAGTGCTTTTTGGATTTTGGAAAATGTGAATTTTAAAACAAGTGAAACATAATATTTTGTAATTTTTGCAAACTTAGCAAAAAAAGTGCAGACTGTTACTTTAAAAATACATTGCAAAAATATCAAAATTTGCTACTGAAGAAAGGTAGTTGTATGAAATTATAGAACAGTCAAAATTACAAAAACCTTTCCTGAAAGTAATTTAATCATAATACAAATATTACTTGAAGGTTTTATACATGTTATACGACGTTAGTTGTTTTTTTCAATTTCGCGGAAAGCTACTCGAGGGATATCTGCGCTAGATGTTCCTAATTTAGCAGTATAAGACTAGAGGGAAGGTAGCTAGTCATCATCACTCACCGCCAACCTGTGGGCTACTCTTTTACCAATAAATAGTAGGACTGATGTCCCATGTTTGGGTGCAACAGGGATTCGAACCCGCGACCTTCAAATCACGAGTAGAATGCCTTAACCCACCCCGCCGTGCCGGTCCTAAGACGTTAGTATTATTCTTTATAATCCTTTAGAGACTTTCAACAATTAGAAGACTATGACAAGGTTTTGTTTCTTTGTTTGCTATGGCGTACAAAACTACATAATGGGTTATCTTGTGTTGTGTCCACTATGGGCATTGAAACCCCTTGTTAGTGTTACAAGCCTTCAGAATTACAGTCGAGGTCCTGGGGTACGACTTTAAGCATGATATTACTTTGAGTGTAAAAAAATACCTGTCGCCTCTTCGCCCGTGGTGACATTATAACGTGACGGTCAGTTTTATTATTAGTTGATAAACAATATCCGAAGAGGTAGTGGCAACTAACTGTCTTTCCTTTAAACTGTCACCTCAAAATATCGGATGGCAAACAGTACTCGAGTATGCTTGTACAAAGTTCACCAAACAATGTGTAGAATGCTACATTAGAGACTGGAGTTTGTAATCGGCAGGTTTTAGCATAATCTCAAGTACCATTTACACGTATCCGGATGTTCCAAAGGTTCGATAACCCACAGCCATATAGCTCTCAAGATAAGGTTATCATTTACAGACTAAATTAAAGCAGTTTTGACAGGTGTCATAGATAGTTGCGTGCAACTTTTCAATAACGATATGGAGATGCAACAGAAACAGAAAAGAAGCTAATAATTCAGTGTTTATTATATTTCATTTTAAGGGCCCCAGATGAGGAGATAATTGGAAGAATGCCCATGCAAGACTTTCTTGGAGCGAAGAGAAATCTAGAACAGAAATTCAAATCGTTTATAAAAACAGTTTACTTATGTGTGTTCATTGTGATATTTTTTACATCCAAAAATGTGGTTTCTGTAACTCTAAAGTATCAAATGAAAAATTACCAGTTTTCAACTTTGAAATTAGACAAAGTAAAACTAACAACGGATGTTCCACAACAAACTTCTAGCATCGAATTACAGAAGAACAAGGATGACATTATTTTAACAGGTAAGAGTTTCAAAACTAATTCAGTTAGTTTGTTGTGAATTTAGCTCATAGTTACAAGAGAACTATCTGTACTAGTCGTGTGTAATGTAGCAGTGAAAGAATAGAGGGAAAGCAGCTAGTCATCACCACTCTCCGCCAACTTTTGATTTACTATTTTACTGACGAATACAGGGATTGATCTTCGCATTTCAGAGCCATCACAGCTGAAAGGGAGAGAATGTTTGGTGGTGGGACGTGATTCGAAACTGAGACCCTTATATTGCACATCAAGCACCCTCACTACCTAACTATGCCAGGCCAAACAATTTAGTTAAAAAACCTTCTACCAAGTAATGTATTTTTATATAATTTCTATAAAAATATCAAACTTCACAAGTAATGATAACAGTATTTTATGTTAAAAAGACAACAAACAACAAAGAAATAAGTAAATACAGTTAAATTTAAAATTTTTAAGAGATATACAGACAATTCCAACAAAACTTTAAACATATAATTCACAGTTTAGGTCATCAAACGCCTACACCTCACTTTTTAACTCCAGCCAACAAGGTACGTGTAGGTTGTAAATAAATATAAACATTACCGTTGTTTACTAAGTTTAAAATAAAGGAAACACTTTTGTAAACAGTTCAGTAAAGCACAGATATTTTATACAAATCCTATATATCCCCTTCTGGCTTTATATCCAGCTAACTCCTTCCACAGTTTTGGAGCGAGCAGAACCAAACCTGGTAAAAGTACTCAAGGGGAACTATCGTTAAACAGTGTTGTAGTTCGTGAACCATTTAGGTCACAAGGGATTACTGGTCGAGTCTTTTTTTTTATGTGTTTTTTTAAAGCATATTTGATTATTCCAACAGCATCTTTTAGGGGCACCAAAATGACATCAAGTGTTTTGTATTTGAGAGTGATCATACATGTGGTCGAAATGTCGAACGATTTTTAATAAACACATCTTCCTTGCTGTAAAAACTATAGCTTGTAATTAAAGATGGTAAGTATTGTTTACTTCAGACTTTGTGGGAAAGATCTCAAAGTACCCACATTTTTATATCTTGGATCACAGACATTAGTTCAGAGGCCAAAACATAGATAGTAAAGATAAGATACTTCAATTATCTAGGTCCTTCGTTTGTTTGTTTTGGAATTTCGCACAAAGCTACTCGAGGGCTATCTGTGCTAGCCGTCCCTAATTTTGCAGTGTAAGACTAGAGGGAAGGCAGCTAGTCATCATCACCCACCGCCAACTCTTGGGCTACTCTTTTACCAACGAATAGTGGGATTGACCGTCACATTATACACCCCCACGGCTGGGAGGGCGAGCATGTTTAGCGCGATGCGGGCGCGAACCCGCGACCCTCGGATTACGAGCGCACGCCTTAACGCGCTCGGCCATGCCAGGCCTTCTAGGTCCTTCATCAGGTCGAATGTCAACAGATTGTTGAAAATAAAACTAGAAAGTTGCATACTTTAATAACAAACTTCGAAAAACTACTAATTAATGCTATGACTCGGGTGATTTTCTACGTTACTAAACATGACAACGATTTGAGATTTTTTACATTCAACACGAAGTTTTTGAGCAGTTTGAATTAATGTTTTACAGGAACTCACAAGTGATAGAATATGTTAAACACTTACATCAACCTGATTGTTAAGGTTTTTTTTTCTTTCGTTCAGAAGCGAGAAAGACAGAGAGCCTCATTGACATGAGAAGTGAAACAGTTTTTCAGGACAATGAATTTCAGTGAACTCTTTAGGTTGTTTTAAAAGAGGTAAGAACAGCTTGAAGTTACGTTCCTCGTCGAGAACCATCTAAAATTTTTGTGATGACGAGAAATACACTTGAAGTAAAATTGTATTCTCAAGACGGCTGGTATTAAAACAAAGTACTGAACAACGTTTCGACATTCTTAAGTCATCGTGGCAGGTGTTTAGTTTTACAAAAAGATGGAGTTCCCAATTGTGATGTTCAGGAATATTTATTTCTCCCTTCGCTGGGTTAACAAAGAGTTTGCAACTGACCGTTGCTAAGCGCATGTCTTAGGAACAAGAGTGTAAAAGGGGTACAGGATTGTAGGTGGCGTTGCAGTTAGATGTTAGGTTATTCATTAGTAAAGGTATAAAGGTGTTCTTTATATTGGTTTAATTTTAGTTTTAGTTGTTGCATAAGTAGGGCTTCTTTTATTTTGTGTTTGTTTATATTTGTTTCGATACTTAAGGTCTTGTTGTTTTTCTGTGGTTATGTTGTGTTTATTTGATTTGCAGTGTTAAAAAACGTATGAAGGTGGTTTATTTTGTTCTTTGAATCTAGTTTCCATTTTTCTGTTTGTTTCTCCAATAAAGAAGTCATTGGTGTTGTTACATTGTATTTTATAAATAATGTTACTGTTGTGTTTGTCCGTGTAGTTTTGTACTTGGGGTTTACTCGAATGTCGAACTTTGAATCATTTTACTACGACCGTGGTAATTACATAGCATGGACATTTTCTAAATATGTAACGTCAGCCAGCACATTTTATAAAAACTCTTAATTTTAAATCTATTATTTATCAACTAAATCATAAAGCTTTAATGACCATTTTGATATAATCTTTCTCTTCCCAGAAGTCTCAGCCACTGGAGTCTGCAAGATAGCTCTAAAACTTTATATCCAAGACCCAACCAACTAGCAACCTTTATAAAATTCACTAGCACCAAAACTAACTTTATGTTTAATCAAAACTACCAACAAATAAATGGCCTAAGTATGGGGAATCCTGTGTCACCAATATTTTTATGACACGTTCCATATCTCAAATGATCAATTAAGCCTTACATCCACCACTGTTCTGGTACAGGGATGTTGACGATACAGTTACTGGATTCACTTCTACAGAACACACATTTAGTTTTTCAACCACTTAAACTCTATACACCCCAACATTAAGATCACCTGTGAACACGAAGAAACTAACCAAATAACATTTCTTAACCTCAAGATCACAGAAACCGATACACCATTCAAATCACCCATACTAGACTATACATTCCCTGGGACTCAACACATCAAACAAAACAAAAACTCAACATATTAAGAAACCAAATAAACACAGCCACAAACCTGTGCTCACCAGATAAAATTAACATTTAATTCGACAAAATAAAACAACACTTCATCAACATCAACAGATTTCCTCAAAAAACGGTTGTAAAAACTATACGCACACACTTAAATCATCAATAAACAAACAATATTAAATCCCAAGATGCAACAAACCACAAAACCAAAAACTGCTGCATGCCACACGTGCTCAACATCAGGTAAAAAATAACCAACATTTGGAAAAACTTTTAACAAAACACAACATTTCAGTAAACACCAAATTTTGATTTGATAAAATAGGCTTAGCGATAAGGCTTACATTTCTTTGTTGTTAAATTTTCAAAGTAATATTCCAGAAAACAGTTACTTAAAGAACGTTTCGGTAGTTTACCTTTAATACAGATCAGTGTTCACTCCTGTTTATTTTTATAATTGTGGACTAAAATTAATCGTCAGTTTTCACGAAACTGAAGGGTATGACGGGTAATTTTTTAAATAAAAACATTTTCATTTTTAACATAAAATAGTTCCTCGATTGATCTCGGTTTTTAATCTGATTAAACTCTCGCTAGCCTTAAAACGTAACCAGGACAACACGTCTCGCAAACAACACAAAGTATTCGCTCAGTGCACCAATAGGAAAACAGGATAAATTTAAAAAAAAGTTTTTTGTTTAAAAACAAACAAACAAACGATATGTGACAATAATGTAAAAAGAAATAATGAAAACATTTCTTGTCGAGAGTGAAATGGCGTGAGAATTGTTCATGAGTTTCTCGCTAGTGGATAGGTTGGCATGTATTTTACGTTGCAGTGGTTTTCTATGATTGTTTTTGTTGTTTTGAATTAAGCACAAAGCTACACAATGGGCTATCTGTGCTCTGCCCACCACGGGTATCGAAACCCGGATTTTAGCGTGTAAGTCCTCAGGCATACCGCTGAGCCACTGGGGGGGCGGTTTTCTATGATAAATAAAACTTCATCGAAAGTTGGACCTAACAGTTTTTACTGTAATTTTAAAGTTACTTGTTGCGTTAGTATCCAAGTAGATTGGCGTTGTTCGCAGAATATAACAGTAATTGTTTTTAGCACATAAGAAATAAAGTAAAGGCTTAGCTCAAAAGTAAAAAAACAAGCAAACTGTACTTAAAGGTGAATTCACACAAAATGGGTTAAAATACACATAAATATATCCTATAAATTTATCTTTATTAACTCAGCTCGCTATGAAACAAACAACTACAAAAACTAAATGGAGTTTGCTTTTAATTCTCCTAAAAAGTGTGAAAATTGTTAAAAGCATGACTTTGTTTCAAACCAGTAAATAAAATATTGTAATTTTACATAAAATACTATTGTACTTCAACAGAAGAACCTAGCTTCAACGCCACCAGAGTTCTCATAGTCGTTGGACTGGTAACAAGCATTGTTGTTGTGGTTGCTATTATTGTTTTGATCTGCATGCTATTGAGGAAGTAAGTATTGTAACTTTTGTTGTTTGAATACGTTACACCATTTTCTTATGTGTACAATAAGAACTATTATAGAAGGACAAAATGCATTTCTATATCATAAATGATAGTTCAGACACAGCCAAAAGTAGAAAAGTACACAAGTTGTGTTTATTGTCACAAACGGCGACAGAGCCGAGCTACTGTCTTCATGTTTGAAGGGACAAGCAAGTGCACGAGGTTTTCCAGGGGGTTAAAAAGAAAAAAAAAAAGTGAATCAATTTAATGGGCTTTCTTTTTTTCACAATTTTTTTTTATTTTGAAACTATGGATACTTTTTGTCGACGTCATTCTCAACTTGTTCATTACAGACTCAAGATGAGTAAAATTAGCATTTCGAGTCTATATTTTGTTTCCAACATGTCGCTGCCCAAGACCCTTTTTGCTTAACATCAGAACTCATCAGTTGGACAAGATGATATTTTTTTCCCCTCTGTCATTTCATTCCAGCCCATAGAGCTGACAGATCAGAAAATGATTGTTCCCTCTTCGACCGTAAGGTAAAAACTTCAGAGCATAGTCGTTAAGGATAAATAGGTTTAGATTTTAAATTCTAAAAATATTTCAGAAACAGAAATGATTTTCATCAAGTGTGTAAAACTTCATTAAAGCAATTGTGAAGGTACGCGAAACATGATAAAAGGAAAATGTATCCAGGCAGGATAAACGTACGAAGACAGATCTCTTACAGTCCTGGATCTCCTGTTCCAAGAGACACAGACGTTGAAGGTAGAAATATCTTTAGTGGGAGATGAATTGGATTAAAGTGACAAAGATGACATTCTGAGCTTGAAAGCAGCGAGTGATGTCATTTGACACGAATCATTTAAAAATAATAAAGAGCGTTAGGAAATTGGATGCGATCCCACAAATCCTGAATTTGACAGATGGTAAGCGTAGGACATGGTGTTCTAACACAATAATTCTTTCGCAAGAAAGAAGAGGCAGACATCAAAGAGGCGTAGCCATGGGACAATAGAAGTGGATTCAAACCCTAAGAGGCTTACACATCGTTGTGAAGTTATCTCGTGGTTTGGATAAAATAGGGATATTGTTATGCCATCTATGATTGGAAGAGTTAAACATTCAGTAAGTTAGACCGACGTCAGTGTTGTGAAAAATCTGGAGGTATTCCAGAGTTGACCACAGGCCTTTCGCCACTTGAATCTTCTGACTACCATAATATAACTACGAGCTATACGCTCATTACTTCTAGAATGGTGAGAAATGGTTGGGTCTGGTGGATTTTCACGTAACAGACAAGCGGAAATGCGAAGTCATGACAACAGACGTCTTGATGAAGGTTTATAAAAATGGCTGGACTATTACAGAACAAAATGTTTTCAGGAACATTATTTGTATGCTTTACAAACTGTGGTTTAAATACTGCAAACCAACGACACGAAAATCCAATTCGTTTTGAATTTCGCGCAAAGCTACGCGAGGGCTATCTGCGCTTAATACATCTCAGATTTATGTTAAAAATCACGTGAACTCAGATTCTTTTCAATCTGTTTATTTTGGATTCACGTCAAATATGTGTAAAAATAGCATCTCGGTTTTATCTTCAATCTCCTACAAGTGACGTCACTCCCCTGTATTAGAATATTAAAACTGTTCGTATAACGTAGTACTAACCGTCCTGTGCAGATAGCCTCGTTGCCATAAAACACCAAACCAACCAACTAACCTTCCGCGCTAGTTTTCTACGTCCGTAAAAAGTTGTTTTTACGATGTAAGTTCGTTTCTCTTTCTATCTGTAATTTGCAAGTAAATTTTAAAAAATAAAATCCAATTTACATTGTGATTGTGTTACTATCGTTAAGTATCTAAATTTTACAGTTATTTTTGTTTTAATACCATTATATATGTACGTATATATATTATTTTATAATATATCATATTATATTACATACGTATGTCAAAATGCACTTTTCTTTGAGTCAAACGTTGGTTTCAAATATTTTTATTTAATTTTGTTGTTGTTATTTGATGAATAACTATAAAGAAATAAATTGAAAATGATCTCTTCTAAATCTTAAATTCCTAAAATGGTTCTTTAACAAGAAAATGACGAGGTGGGGTGGGCTAAAGACATAATTGTGGACAATATGTTAATCATTCTTCTAATTTTGTCAGGCACAGAAATCGATCATTTGGAAACCAGCAAGGCATGTCGCAAGAAGCGCCCACAAGAGGGCGAAAAATGAAGATAACTTTTTCAGTTGGTTGTGGTATAATGGCAAGATTAAGGGGTCGAAGGAAACAAACCAGAGACTTACCAACTGGAGTACTAGAAGAAGAAATTAAAACTAAAAGATGTAAATGTTGTGTATTTTTTATGAACAAACTACAGTGTGTAAGAAAACCAAATACAGAGCCACCTGCCAATCAGCAAGTCTCAACGCTTCAGAATGAACTAAATTATGTAAGTATTACGTAAATATGATTTTGTAGTAATTTGTGCTTAATTAAGAAAACAAATGGTTAAAACCCATGTATAGGAAACAGAAATATGTCACCTACATTTTGACCAAAATAATTTATAAATTCTTTCTAACTTCTGCCTTTACTATATTGCAGTTATACATGTATGTTATTCATAAACTTTGTTGAACTTGAAGGAATCAACTTCAAATAAGCCCCCCAGTGGCTCAGCGGTGTGTCTGCGTACTTACACGCTAAAATCCGGGTTTCGATACCCGTGGTGGGCAGAGCACAGATAGCTTTGTGCTTAATTAAAAAAACAAAAACAAACTTCAAATACTAATTTAGACAAATTCGAGGTATCTTTCAAATCAGTTTTCAACACTGTTGGTGTAAAACAAGCCAAGCTATTAACTAGAATAATTTCACTCTTTGGTTCTCTAAGGATTTATAACGCTAAAATTAGGGGTTAGATTCCTCTCGGTGGGCTGAGCGGATAGACCGATGAGGCTTTGCTGCAAGAAAACACACACTCTTTGGTTCACCATGTTTATCAAGTAGTGTGTCAATTTTTTTAGAAACCTAAAATACGTTCTACAAGTTCTTGTAACTAGTAATTTCGTTTTGAATGATTCTATTTTAACCCAGTTATAATTTTTTTTATCCTTTTCTGCAGGATGTTGATAACATTCCACCATCATATGTCCTCTTTATATTGGACAGAGAAGAGGCCAAACCTTCAGCGCCACCATTATAACTTTTTTTTCCTCACCGTAAGACATTTACCTAGGCCTAATAATGTCGTCACAACAAGACTTCTTAGAAAATTGCTAAGGACCTGTGTTATAATAATGCATTTATGGGAAAAAGTGAAATCATTCAATCACAACCATAAAGATAGTATCGAATTTGTAAAGGCACGCATGTTTTTAGTAATAATCTTCTTCAACAATCTTCGTATGATGTTCACTGTGGATCAAGATACGGTCATGTCTGGAGTATATTAAAAAACAAGTGTGTCAGGTAATAACAATTGTAAGTTTTACATTTAAATTCTTTAAATGTTAATTAAATCTGTAGCGTATGTAGTTACTCGATTCTTAAAAACAAAATGGCGTAAATTTTGAGTGAAACTGACAGTAGAAAATAGTGGTTTATATCATTCTTTTAATAATAATATCCGATTTCACACATCTCTCATTGTGTTATATATATATTACATTACAGAAAATAAATTTTATTTTTCTTGACAGGCTGTTTTGTTTTACATGTAAACCATTGAGACTACAGTGTGGTTTTGTTTTATATGCAAAAACGGCTCTTTTGGGTTGAGAAAATATTTCAAATAGAAGAGCGAACAACGTTTCGACCTTCTTCGGTCATCGTCAGGTTCACAAAGAAAGAGGTAACTGACCGGAAGCTGACCACATGTTTGGAAGGGGTTGTGTAACTGAGTGTCGGATTGTAGAGGGCGGTGTTAGATGTTTGAATATGTAATTTTATATTATTTATTATATTATATTTAATATAGGTATAAAGGTGTTCCTTTATATTGATTTATTTTGGGTTTAAGTTGTTGTATAAGTAAGGCTTCTTTAATTTTGCATTTGTTTATGTTTGTTTCTTTATTTAGTATTTTGCATATAAAATTTTCAACAAGTGGGTTTCTCGACATCACTGAGTGTGGTTTTCTTATAACAAATCCACACCATGCAAGCCGAGGGGAATTGGAAGACTCATCACTGTATCAGTGAGGGGAGGCAAATAAAAATGAAAGAAAGCATCGATACTATAACGAACAACATATCTCGAATAATCAAAACTTTTCTTTTTGACCTGTGTCTTATAAAAAGACAACATATTTTAAATGAAAGTTTTTAGCTAAACAAATTACCTGACGGTCATAACAACATTGAGCTAAAGTTATCAAAAACATACATTGCAAGTTTTCATCGTTTCGTAATCCGTAAAGTTAGCCTCGTACAACTGTCGATTATTTCCTGCTTTTTGATTGGAAAAGAAAACACTGTCAAATACTCATGCGCATTAGAGTGAACCATGGGAAATATGTCTCACTGTTTTGGTATCTATCACATAACTTACATAAACCTATATCGTATTTTTACATATGAACAGGGTTATTATTCGTCATGAAGATAAAACAAATAATCCATATCAGCAAAGACAAAGCTCTCAAATGGGTGATATCCCAAGCCGTGATACAATTTCTTCTGTAACGGGAGTGGATTTCTGGTGTAATAAATTAGTTTTTGTAAAAGGTTGACCATTCAAGTGAATAACATTTTTGCCATCTGAATAGGTTTAGCTTTGTTTTGTTTTTTCAAATTTCGGGCAACGCTGCACGAGGCCTATCCGCGTAGCCGTCCATAATTTAGCAGTGTAACAATGGAAGGTTTGTTTTGGAATTTCGCACAAAGCTATACCAGGACTATCTGTGATAGCCGTCCTTAATTTAGCAGTGTAAGACTAGAGGGAAGGCAGCTAGTCATCACCACCCACCGCCAACTCTTGGGCTACTCTTTTACCAACGAATGGTGGGATTGACTGTAACGTTATAACGCCCCCAAAGCTGAAAAGTCGAGCATGTTTGGTGTAACAGGGATTCGAACCTCGATCTCTTAGATTATCAGTCGAACACCTTAACCACCTGGCCAGGCCGAACTTATCCAATACCGAAAGCTCGATTGTGTTCTGTCACGTTGTTTGCATTACAAATTCACCAAATGTAGATGTTGTGGGAGTTTGGAAGTTAATGTTCAAATTATTTCTACAACTTTCTACGTTGCTACATTTTATATTAAGAAACGAGTACAATACAAAACGTTCGTGGTCAAATTTTTCATTTATTGAATAAACATATTATTAGTTCAGCTACAAGATAAATACCAAAATGCCCTATAAATATAAAATTATTATGTAGTCACCTAATTAAAAAAACCAACTGCTTTGTAACGTGAATACGTATTGGAACATTATTTATTGCATTATTTATTTTGAAACACAGTTTAAATGCGCATAATGGCATCTTTCTTACTAAATTTTCGTGATGATCACGTCTAATATATGTTTTACTACCTAAAATTATTATGTATATCTTTTATGTAAATAGAAAAAAATATTCTTGTTTCAATATTTACTCGATATGAAAGGTAAATAATGCACTTCTCACTAGATGCCGTTATTAAATACGTACAAGAAAAAGAAATAAACGACATATTTTTTTCAGCTGCGTAAATTATAAACAGATAAAGTGTTGCCTCAATGCGTATTTTTTATTTCTCAAGAAAGGAGGCGTCCAGTACCACTTGGAGATTCTTCTAGTAAACTGTAAGTATTTAAATTTGGAAATAATTGCTAACTACCCTTATACAAATTTTAATTAATAGACATTTATGTGGCAAGATTTCGTGTTAACCCTACTTTCTAATTGTCTGAGTAAATATTAATACAATAATCGGAAATATGAAAAATTATACCGCATGAAGAAATTATGAGATTACTACTTATGGGAAACAGATTCAAGAATATTCATCAAACTAGAAAAACATTTTATTATTATGCTAATTTTAGGTAGAAATATAAATCAGTAACGCTTCTGTAAATATCTAAATTGGGAAAAAACAGTGTACCGTACCTAGTTAAGCAGGGTTTCATTGTTAATATTAAAAAGCAGTGTTTAAACAATCTTTCATTACTTTAAGCCGAGAAAGTAGCCTAAAACAACATCAGAACTTTCTAGGCAGATAGTTCATTAACGTCACCTTTTCAGTCCACTTTATCTAAACTTTCTCTTAAGCAACAACTAAGTTTCGAAATAAATTTTATTAATAACATCCTCTCTGTTTATAATGCTGCACTTATGACTGATGTTTCGGAAGTTATTCTGAGACATAATTTGACTTTTTGACGTACTGACTATAAATATTTAAAATACACGCATAATTCATGTTCGTAAAAGCAAAAGTGCTTCTACACGTGAAATTATCGTTCAAATAAAAAGAATTTTGTGCGGAAGATCAAGATAAATAAAGCAAGAGTTGAAAACTACAAGACTAGTTCTACCGGATTCAAATTTCCAAAATTCACACAGCTCACAGTACGCTTAATTCAACATTTAGGGTTAGTACAACTACAGGTGGACTATCAAATAAATGTCAGGAGATTTTGCTTTTCCCAACTTTACAAACTACACCAGGAAACCAAGTTAATAACAACTCAGGGATACAAAATACGTAACACATCTTCATGTAAAAACGGACATAACCCTCAAACCTAAATCTTTGTATAACAATTAATAATCCCAGTAAGTATTTATTTTTATACAAATATATTATGCTTCTTGCCTCTGTTTTAAAATCATGAAAATACTTTAATATATGGAAATCATAACGTGTTCTAATTCATTATTCTTACATTAACATTGAATTAGGTAAGCCTATTTTCACTAAAATAATTGAGGTGTATAACATATTAGTAATTATATAATTGAAGAAATAAGTGCTAAATGGTCTGATAAAGTTATGTTTGGATTGGTTATGTGCATTTTAAGTTTATTAAAAAAAATAATTTTTCTTCAAAGAGAACAGTGTAATATTTACAATAATTTATAAACATTAGCTTTATCAAGATTAAAGTGTATTTATTTGTTAACTATCATCTGCATAGACGTTAGGCTGGGAAAGTTTTGCTTGTTGTTAAGAAAATAAGTCCACATTGGCTATCTATGTTATACTGATAACTGGTATCAAATTGTAATTTTACCATTGTAAGATCTCAGAGTTGCTGTTGAATCACCAGTAGGCAAGTAGAAAGGTATCTAAGTTATATGACAGTTTCTTACCACTAGTTGTTTGTAAAGTTGTTAACACTAATATTGAAGATGCATATGAATAAGCTGAAGATACCTAAAATGACACTTTCTACTATTGACATTGAAAGTGGAGAAAGACACCAGTGTTGAATATATTTTTCATATGGTACAATATTTATAATCTTACACTTCTGTAGTGAGATTGTAAACAAGCATTTAATATTAATCATTTTTAAAATACCAGGAAACAGTAATCTACACAGTTCACACACAAAACTTCCAGTGGTTTTGTATTAGCTACACAGTTCACACATGAAACCAACCTTACAATCTTCAAAACTTGTGGTAGTTTTCTGCTAGCTGCACTGTTCACACACAAAACTTCCAGTGGTTTTGTATTAGCTACACAGTTCACACATGAAACCAACCTTACAATCTTCAAAACTTATGGTAGTTTTCTGCTAGCTGCACTGTTCACACACAAAACTTCCAGTGGTTTTGTATTAGCTACATAGTTCACACATGAAACCAACCTTACAATCTTCAAAACTTATAGTAGTTTTCTGCTAGCTGCACTGTTCACACACAAAACTTCCAGTGGTTTTGTATTAGCTACACAGTTCACACATGAAACCAACCTTACAATCTTCAAAACTTATGGTAGTTTTCTGCTAGCTGCACTGTTCACACACAACTTCCAGTGGTTTTGTATTAGCTACACAGTTCACACATGAAACCAACCTTACAATCTTCAAAACTTATAGTTTTCTGCTAGCTGCACTGTTCACACACAAAACTTCCAGTGGTTTTGTATTAGCTACAAAGTTCAAAAACACAACCAATTTTTATGATTTTTAGAATTTAAAATGGTGTTTAATCTAGCTGTATAGTTTTATAAAGTATCGGGTGGTAAAATAGTTATTTTAACATTATGTCAAAAACTGTAACATTTCAAAAACAAAACTGCAAAAGGTATTAAAATAACCTCTATTGAAAGATATTAAAGAAAAACATTTTGAGGTTCTTACTCCAGCTACTGCAGGTAATATTTAAAATATAATTTTGTATTTTATGACAATAGGTACATACATCCTGTATCAGTGGAATATTTGATTCTAGGCTTCTGTATTTATTCTTGTTCAATGTTTCTGGCACACAATAGGATATTTTAAGTAACCAAAAATTCATAAATACCTTTAACTCTTGTAATTTTATCTACCAATACCATCAAAACTAATTTGTTTAAATAATTTAAAATCCATTTTGATAATAATTAAATGAAAAGTGCCATGATGCATTTTTATGAAAATGAAACAAATAAAAATCCATGGAATTAATTTGAACTCTTTAAATAGGTATTACTGTATTTGTTTCTAAGCTGCTTTAAATTCACAAGTAACTTGGGGTCAACAAAATCTAAAACCAGCAATTTTTGTTTCGTACAGCTTAAACTAATTTCAGCACACTCCAACTCCAATAATGGAAAACAAATTCAAAATGGAATTTGTAACTTCAATAAAGTTGATCAAATAGTGTTACGAGGAAGAGACTCCACAAGGGGATGATACTCAGAAGTATTTTGTGCAGACTTCTGAAAACAGGAACATCTCTCTCTGATGTATGTTCTGAAAATATATCTTAGAATTTAGTGAGTGACCTATAGTACAACAACAATGAAGTACACTTGATACATGTGGTTTGTTAGCCACTACATAAAACGAATAATTTTTCTTTCTCTTTTGTACATTTCTGAAAATATTGTGATGCCTCCATAACGGAAAGTTCTTACTGTGACCTCTGACCTACATACCAGTACTTTAGGTTACAGTTTGAGTAACTAAAAACCCTTAACTTCTCACAAAAGTTGATCTCGAGACTTACCCCGATCTTAGGATTAAGTTGATCTCTTCAAGAGTTTTCTGCTTTGTCTCGGGTATCATGAAGAAAATGATTACAACAGCTCCTATGCAAACACCACCATAGAAGATGAATGTTCCACCTATGCCAAGAGAGTCTAGGGAAAACATACCAATTTTTACGTTATTATTATAACACAAGAGCCACAGGTTTATGATTTTCTTTTATAAAAGTTTTATTCTAATACTCTTATTTTTGAAACTGTTCATGTGTTAAATTATGTCTGTTTGAAAACTACTGACATTTTCTTCTATGATAAGACATTGGGTAAACCTAATTAGGCTAAGCAAGTATAGTAACCAACAACAAAGTGTCTAGCAGACTAATAAATGTTGGAATAATTAGAAAAGTTTGAGGGATTTAAAAAATTTTTGTGATCCATCTTGGGATCACAGAAAGAGGACAACAATGTGAAAACTTTCTGATAAATCTGGGAAAGTAATTAGACAGTGTTCTTTTTAATTCTTTAGTTTTTATTTGTATCACCTTCATCTAGAATTTGAAATATTTTTGTTTAACCTACATCAAGTTAACCAGTATTTCTATTGCATTCTATATTTTATGATTTAATTTGACAAATTTTTTAAAACTTCATGTTTATTTTGAACACTTTTATGAAAGTACAGAATTGAGATCAGGTTCACGTAATAAAATCATGACAATTTTAACATATCACTTGTAATTCTTAAAATAAATTATAGATTTTCTCCATAAATATTTCTTTATGTTTATTATAATTTAAACCATGTAGAAAGCCTGCTCATTGTCTGTGTGTAAACCTTGCAGAAAGCTTGCTTATTGCCTATATGAAGTTAATTCTCAAAAAAGACAGCAAATTTTTTCAAAAGGTTAAAGGTTAAATGTCACTTTTGAGAATTAGAATGTTTTGGTGAGAATTCAGTTTCACAAGACACGTCACCTGTCACACTGTGAAGTACTGTTATCACCATGCAATAACTTTTGTAATATGTTTAAAATAGAAGACAAAAACAAATACTTAAAAATTGGAAATACATCTCAAAGTATTGGATAATGGGGCCTCTCATATTTTATATCCCAATTCAGAACCCATCTGGTCAGCTGGGTTGAATGAAATGCGTTGCTTGCAATGATTAAGGTGCTTAGTGCGATTGGAATGCTATTATTATACTTATATCCCAATTCAGAACCCATCTGGTCAGCTGGGTTGAATGAAATGTGTTGCTTGAAATGATTCAGGTGCTTAGTACGATTGGAATGCTGCTATTATTATACATATCTTGAATTATTGGAAATGTCTTCAGGGACTAGATATAAAACATGTTACAATATAATAGGTAAATTCTTTTTAATTTCTACACAGTTAACTTTCATATCAGCCAATCAAAATTCATATCTGTTTATTATGTAATAAAATATTTTCAATCTTTTTTACATAAAAGTTATTGACAAGGAAACTAATAATGGAGATTTTTCAATTTCTAATAGTTGGAGTTGTTTGGGAAATTAGAAGACGTAGATGCTAAGTTTTTATTGTAAAGTTCTCACCTACAAAATGCAAAAATGAAGCAGACATGACAATGTTTGTTCCCCAGTTGAGAGATGTTGCTACAGACATCGCCCGACCTCGAACAACAGTTGGAAATATCTCCGTGAGAATGAGCCAAGTTACTAATAAACCAGATAAAAAATACATAAATTCACCGATATGCAACTTAAAATAACAAATAGTTACATACAACTTAAAATAACATAACAAAAACTTTGCTACAGTCATTAAATTTGGAATCAAAGTGACTGAAACATGAGAACAAGAGTTGAAAAGCAAGAGATAATTTACTTTTAAATGTCAATTGAAATATTGCTACATGCATCAAATTACCAACTTCCATTATGGGAACCCTGATAACTTGAGTTAAATAAATTTTGTCAATTTCAAAATTAATTCCACTTATTACTGCTGGAGTCCTATCAGTTCTTTACAGTACACATTTGAACACATAAAAACAACTTTAAATTTATCATTCTATAAAATTAATATAAAACTTTCCAACCCATTTTAATTCTTACCTGGACCGAAACTCACTCCATAAGCAAATACATATAACATCAGTGCAGCCAATGACATCAACTTTACAGACAAGACTTTCCCAGGCTTGGAAGTACTGTTTGATGGGTTTTTAAATGTGCTCGTATCGGGTAACCTTGTCTGACCATCAGAAAATCTGCTATTTATATCTGTTTCGTAAAACACTTGATCTTTTATCGGCAAGTTTGGTGGTGAGCTGTTGGTGTCAACTGTGTGATTTAAGTGCATATAGGCTGGTACAGAATTATGAGGTTGGTCTGAGGAATTATGAACATCCAACAGATCCAAAGACAAGGTTTTATTTAAAGAAACATTTTGAGCAATTGGTTTCTTTGGTAATAAAGTTGGAGTTCCAACATTGAACTGAGCTGGTGAATTATCTTCAGATTCATTATGTAAAGTGAACTGATGATACACTGGAGTTTCCACACACTGGATCACCACTTCATGTGTAGGATCAAAGGTCAGAACAAATCCTAAAAACCAAATACTAATGGTCATTACCAACACACCTGCCAGGAGAATGGCACGCCTCCCCAACTTGTCAATAAGTAACATGGACACAATGGCTGCAACCACCTGGAATAGAAAACAATAAACATTTTGTAATACCTAAAAAAACCACCAGGTAGAAAAACGAAAAGAAAACAAAGTTATTTTTGTTGAGTCTTACCTGTCCAATAATGTGTGTAGTCATGAAAATATATGGAAACATACCTGAAATGACGGTTAAACTACTGCAAACAAACATTTGTAACAAATTGTACACACTACTTTAGCTGGACATTTAAAGTTGTACCCAGAACTGAATCACATGCACACTGACAATACAACAGAGTAATGATACGCTATTCCTTAATACTGATTCTACGATACAGTAATGTCATATGGAAGGTTGAAAATGTTACATTGACACGATAGAGGAACATTGCCAAGTTGTCACAGCATGTGTTGCTACATCTAACAACTATACTCCATGACAATAACTAACAAGCCTCTGATGGAGTTTTATAACAAAAGCCTTTGTTGTGAAACTGTCATGTCTAAAGCACATTATACTCCCTGTTGGCTATCCATAACCCACCTAATGCATAAGAACAGTGGTTTTCACGACTCACTTCCATGGTCCAATCAAGCAGAAGTAATAGGCATTGTGTCCAGTGACCTGATCAGTATGTAGTTGTATGAAGTATCACAAATACCCCCTTTCATTTTTCACGTTTTAGGTAGGCATCTTGAAAGAAAGGTATAATTTGAAGTCTTATCTTGGTGTATCCAAATCCCATTGGCCTACTTTCCAAATGAACATCTTCCGTGATTATGTTACCTGTAGATTCTCATGTGTTAAAAAGATGCACTTTCAGTGATGTGGAGAAAACCCACTTGTAGAGAAATATGTATGCAAAAACGACTCGATTTGGTTGAGAAAATATTTTACGTAGAAGATCGAACATCATTTTGACCTTCATCGATCATAATCAGGTTCACAAAGAAAGAAAGAGGTAATTGACCACATGTTTGGAAGGGGTTGTGTAACTGAGTGTTGGAATGTAGAGGGCAGTGTTAGATGTTTGAATATATAATCTTATATTATTTATTTTATTACATTTAATATAAGTATAAAGGTGTTCCTTTATATTGATTTATTTTGAGTTTAAGTTGTTGTATAAGTAAGGCTTCTTTAATTTTGCGTTTGTTTATGTTTGTTTCTTTATTTAGTATTTTAGTGTTTTCTATGGTTATGTTGTGTCCATTTGACTTGCAGTGTTCGAAAACGTGTGAAGGTGACTTTTTATGTTCTTTGAATCTGGTTTCCATTTTTCTACTTGTTTCTCCTATATAGAAGTCGTGGCAGTTATCACATTGTATTTTATAGATAATGTTGGTGTGGTGTTTGTCAGTGTAGTTCTTACATAGTATATATTTCAGTTTTGTGCCTGGTTTTTGAATAAATTTAGTATTAACTGGAATGTCATATTTTGTTACTAGTTTTTGCCAAATGTTGGTTATTTGTCTGCTGATGTTATGAATATATGGCATACAGCAGTATATGGTTTCATGATTTTTTAATTTGAGAGATATATTTACTTTTGTTGGTTGATTTTGCTTTCTGTCTCGGTGTGTGCGTATGTTTTCTAGGGTTTGTGGAGGAAACTTATTGATGTTGATGAAGTATTGTTTTATTTTGTCTAATTCATCATTAATTTTATCTGGTGAGTATAATTTTATGACTGTGTTTATCTGGTTTTTTAGTATGTTGAGTTTTTGTTTTGTTTCATAGGCTTAGTCCCAAGGAATGTATAGTCCAGTATGGGTGATTTTTCGGTGGATTTCGGTTTTAAATTGCGTGTCGGTTCTTGTAATTTTGAGGTTAAGAAATGATATTTGATTGCTTTCTTCCTGTTCACATGTGAAGTTAATGTTGGGATGTGTTGAGTCAATGTGATTGAAAAAATTAAGTGTGTGTTCTGTAGATTTGAATCCTGCAACCGTGTCATCTACATATCTGTACCAGTATAGTGGTGGATGTAATGCTGTATTAATTGCTTGTGTTTGAACTTGTGTCATAAAAATATTGTCTAGAACTGGTGATACTGGGTTGCCCATGCTTAGACCATTTGTTTGTATATAGTTGTGGTTGTTGAACATGAAGTTTGTCTTTATCGTGGTGAATTTTATGAGGATTGCTAATTAGTTACTGGAAATGTCTATAGTTGGGTTAGGATCTCGGATATAAAGTTCTAAGGCTATCTTGCAGGCTTCAGTGGTTGGGACTTCTGTAAAGAGGGATATAACATCGAAACTGGCCATTAAGGCTTTATGATGAAGTTGATTTAGATTAGACTTGAAATTAAAAGAGTCTTTGATGAATGAGCTGGCTGATGTTGCATATTTGGAGAATACCCATGCTATGTATTTACCAAGATTGTAATTAAACGATTCATATGTGAACATTATTGGTCGTAATGGACAATCTGGTTTATGAGGTTTGGGCATGCCGTATATTTGTGGTGTGCGTGAGTCGGTTTTACGTAGGTAGGAATAAAATGTTTGTGAAATTGTGTCGACTCTTTTTCATTTTTAGTAGTAATTTGTTTAGTTGCATCTCGTGTGTCTTTGTTGGATTTGTGTGTATTGGTTTAAATATAGTTTTATATCTCACAAATAAAAAAAAAATCACAAAACCATATACTGCTGTATACCATATGTTCCAGACATCAGCAGACAAATAACCAACATTTGGCAAAAACTAGTAACAAAATATGACATTCCAGTTAATACCAAATTTATTCGACAAACAGGCACAAAACTGAGGTTTATATTATGTAAGAACTACACTGACAAACACCACACCAACATTATTTATAAAATACAATGTGATAACTGCCACGACTTCTATATTGGAGAAACAAGTCTAAAAATGGAAACCAGATTCAAAGAACACAAAAAGTCACCTTCACGTGTTTTCGAACACTGCAAATCAAATAAACACAACATAACCATAGAAAACAAATACTAAATAAAGAAACAAACAAACAAACGGAAAATTAAAGAACCCTTACTTATACAACATAAACCCAAAATAAACCAATATAATGGAACACCTTTATACCTATATTAATATAATAAAATAAATATAAAATTATTTATTCAAAAGTGTAACGACACCTCTACATTCCGACACTCAATTACACAACCCCTTCCAAACATGTGGTGAGCTTCTGGTCAGTTACCTCTTTCTTTCTTTGTGAACCTGACGATGACCGATGAAGGTCGAAATATTTTTCAACCGAAACGAGCCATTTTTGCATATATATGATGCACTTTGTTCATCATGGCTGGAATATGACTTTTTGCAGGTCTAAGAGTTCCTGGTACTCCAAATTCATCCATATTTGTTTTCCAGGCCATAAGATACAAGGGATATTCCATCTTGGTAAATTTCCAGTATGAACTGTTTTTTTACAATATGGATGTACATTTTGCATCATATGTAAAAACTGACGGTTTGGGTTGAGAAAATTGTTATGTAGAGGAGCGAACAATATTTCGACTTTCTTCAGTTATCATTAGGTTTAGGTTTCTATGGTTATCACATGACTTGCTGGTTTTGATATTTAAAATCATTTTTCTATAACATACTCTGCTCTGTGTTACTCAAGATAAGCAAGGTGACATTTCTGTCTTAACCACTGATCAGCTGAGCTGTGCTTATTATACATTTGTCACTCTTAAGGTCAGAATTGTGCATGCTACACTATTTAGCCACTGTAGATTGCTGAAAGAAAGGTACGCACAAGTCAGTATCAATTCTTATTTTAAACCCCAGGGGGCTATATTTTTTAGTGAAGGAGCCTTACAGCAATCAGTAACAGTACAGACTTTGTTAATCCACACAGGTGGAGATCAGAGGATGTTATTAAACATAAAACTACATAATTTGTGTCATGTTCAATTTATAGCCATTTTTTCTTTAACAGATTTGATATACTGTATACAGCAAATTTGTACATTTTACTATGAGTTCACCACATTGTCAAGCAATAAACCTGAAACTATATGCAGTCCACTTTCCTTCTCCACTACAGTCTCTCGATTAAATAACACAAGCTAATACATTTCAGTTTAACTTGTAACATAAAGAAAGCTTTACTAATAGGTTGCTTGGTTACCAGAATATTTACATTTAGCTGGACAAGCTGATCTAGGTGGTCAGTGAGAAACAAGATGTAATTAATTCACTGTTTGAAAGACAATTAATACAGTTAATAAATATGTTAGAGGTCAGTTATTTTATTAGTAACTAGCTTGATGAAGTGGCAGAGTTATTATTTTAGTCACAGTTGTTTTTACAAAGAAAAGTAAAGTAATCAAGTAACACTGGGAAAAGCACTCGACACATGTGGTGTTTTGAAAATAACATTACAGATAACTACAGGTGAGGTAGATAACAGTCCAAAATAACATTACAGATAACTACAGGTGAGGTAGATAACATTACAGATAACTACAGGTGAGGTAGATAACATTACAGATAACTACAGGTGAGGTAGAAAAACAGTCCAAAATAACATTACAGATAACTACAGGTGAGGTAGAAAAACAGTCCAGTTTACTTCTGCTAGTCAAATGACAAAATTATCATTCAGTTAAAATAAAAAAATAACTATCAGTAAATTAACCAAGAAAAATGGAGTCAGAAGTCCACACCTTGATAACACCCAAACCAAGTGCAGCCAGCGTAGCACCTTCGTCTGATGTATAACCAACTTGTTGAAAGATGAGTGGTGCATAATACAAGACATTTGTCTGGCCTGTAAACTGATAAAAATTATATAGACAATTAAACAAAGTAAAGGCTTGACTTTATTACAACTCAGTTCTTGTGCTGGACAAGTTTAGTAACAAGCATCTGACTAAAATAATTAATTATTCATTTAGTTTTATTATAATGTAAACAAACAATACAGAAACTTAAAAATCACTGAAGTTTTTATTTGGCAAGTTTTGATCAGTTGGAGAGAACACTTTACTTCATCCGTTGCCCATTGATTTATCCTGTAAGGCACGGTATGATTTATCCTGTAAGGCACGGTCTTCTACTGACAGTTGAACAGATTCATGCTGTACACGATTTACAGCTCACAATAGCTGTAAAGCACTTTTAAAATACCTGCAGTCCAGGGTTAAAAATCTATCCATTACAAGTTTACAACTGCATGTTATATGGACAACTTACTACCACAAAGTGAGACTCAGAAACAATTGTTGTTAAAGTTATCTGTTTGTTATCGTATTTATAGAAAAACTAATGTAAGTACATACCTGTTGTAGGAAAACAAGACTCATACCTATGGCCATCCTTACAGACATGTTGTTCACAGAACTACACAGCTGGCAGTATGTTATCATCTGTGAGAAAAATTGAAACAATATGAAACTAGTCTCTTTAGTTACTTTAACTTACAGTTCACACCTTAAAGCCTGCAGCCCACTTGAAGTAATAATTGTGAATATTATACTGCAGTTAGCTCAAAAATTTAAGAGATTCCTAAACATATAAAAAAAGAGAAATATACTGTCAGTATTTTATTAACTTAAATGATGTTTAAATTATAAGTTGAGAAAAATTAAACAATTAGTAGCAGTTCTGAGAAACTGTAAAGTTGTAGTAAGTAATTCTGAAATATCTTCTGATTAAGGATGGCGTTACGAAGAAAGAATTTAACTAATCTTTATTCAGAATATGTAGTAAAGTAACATAATGGTGCTAGACAAACAAAGTATGGGGGAATTTATTACTTCCAACATCGAAACGCGCGTGGTCGTCCATAAGGATTTCTCCTAAAACAGATGAATAGATTTGGAAAAAAAGTTCGTGAACATTTGGACCATGACCCCAACTTGGAAGTGATTGGAAGGTCACAAAAATAAAATGAATCTGTTAACACAAGGTCAAATTTTTTTCCTGATATTTTTGTTTCATAACTCAGTCCAAAGTGATATTTGTGAAACTTTATGGATATGTATGTAGAATATTAGTTATTATCCTGCCAAAAATGGTCCATGTCTCTTGATAATGAAAGACATGCACATTTTACTGCATTTTGATAGCTGAATGACTCACACCAAATGCTGGAAGCATGTACTCTACTGAGTGTCTCTCTAGTTATCAGTGATTCACTTTGTACATCCATCAACAGAGTAAACATGGAAAAGCAGAGTTTTCCAATATAAACTTGATTAACTTAATTTCATAGTAAACTGTAAGAAAGACAACCAGTCACAATCTCAGTTGTTGTAGGAATAAACTAACAGCAAGAACAACTAATCCAAAACTTGGCATGTATCGACCAATCAAAACCTTAATGTACAAATTAAAACTTTTTGTAATGGTATCCAATCCAATCCTTAAAAGGAACATTAAAGTAAGAGACAATCACCTCAATCCTTGTTACTTTCAGTGTTCAGGTAAGATGCATACTGATTTACTTTCCAGCCAAATTCAGTCATCTATGGTTAAACAAGATACTTAGAACTTGTTTTATTACCAAGGAGAAATTAACATGTCTCCTGCTACTTTAATTGGTAGAAAAGAATTAATGGCACACACATGTAGCTCTCTGTAGTTCTGTGTACTTCACACAATAAAACTCCAAAAGTTTCTGTTAGTGCCCTCACGAGTGGTCCGGTTTTGTACAAAATAAAAAGTTGTACCATCATTATTTGTTGCGATTACATTTGATGATTTAATTTGCTCAGTTAGTCCTGCACCAAATTTCACCCTTTGAAATAAAACAGTTTATAATTAGTTGAAATATTTAATTACTATCATCACTGTGTATAAAGTTCAATATTACTGTCTCTCTGCTGACAGAATTGTGGGACCGATTACTCCTTACAAAAAACACTCTCGAGAACTTAAGTGAACTGCTGCCAAGTATCGACCAATACCAATGTTGCTCTTATTATTAGAATACATGTTTCACAAATTAAATCCAATCAAAACCAGAATGCTCTACCGAGACTCCACCCACTACAAATTTCAGTGAACTGTTACAAAAAACTATGTTTATCTATGTAGTGTGGGACAATTTTAATACACCCAAAATTTGATCACTGTAGTTTTGTTACTGTATTCATTATGTGAGAGTAAAATAATCAGAACACGTTAAGAGTAAGATTACATGCAGTAAACAAAAGTCAATTCTACAACTGAAAGATAAAAACAGTGTTTAACTCTTATAGCAAAAGATTTTGTTTCTTCAGTGACTTTCACTGATGTAAAGAATCCATAAACTAAAACACAAATTACTGTTAAAAGTTATAGAAATCAAAATACAGAAGGATTTAATTATTCTGTTGCTGACTGTTGTTCTTGCATGTTGAAGGTGAGATATTTTCAACGTTCGTAGCACCATTATTATTATTTTTATTAATATACATATATTTAATTTCTTAAAAGTAAACCCCTAATAAAAATGTTTTTGTTGGAAATATTACGTTAATAATTATTATATCTATTATTACATGAAAATTTAAATTTCTCAATTTTCAAATGGAATTCTTGGAGTAAACTTTAGTAAATGAATTAATAAAATAGTTCAGTATTTTGTTTTTAATTACACAGTACATAAACCCCAAAACTAGTGCAAGATTTGCAATGTGCCAAAAAGTGCACCTCATGTGCCAAGGACCACATCATCTTGGTCTTTGGTCAACCACGGTGTTTCTGTGCAGACCCTCTTAGGTAACCTCTCCGAGTTCTCCACCCATCTCCTGTACCAGAACCTATCCCCTGTAACTGGCAAAGGATAACTGTATTGCAAACAGTTCCTTTGATGTAAAGAACATTTTGTTGCACATATAAAATAAATCTAGGCTCTCTCAGGCTTAGGAAATAGTCCTATTCATACAATCCAGATGTAAATATTTACAGAACCTAACCTTTTGCTGTGACAGATCTCTTTGAATAGATCCTATCTGTTTTGATGTATCCTCACCAGGAGAAACCTTGTTTAATACAGCAGCTGCCTGCAAAGAAACGACACAAACTAACACATTTCATATCACGTGTCATGACATGATCATGAATAAGTTCTTATTTTTACAAGTTGGAATTAAAGAATCTCAAAATAACCTGCTTTGTTTATTGTTATGAAACCTACACAAGACCCTACACAGATGTACAAGTATTTTTTCATAGTCTTCCCCTTTCTGAACAGCATTTGAATACAGTTCCCCCACCAGTTTGTTATAATATGAAAACAAATTAAAAACAAACAATAAAATGATGCACAACTTGAAAAGATCCAAGCGTACAAGCAATAATGTGTGATAAAATGTACCCATCTAGAAATAGGGACTGCTTTATAAAGATATAAAATGTACCCTCCATCTAGAAATAGGGACTGCTTTATAAAGATATAAAATGTACCCTCCATCTAGAAATAGGGACTGCTTTATAAAGATATAAAATGTACTCTCCATCTAGAAATAGGGACTGCTTTATAAAGATATAAAATGTACTCTCCATCTAGAAATAGGGACTGCTTTATAAAAATACAAAATGTACCCATCTAGAAATAGAAACTGCTTTATAAAAATAATTGTAATTAATTTACAAAAAATGGCTACTTTTGGATTCAGAAATAGGCATCATTAAGCCTTTTTAAGAATAATATATTTATAATAACAATTATACGTAATACTTATTTTACCTCTTCCTTTTTACCAATCATCAACAAATAGTGTGGACTACGAGGAAGGAAAATAATCCCTATGAGTTGTAACACGGCAGGCACTGCAGCTAGACCAAACATGTATTTCCTGTAAAGAAACATGACCTTGTCATAAGAAACATTGTTTTATCATTCAGTTCAATAACACTCATAAATACAGAAAACTAAAAATTTAGTCAGTGTTTGTATCTCAAGATGGCTGGTATGGCTATTAAAACTTTTAAGGTAGAGAACAATGTTCTGACCTTTTGAGGTCATCTTCAGGTTAACAAAGGAAGTTCTCTATTTTGATAAAAGTTTTAATACCCATATCAGCCATCTTGAGATACACTTGGGTTTCTTGTGTTCACAAATAAGTCAGTTAATTCAATAAACTGTTCTCTCTAGAAGTGTCATAAAACAATCTTGTGATGATTACAATATATTGAAACAGTTGTGCATCTTTCGGTTTTTAGGTTTACTTATTTTATTTATTTCAAATAATTTCAATTTGTCCAAAGTTTGAGGTTTTACACTTGTTTGTTTCCTTCTGTGTGAACTTAGACTGCTAAAGAAAGCACATCTAATTTAACAGAACTTTCAAGCACACTTATAAAATATTAACACTGAGTTAATCTGATTGACAGGCAACATCAACATGGAGAGATGTAGTGTGTACTCACACATGAACAAACACAAGAACCAAACAACTAAAAGTCACTAAAATTAGTTGAAACCAATAAAACTGTAAATAAATGGTTATTATTCTTCAATAAGTAAAATACTGATGAATAAAAAAAACAATCACGAATTCTGTTTTATATGTAAAACTGATATCACTGTTTTTTACAGCTTCAAAACACTGTTTCTACTCTAACCTACCAACCTAGGTCTGGGGGTAACAAACACCAATGATGCATATTTTACACCAGCTGGATTATCCATCCTCCGGAGGAAAGTTACGAAACAGTATTGATCAATGGAAAGCTATTGTTGGACATGAACAATTACTCACCTTGTACATAGCTCTGTAAATCATGTAAAAATTGTAAAACAGAATATGTGAAACCATAAATTTGTATGGATCTCCCCATGGATCCAACAAACCTCCATGAAGAATTCAAGATTCATCAACATGAAGTGAAGTGGCAACTCAAAATGGAAAATTTGTTTGTACTCCCACATGGACCAATTTTGGCAAAGATCTCCATCAACACCCTCAACAGTGAACAGACAACAAATAGTAGTTATAGATGCTAGTAAACTGATATTTCATTCAGAACATCCCATATAAAAGGATTTATACATACCATCCTTGAGGGACAGATATAAATATGTAGTTGACAAGAAATGCAAGAAGAAATCCAAACGTTATTCCTACTTCGTTTAACGAGACCAACATTCCACGATGTTTCTGAAAAGTAAAAAATATATATATATATGCACAAGAATACAAATTCCTGTTATTCAGCCGCACAAACTGAACATTAATAAGATAGAACCTAATTTAATGATGTTGATAAAACTTAAACTGCCATGTTGACCTCCAGTTGTGTACTTTTGTTAGTTTCAGTTGAAGTGTCTCACTGGACTTTCAGCCCAACCTATAAATTAAATTTTGCTTGTGAGACGTGTAAAAATTAGAACATGAAACCAACTCACCGATATAGCAATGATCAATTTTTTACTGTAACTTATAAATGGGTTTGTTATTTACTCCATACATTGTGTCTATTTAAATTTTTAACAGCATGAATCAAAGGTATAAACATTGATATCTGTTGGTCAGGCACAACATGACCGTAGGCACTGGTATCTGTAACACAATATGCTAAAGATATTAACATCTGCAATGAAACTATTTTGAAAACATTATAGGAAACTATTACTCACTTTTATGATGTATTTTAAATCACAGCTACAACATCTGGCTACAGATGTACAAAATGTTGTTAAGGCACACTTACTGGAGTAGATAATTCAGATATATAAGTACATTCTGCTGTAACAGACAACGAAACACTAAACCCCAAGACGAAACGTCCAACTAACACCAAAAAAATAGTTGGGCTGAAGCAAAGCAGTACAGAGCCCGTAATAAACAGGAACCCAGCAAAAACCATCGACATCCTACGTCCAAAGTGATCCACGATGATCCCTGAAACACCATTATTAATCAGCCAGTGAAAAACTTTGTTCTAAACATTGGTTCTAACTCGAGGATACTTATAAAACAAGATCAAAGTAAAACCAAGAGGAGAAAAAAGAAAAAAAAAACTTTTTTTGGTAAACAGCTAAAACTTCTAAGTTAAAAAAAGAAGACATAACAAAGATCATATCCAAGATATAATGGAAGAAGCTTCTTAGTGGAACAAGTCATATAAATCATTTCAAAGTTTGGAAGTGAGTTGTCATATCTACCTGTAGCCAGAAAGACACAGGAAGAAACTAAATTGTACTGAAAGTTTGAGTAGTTTTAACAAGCATAAAAGTTTGTGAAATAAAAGTTAATTAACTGACGAAACTCAGTGTTACACTTTAACAAGCATGGCTGCCATGAAAAAACACACAATAAATCTGAATTTATTAAACACAAATATACTAATTTATCTTCCCTGACAAAGTGAAACATATGATACGAAACTTGTTAGCTGTATTTTCAATGCTCACCCAGAGTACCGTACAATTAAAAAAAAAAAGCAGTAATAAACCCAAAGTTCATCTAAAACAGCACTTATAATAAATTATCAACCCAAAGTTCATCTAAAACTTATAATAAATTATCATGTTACAAGTGAGCCCCAATTTTAACTTCTTATTCAGACTAGCATACAATAAGAAAAGTTGTCTGGTTATGTTTAAATTTTGGCATGCCATTTTAATTAAGGTAGAAGATTTTATATTGGAAAGAAACTTTACGAAACAAAGATTACGACAATAAAAGACTGCAACTTGGTGTTAGTGAGAAAACTACAGTAAGTGGAACAAGTTAACAGAAGGCTTGTGACCAGTTTTGATACATTACAGTAAGTGGAACAAGTTAACAGAAGGCTTGTGACCAGTTTTGATACATTACAGTAAGCGGAACAAGTTAACAGAAGGCTTGTGACCAGTTTTGATACATTACAGTAAGCAGAACAAGTTAACAGAAGGCTTGTGACCAGTTTCGATACATTACAGTAAGCGGAACAAGTTAACAGAAGGCTTGTGACCAGTTTCGATACATTACAGTAAGCGGAACAAGTTAACAGAAGGCTTATGACCAGTTTCGATACATTACAGTAAGCAGAACAAGTTAACAGAAGGCTTATGACCAGTTTCGATACATTACAGTAAGCAGAACAAGTTAACAGAAGGCTTATGACCAGTTTCGATACATTACAGTAAGCAGAACAAGTTAACAGAAGGCTTATGACCAGTTTCGATACATTACAGTAAGCAGAACAAGTTAACAGAAGGCTTATGACCAGTTTCGATACATTACAGTAAGTGGAACAAGTTAACAGAACATGGTTAAGAAATGACTTTATTCAACATATGTAACCACAAAGGTTCGTACAGTTTCGTGTATAAAAGCATTCTTTTTGTTGGTGGTAGTAACACAAACTGACAACAAACATTAACTCCTTCCATCTGGATGCACAAGTGTCCAGTTGTACAAAGTTGAAAACTGACAGAAAATATTATGAGTAGATGAATGGTAACATCCTTATTTAAATAAATCAAGAGGAAATAGTACAGATAATATGATTCAATTGTCCATTCTGGCATGTGGATGTGTTTGTATCATGGACAACTTTCTTAAAACAATGACATCCTTCCTTGCAACATGGGTGTGTTTGCATCACGGACAACTTTCTTAAAACAATGATGTCCTTCCTTGCAACATGGGTGTGTTTGCATCACGGACAACTTTCTTAAAACAATGATGTCCTTCCTTGCAACATGGGTGTGTTTGCATCACGGACAACTTTCTTAAAACAATGATGTCCTTCCTTGCAACATGGGTGTGTTTGCATCACGGACAACTTTCTTAAAACAATGACATCCTTCCTTGCAACATGGGTGTGTTTGCATCACGGACAACTTTCTTAAAACAGTGATGTCCTTCCTTGCAACATGGGTGTGTTTGCATCACGGACAACTTTCTTAAAACAATGACGTCCTTCCTTGCAACATGGGTGTGTTTGCATCACGGACAATTATTCTAAAACAGTTTGGTGTGAATCTTTCCTTGGTAATAGTAACAAATGGTATAAAAACAAGACAGTAACTTGATGGTTACATGCAATTAATATTACAAAAATTAACTTAAGTAAAAACCCTTTAAAAAATGTACTAAACCAAGAAGAAAGTAACCAGAAAACTACTATTTACTGATGATTTCTGGGTAATAAAAGAATCCAGTACTAACCTCCCACCAAAGAAGCCAGAAATGCTCCACACAAAAGAGATGACACAACCAATTCTTGCCAGATACAGTTGAGTTGAAATTCCAATTTGAGCTGTAACAGTGCCCCAGATATGATACCTGGTTAACAAACAAGCCTAACTATAAAATTCAAGGAAAGTTTTACTTCATACCTCACTACACTTTAATTGTACAACATAAAATGTGAAATACTATAACACATGAAAAACACGTACATCAAACTATGTATACCCACATAATATCGCACCACACACATTTCTGTATAACATCACAATACATACATGTTTTTGAGTTATTTGGATTCAAGATTCCTCACAGCTGTTATGAATAGAACCTGCTTCCTACTTTCACTGTCACATTTAAAGACAGGCAACACTCCCAGTTCTAAGTTTTATTTAGAGACACAGAGCTACGTAAAACAAACCGAGGCACTACAATTACTTTAGAAAATCATACCAGCATAAGTTTATTTTCAGACATAATTACTTGAAATACATTGTTTTGATTGTCACTGTATAAAACATTCTTGTCATTATTGAAAGTTTATCTACAATACTTGTGTATTTTTTGAAGGCCAAACACAATTCTGATGTATGTTTCCATGGCAATGCTCTGTCACGTCTGTGAAAGACTTCATCTTTATTTCTAAGAAATCTTCACATAAACAGAGATTAAAATCAACTGCAAATAATATTCAGGTATCAAACATCAATTTTTAATGACATTGCTTTCTTATCATCAACTCAAAAGCATACAACAAGAGTGTAACCGTCATCCAAGTTTCGATTTTCTCATTTGTTTTAAAGATATATCTTCCTCAGTTTATAAAAGTTACTCTTAAGTCATAATTAATATCTGCCTCACCTCCTGTAAGGATCTTAAACTGAATTAATTTGTGGAGAGTCAGTATTTTTGTAACCCAAGAATTTTTTTGCACCCAAGATGCTGGCCTTCATGGAAACCAAACTCACAATCCTTAAATTATTGGTAGAAAGTCTTAACCACCACCACACAGAGTTGAGACCCGTTAGTTCTAATTAATACAGTTTATTTTTTATTGAAGTTCTTACTGATCAATTGGTTACAAAATTCAAGAAACTTTAATGTAACTGGTTTAAATATCTTTTACATAATAATAAACTATTAAAAAATATGTAACTTATGTGAGAAGTTAACACACACTTTGTTGTAACAGTTGATAAGTATGTGTTGAATTTCTATTTCAGTTAATACATTCAGATTTCAAGAAATGTTTTGGCATAAATTACAACTTCTAGCTGTTCCTCTTAAAGTTTTTTAATATCACATTCTTAATATCACAATACTAGTGGAAGGATTCATTCAGAGTAATCTGTTTTGTGTGTGCATGTCTATGTATGTTCTTCATTAATAAAACATTCTAAAAACATCATACATCAATTAAGAATAATTACATGCACGTGTAACTCAAGATACTTTACCAATGTCATATCCAAACATCACTCCTCCGACAGACGCAGTGACAGCAGCTAAAAGCAGAAACTTCTGAGGCATTTTAGAGAGTCCGCTACTTTTGTCACGAACGTCTCGGCTTGTGGTAACAAAGTGATTTGGCAAATCCTCTGTTGATAAGTGTTTGGGAAAACGGCAATTTGAGAATAATGTTGCTATAAATGTGTTAATATTATTGATAAAAACCTTCCTCATGTACAATTTGAAATGTTTTAATTACGAATTTCTTACACTGGAGTATACAAAAATCAAATGGAAGAACAGCACTTTAACAAAAGAAAGGACAACACAGAATCCCGAAAACACATTTTCCTGACGTATATCTACATGTAGATGGATTTTTGAACACAAATTTATAAAGTTTACTTTTTACAGCTCACTCAGAAATAGACTTCACAAAAATAAATTCATATGGGGTTAGTTTGTGATGCTGAAAACAAAACAATGTTATATTGAAACTCCAAATACACAAGTGTACCTATTTGATACGTCAAATTCCAACACATTTTACTATAAGATTTAAGTTTTAATATAAAATGAAGATTTATATTTATAAAAAGGCTGGAATGGCATTTACAAATCTTCAGTTGAATTTTAACATAAAAACAAACTGTCCCACTAGGAGTACTGTCTCATGAGTTAGTAGATTGCAATGTAAACCTATATGGAATACATTGTACTATATTTCAGGTGTATTGACCAGTAGAATAAAACAAAATAGATCTCAGTACAGATGTATTACTGACCAAGGTAAGAAAGACATGTCAAGAGTAACTATCAGTCAGGATACATCTCAGTACAGATTCAAGTCATTAGAATGACATAGACCTGTCGAAGTAAAATATTGCAATCCATTATACAATACTTAACTTGCATATGAAGCCCCTGTAATTCAATACGCACCCTGCTACCAGCGTATGTGGCCCCTGCAATTCAATAACGCACCCTGCTACCAGCTTATGTGGCCCCTGCAATTCAATAACGCACCCTGCTACCAGCTTATGTGGCCCCTGCAATTCAATAACGCACCCTGCTACCAGCTTATGTGGCCCCTGCAATTCAATAACGCACCCTGCTACCAGCTTATGTGGCCCCTGCAATTCAATAACGCACCCTGCTACCAGCTTATGTGGCCCCTGCAATTCAATAACGCACCCTGCTACCAGCGTATGTGGCCCCTGCAATTCAATAACGCACCCTGCTACCAGCGTATGTGGCCCCTGCAATTCAATAACGCACCCTGCTACCAGCGTATGTGGCCCCTGCAATTCAATAACGCACCCTGCTACCAGCGTATGTGGCCCCTGCAATTCAATAACGCACCCTGCTACCAGCGTATGTGGCCCCTGCAATTCAATAACGCACCCTGCTACCAGCGTATGTGGCCCCTGCAATTCAATAACGCACCCTGCTACCAGCGTATGTGGCCCCTGCAATTCAATAACGCACCCTGCTACCAGCGTATGTGGCCCCTGCAATTCAATAACGCACCCTGCTACCAGCGTATGTGGCCCCTGCAATTCAATAACGCACCCTGCTACCAGCGTATGTGGCCCCTGCAATTCAATAACGCACCCTGCTACCAGCGTATGTGGCCCCTACAATTCAATAACGCACCCTGCTACCAGCTTATGTGGCCCCTGCAATTCAATAACGCACCCTGCTACCAGCGTATGTGGCCCTTGTAATTCAATAACGCACCCTGCTACCAGCGTATGTGGCCCTTGTAATTCAATAACGCACCCTGCTACCAGCGTATGTGGCCCTTGTAATTCAATACACACCCTGCTACCAGCGTATGTGGCCCCTGCAATTCAATAACACACCCTGCTACCAGCATATGTGGCCCCTGTAATTCAATACACACCCTGCTACCAGCATATGTGGCCCTTCAGCTTGATAAAGCAAGAATTTGTGATGATGAGTGCATAACATATTTCATTGGATACAAACTAAACTTCTGCTGCATTTTAACCAGATGATACCAGTTGTATAACACACAAGGAAAAAAAAACACCCATCAAGTTGTTTTAGAATTATAGTGAAAACCATCTGGCAAGAATCACCTAGTGGTGGCATGTAACAACCTGTACTCTGAACCCTCGTTGTTATGCTAAAACACTTGAAAACAGCCAGCCACTCCTTCTATTCATGGCATATCACAAGTGAATAGCATTCTTGATGTGGTAAACATGTGTGAAACATTAAAATATATATATTCATGATCATTATTGTCTTGTTTATTTTTCCACCAATTTTGTACTTTGTTTTAATGTTCAGTTTTGAATAATCAGTTTCATTCCACCTGCTGAGAAACCAAGTAACATGTTTGAACTAGAATCAAGTCCTAAATATTCTTAGTTCAAATGTCTACATTTACACAGAGTGTGTGGAAATAAACAGAAGGAAAATAATTTGTTAAAACAAAAATAAATTACTTTTACTTGTGGATCACAAAATCCTAGTTTTCTACAAAGATATCTTTAAACTGTGTTATTAAAATATAAATTATTTATCTCCATTTTTCCTCAGTAGAAACAAACATACTGATCAGATACTAGTAAGTAGTTTTTATTACAAAAACAGAATATACACAAATGATTGACTCAAATATCACCTTAAAAGGTTGTACTAACTTCAAAACTTATATTCACAATTTATTTTCAAAACAGGTTTTAGAGATAGAGGTTACACAGGTTACAAATATCAGAGCAATAATGAATACATTAATTCTCCACTTCAAAGAGCAAGGTGAAAACGAAACGCCCGGTCTCATCACCTCCACTTCAAACTTGAAGAATGTTTTCAATGTTTTAATGTGATTAAAAACTCCACTTTTTGTTAGAAACGTGTTTAAGACAGAAACTTAAGATCTCTCAGTGTCGTATTTTGTAACCTGTACGTTTGCAATTATTGTACTGTATTTGTCAAAATATTAATAAACTTTCAATAGAAGTAAACAGAAAGGTGATAGTTTATTTTAACTTATATATCACAGTTTTCAACACACTGTACAAACAGTCAGTCATGCGTTAAGTACTACATCAATACACCTTACAACTGTAAGTCATACATTAAGTACTACATCAATACACCTTACAACGGTTAGTTATACATCAAGTACTACATTATTTTCTTACTGAAGGAAAAACCAATAATAGTATTCTTTACCTGGTAAATCTTCATCACTGTTCCCTTCTTCCATTCTGATAACCATTACCTGCTACATAATTCTTGTCTTGAAATATATGTGAAAAACAACAGAGAACTTATTTGGTTATATTTTGGAAAAGACCCAAAGCATACAACTCCAAGTTGTATTAGTTGTTTGTGTTACATGACAGCCAAGTACTTGATACATTATAACGCCAAGAATCAGTGAAACCTTTGTTTGTAATATTAAAAGTAAAAACAAAGAAAATCTAAATGAAAAATCTTTCTTTAGAGCTAATCGTGTTCTCTCAAAATGTCTTACTTTATCTGTATTTTCAAGATGGCTGGTGTGGGTATTCACACTTTAATTAATGAACGGGTGGTTGGTTGATTTAGTGTTTTATGGCACAAAGCAGATAATTTCTCTGCACCAAACATCCAGTAAAAAGTTACAATTAAAGTAAAATTATTAAAATTCATAAAAGGAAATTAAGTTAAAAAAACAAAGTTTAAAACAAATAGTATGAAACCAATGTTTACATCTAGTCTAGAACGTCAAGAGAAAAACTACAGTAATTCAAGTTGTAAAGGACTTTCTGTAGCGTGACTGTAAGTACAAAAAGCACCATCAGTCACCTGAAGTTGGTCTTTCCAGTCCTAATTGACTTAATGTTTCTGATTTCAAACTGAACTAGAACTGATTTTTAAAAGGGAACCAAATTAAAGAAGGTCTAATGTGCATATTAAACAACTAAAAACATTACCAAGGTGGGCAGTGTCACCATCACCAATAACACTGTCTAATGTCACAGATAAACCTGGGGACAAAACATGTTTAAAATGGTGCTGTCGTTGAAAGTCATAACGACGGCAAGACGGTAAAATATGTCTCATTGTGATCTGAGTGTTACACACTGGTACATCAGTTCCTGATAAAAGAAAACGATGAGTTAAAAAACCGTGACCAATACGTAGTATAATTAGGACAACTTCCTCTTTCCAATCGTTATGGAAAACAAGATGGCCAAAGTCCAATATAGAGTTTTATTTGGAAAACCTTGTTTCACCTGTTGCTTACTCCGAGTCAACTACCAGCTGGCACATAGCTAAGCCCTGAATACAGGACCACAGTCCGTGTATGGAACAGGTACAACAGTGATAGCACCAGAACAGATAGATTTAGCTGTAGTTTCAGGTGTAGCTAAGCCCTGAATACAGGACCACAGTCCGTGTATGGAACAGGTACAACAGTGATAGTACCAGAACAGACAGACTTAGCTGTAGTTTCAGGTGTAGCTAAGCCCTGAATACAGGACCACAGTCAGTGTATGGAACAGGTACAACAGTGATAGCACCAGAACAGATAGATTTAGCTGTAGTTTCAGGTGTAGCTAAGCCCTGAATACAGGACCACAGTCCGTGTATGGAACAGGTACAACAGTGATAGTACCAGAACAGACAGACTTAGCTGTAGTTTCAGGTGTAGCTAAGCCCTGAATACAGGACCACAGTCCGTGTATGGAACAGGTACAACAGTGATGGTACCAGAACAGACTTAGCTGTAGTTTCAGGTGTAGCTAAGCCCTGAATACAGGACCACAGTCAGTGTATGGAACAGGTACAACAGTGATAGTACCAAAACAGATAGATTTAGCTGTAGTTTCAGGTGTAGCTAAGCCCTGAATACAGGACCACAGTCCATGTATGGAACAGGTACAACAGTGATAGTACCAGAACAGATAGATTTAGCTGCCATGTCTGCAAGCTCATTTCCACAAATACCAACGTGGCCTGGTACCCAGAAAAACTGGATAGAAGAAAAACAGGCCAGTTGGTTTTGAATATCTACAGAACAGAGTGTGAACCAACGAGAAGCAATTCCAGGGCCAGTAGAGAACTAAGCGAGTCAGTATAAATAGCACATTTTGAGTACAGCTTAGCTTCTATGTGATCCAGGACAAGAGAAATGGTGTACAGTTCAGCAATAAACAAAGAAACTATAGAGGGGATTCTGCGTGCAACCAATGAACCGCAACAAACCATGGCAGAGCCCACAGAGTCACCCGATTTTGAATCATCTATGTAAGTAGGAATGGAAGGATAGTTTGAAAGATGTTCAGTAAATAACACACAGTATTTCCAAACAGGAGTGTCTGCTTTTATCAAATGACTTAAAGACAGGTCACATTTGGGGACTGTATGAAACCATCGTGGAATGGGCTCACCAGTGGGTACAGCAATGTTATCCACGAACAGACCCAATTTATCCAACTGCACCTGGATATGAAGGCCAGAAGGAGCAATGGCAGACATTCTGTTCTGAAAAACTATGCTCCACCAAGGAAGAAAAAAACAACACCAGGTGGGATGCTTTGGTACGGAACAAAGTTTTGAAGCATATAGTAAAGACAGTTGCAAATGGCAGAGGTACAAAGAAGGTTTATGAGACTATGTATAAGCTCTGTACTGGAGAAGTGCAGAAAGCTCCAGTGCAGAGCTGATGTCCTTGAATGATGAAGAGGGTCCAGCATCTTTAAGGCCAACAGTCTGGCAGAACCATAGACCAGTGATCCATAGTTGAGTTTCGATCGAATAAGAGCAGGATATATCTTTTGCAAAGAAGGTTGAGGACATGGAGGATATTCAGTGCTCTTGTACATTTGACCCATAACTGCTTAATGTGTGGTATAAAGATCAGCTTACAGTCAAAGATAAGCCCCAACAGCTTTGTCTCAGAGACCACAGGCAGCACAACTTCACTGATACGGAATTCAGGATTAGGGTGAATATCCCATTTGCCACAAAAGTACAACAGTTTCAGAGAGAGAGAAGTTAAAGCCATTTGCTGTGGTCCTCTTCAGTTAATGATTGAGGGCAGTCTGTAGCTGCATCTCAATATACCTCATGTGCAACAACTGACATAAGATGTGAAAGTCATTGATATGCAGCCTGTTTGCAGCAGTGAGAGGGAGTTGTTCAGTGATGGTATTAATTTTTAATACCGAAGAGTGTGACACTCAGAACACAGCACTGAGGGACTCCACGTTCCTACAGAAAAGAACGGGAAAGTGTTGAACCCACATGAACTTGGAATCTCCTGCCCATTAAAAATTTAATAAAAATGGGCAAATGGCTATGTAACCCATGAAGAACAAAAAACTTTTCATTTATTTGAAGAATGGTTCTTTTGGAGGCCCAGATCTGTCTGCATTCCCACTATAGCTGTGGAATGAAGTGCAGCAACATACGTCCGAGATGAGGTGGTGGACAGCAACTTTCGAGCCTCAGGACGCACTACAATGTCAAACAAGGACACTGTAGAAATGCCAGGGTTTTGTGTGCACTAGACCCAAACACCAGCATCAGATACAATGTCCACAATACCTGATGAGTACATTCAACACTGATACTTGGTTGACTCTAGCCCAAGTGGACCAGCCAATTGATTCAAGGGAAGCCACCCCAAGACCACCCGTCTAAAGAAATTAAAGGCCAAAGTGATGCGTTATGGTTGGACCCCTCAACCACCAGGATCCTCTCCTCCCCTTCATGGGTCACCACGCAGAGCAAACATGTGGGTGGACGTTTAAATCCCAGTGGAGGTAAACTGAACGAACAAAACCTTTACGGGGAGGTCCCCTCACCATGTACAGGAATCCACACTGAAGGTACAGAACATTCTGACCTACTCGGGTCATCTTCAGGTTATGTTCAAAATGTCGTTTTAATTAAAGCTATCTTGAAAATACATTTTTTACTTAAGTGGGTTTCTCGTCATCATGATCTTGCTTTATCCTTTGTCTTACCCTTCAGAATTTACAGTTAAACACTTTATCTGTAGTCCCAACTTTCAGGATTTAAACTTACTTTATCTGTTTTCCAGACA
Source organism: Carcinoscorpius rotundicauda (assembly GCA_011833715.1). Lineage (NCBI taxonomy): Eukaryota > Metazoa > Arthropoda > Merostomata > Xiphosura > Limulidae > Carcinoscorpius > Carcinoscorpius rotundicauda. Next base: position 132,880,469 of record CM022394.1, read on the forward strand.
TTACTGTCACCAAAAAAATGTTTAAAGATAAAATATTTCATTGATTGACATTTCTGAGACACAAGTATTACTCAGTCAGTTTGGTACTACTTTTGTATTACAAAACTTACACTTGTATTGAAGTAATAAATAATTTATGCACATAACTGTGCAGGAAAAATATATTAACATTAACTTTTCAATATTTTCTTATATATAAAACTGACAAAAATGCATATTTAATTTGCTACTATCAATTTACATTACAGTAACAGATCTAGGTTGATGTAGAAAACTAGGTAAATTTTCTTGTTGTATGTCTAAATGGAGCATACAGTTCAAACAGGTCAATGAACTTGGGTGTAAAACAGTAAGGTGTTATACTCAGGATTGGGAAATCATACATTCAGCTGTGTATACAAAAAAACACCACTTTAAATAATAAAATTTCTCTATCCCTTTCTTAGAAATTTAAACTTATGTTGGTAACTTAGTGATAACAACCATCTTTTCGACACCAAACGTTAGATGTTAAGTGTATCATGGCCACTGAGCCAAGCTATTTTGTCAAAACTTTTACTGTTATGAACCCATGTCAGGTACTTTTATTCATTCAGTTTTGATTTGGTTACTTAGAAATTAACAAAACTACAACATACAGTATACAAATACAAATGTATAAAGTTTCTGTATACATACTTGTAATTATACAGTGTCACACCATTCAAAATAGTGTTGTTTGGTTCAAAATATTAACGTTTTCATCAAGATCCATGAAGTTATTTTAATCAATCATATCAGAGAAAACTTAACTTGTAATCTAGATGTTTGGATGGTCTTATGGTAGAACATACAACCATTCACACAAAACTTAAGATGAAGGTCAGTTTGCTTAAAATTCTTCAACTAAATATGGATTAAAATAAGTTAGTTTACTTGACTTTTTGGAAGACAACAATGAATTAAAAATTTGTGATGAGAAATCCACTTAAGGTAAGATTTTATCTCAAGACTGTTAGTGTGGGTATCAAAACTTAAAAGTACAGGAGTAACTTTTTGACCTCCTTGGGTCGTCTTCAGTTTTACTACCCCTACCAGCCATCTTGAGATAAAACAGATTACAGCTGAATATCATACATTTTTATGTTTGAATGACAGAAGGAGGGCCAACATTTGTTTGAAAAAATATGCCTTTAGATAACATTTTATTGTAGATGAAAATTCCTGAATACCTAATAAACTGCATTTACATGATTCAAAATGAATTAACTTTCCTCCAATGTTACGTTGGGTATTGCATCCAATTCAAATTAATATTTGTTACAACATATTATGTCATAACATAAAGATAACACTGAACTATTTAGTTTTCTGTGGTTGTCCTTACACATCTACCCTTTAGAAAAAGTAGTAATTTAAAATCATTCTTAGTTTGCAGGAAGTTTTCACTTTCCCTCTTAAACTTCTATGAAATAATAGTTTTGGCCTCCATTACTTGAGAAATTACTCCATAAGCCAATCATTATGTTACAGAACTAATGATGTCTTAACCGGAGTCAGGCCTGTGTTATTCCAATCTAAAACAGCCTGGTCTTGTCCCATTATCATTAGAATAAACAAATCAGAAGTCTCTATCACGTTATCCTTTGAACAACCTGGTAACTTCATAAAGGTCATCTTTAACTATCTGTTCTCGAGAGAAAATAAACCGAGGATTTTAATCTAGTCCCACGAGATAATTTTCATCCCAAGAATTATCTAGCACTACTTTTATAAACCTCTTCTTACCAATATCCTTTCTTAGATAAAGAGACAACACAGTATTCCAAGTGAGGCCTATATAGTAATCTATATAAAGAAAATTACCTCAACCGAAATGTAAGTAATGTGTTTATTATAAATACGTCCTACATCTCTGCTAGCTTTACTCCCAGTAACAGAACTGAGTGGTTTCAGTGACTTATGCCATGATTTTCACCACTCAAACTGGGTATGTTACCCTCTACGTTAAACATACGATCTAAAACATAGTTAGAGATCATTTAAAAAAAAAATCAGATTAAACATTGGCTCAAGTTATTCTGCAATACCTCAACCAGCTAGAAATACCCAAATACTTCAATGACATAACCAAACTACTAATATAACAACTGTGCTACAATACAACACCTAACGTGTTCCACACGATTCTGCCGAGACGCCATTAACATGCACGCACTTCACTTGTCTTTCACAAACACCTAAATACATAATTTTTAGTTAGTTCTACCCGTGTGATTTAATTAATATTTTTTGAAAATCTAAGTACATCAAGTCCACACTGGCTTTATTTACAGTTTTTCAGTGTTTCCACAATCCACCAAGAGATATATAACATTAATAACATCTAAATAATTTAAGCCAATTTCAATTTTTCCCCCACAGAACACTCAATTTAAGAAATAATTTTAGTATTTTCCATCGTGAAAACAGAACAGAACATACACAAAAACAACAATAAATTTATTATAAAGATAAAATTAATCATCCAATAACGGCTATCAGAACAGCAACTAGAATTCTTCAATAAAACTTTAAACTTTGCGATAGATTACTAACAATTACTCCTAATTATGACTGACAGACAAAACAAAAACTTTTTATAACGTCAGTATCCTGGATTATCAGTTGAGTATCCTCAATGATAACAAAGTTTTTGATCTTTATCCCCAAAAATTTTACGTTATGACGAATTTTTCACGAGTAAAGTTTCATATACCACAACCTTATTATCTACCACATTTGGCCAATTTATTTATTAATATTTAAGAAATTTAATATTACATAGTTAATCTATTTAACAGAAATATTATTAATATAATTTATAAATAACCAAAATTTAACAAGTATAATTCATCTATAGTACTTTTAAAACGTTTAAAGTAAACTAGTAAGTGAACACGTAATTAATTTCTGTTATATGCCCTCTTCAAATTTATGCGACGGCCCATTGAAAATACAAATTTCTCCAAATATTTATGATAAATATTATAATAATATCTACAAAATACATTCCTATCGTAAATATAAACTTACCAATACATTTTTCAAGTTTTCGTAACTAAACACGAAGTATGAAACACGTGAACCACTTACTCCGAAATAACGTGGGGGTACCGTCGCACACATGACTCTAATTTGAAGAAAACCTGCACCAATACTGCGTGTGCGCAGAAAACGTCACAATCAGTGATGTCGAGAAACCCTCTTGTTGATGACGATGACCGAAGAAGGTCGAAACGTTGTTCGCTCTTCTATTTGAAGTGTTTTCTGAGCCCAAAAGAGCCGTTTTTTGCATATAAATCGTCACAATGTTTAGATGGCATGACTTGTGGGTTTGAAGCTAGTTGCTATTTGAAAATGGAAAATCATTCCTGATTTTGTATTCTCAAGACGGCTGGTACGGGTATTAAAACTTTAATTAAAAAAAAAGTACAGACCAACGTTTCGCCTTCCTTAGGTTAACGAAGACAGTTTGCAACTGTCCTGATTTTATACAAACGAAACAACAAGAGTTCAAGAGTTTCCAATGTGTGTTTTTTTTATATAGCAAAGTCAGTCACATCAGATTATCGGCTGAGACCACCGAGCCCAATTTTTTTCCCATTAATAATGGACACGGTAGTACGAGTTTTCTATTTCTAAATAGCAATGTAACTCTCTCCACAATTTTTCGTTCAATGAAGGTAGATAGCAGCACCAGTATGACAGATGATGCAATGTTGAATAAAAAAGTCAACCATCTAACGCCCCACTGAAGTTTGTGCACTGTATTTTTGTAAGTATATAAACTTTGTTCTTTTTATCAAACATCGTGTCTGGTTTCTTTATTTTTTTAGCTCTATCTTAACCAACTTTTTTGCATGCCAACCCTTCTGTTACGAGTTTGGTTTGATTTATTTTGAATTTCAGGTAAAACTACACGAGGGCTATCTGCGCTAACCGTACCTAATTTTGCAGTGTAACACTAGAGAGAAGGCAGCTAGTTATCACCACACACCGCCAACTCTTGAGCTACTCTTTTACCAACGAATAGTGGGATTGACCGTACCATTGAAACTCCCACACGGCTGAAAAGGGCGAGCATGTTTGGTATGACGGGGATTCAAACAAGTCGAGTGCCTTTATCATCTGATCATGCCAGGCCTTGACCGTTACGAGACTGGCCTAACTGTGGAAATCTGTTTATTCTAATAAAATCGCAGTTTACAAATAAATAATTAAATTTGCTTTTAGGGCCCAGCATGGCAAAGCGTGTTAAGGCGTAATCCGAGGGTCAAGGGTTCGAATCCCGGTCGCACCAAACATGCTCGCCCTCCCAGCCGTGGGGGCATTATAATGTTACAGTCAATCCCACTATTCGTTGGTAAAAGAGTAGCCCAAAGAGTTGGCGATGGGTGACGATGACTAGCTGCCTTCGTTCTAGTCTTACACTGCTAAATTGGGGACAGCTAGCGCAGACTGAGTTTGCTTGTTTACTGTCAGATACAAATCTACACAATGGTATATTTCTACTGTGTTCACTACAAGTATCGATAACAAATTTTTAGCGTTCTCAGACTTCCAAATTGGAGATGTGTCGATTAAAAAGGAATATCTTCTGGAAACAAACTTGTTTTATTTTGTTTTCAATATCCGAAGCTTATTGATAAAGTTTAACTTTAATCATTCCATTGACATATACAACAGGAGAGGACTGGAGGGACTTCTCCGGAACCCCCAATCTTTGCGATGTAAAACAGTTAGGCTTAAGAAATTATAGTGCAGCTTCTAATGAGCTATGATATTTAACGTCTTTCATACAATCTACGTTTTCTGATGAGGTATTATCATTTTTAGCTTGAAATAATATATTACCATAACTTCCGTAACATTAGCATGCTTTGCATGTCAATTGTACTTCGTATATATGTGTTGGTGTTACGTTTTTTATTGCGGACTGAACGCAACAGAAAGACACAGATAGCAGCTTGTATAATTTATTATAATTATCTACTTATGTGATAGACACAAAATAAATTATCCAATGGCAATAACAGATATCCAATTTCAACCATCAAAAACCACTTACAATACAAAAAAGTACTGGCCTGTGCTTAATAATATGATCCAGGATAAGTGTCCAAATCCGAAATCCAAAGTTCTAATCTAGGCGTTGAATTCAGTTCCACGGAAAAATTTTCGAAGTTTGAATGGGGAATTTCAAACAAAAATTCACAGTCCAATTCGTATTGACTTTCGATATAATCCGTAATCCGACTGAATTGTAAAGGTTGACGGAATAAAATTTTTCACCGCTTTAGTCGATCTAGCTCTGTTCACAAATTCAGTTTAAACGTTCTCAAACAAGACAAAGTTCTTGATCCGAATAAAATGGATAATTTACTTTTTGATCCGAGTAAAAGTGGATGATTTCCCTCGCATTGCCGACTGTTTATATACTATATCGCGTAACTTCCCAGAATTCCACGTTACAAACACCAGGCCAATACAAGTGATCAATCTATTTAGTTTTAAAAATTTCTAAATGAATTTTAATTAATTCTAAAATGTTATTTTAAATTTCACCGATTTAAACCTCGAAACAATAATATAAATATAGAATTATAAATAATAAATATGGGAATTCAAATACGACATTACATTATATTTACATAACATATGCATGATATTTACATGACATTTACATAACACTCTCGACAACATTTACATGATATTTACATAACAGTTGGCTTTCAATTTCACAAGTTAGAACCGCTATTTCAAAGGTTCTGCGTGCAGTCTTGATCGATAATTACCGTACAGGAAAACAGAAATAAATTTTAATTTTCAAATGTAATAACTATTTCAGCAGTTTTAAGCTGTAACATTGATAACAGATAAACGATTGTTTATAAGGTTTGTGGTATGTTTTGTTTTTGAATTTCGCGCAAAGTTACACGAGGGCTATCTGCACTAGCGTCTCTAATTTAATTTAGCAGTGCGAGACTAGAGAGAAGGCAGCTGGTCATCACCACCCACCTCCAACTCTGGGCTACTCTTTTACCAACGAATAGTGGGATTGGGCGACACATTATGACGTCCCCACGGCTAAAAGGGCAAGCATGTTTTGGGCGACAAGGATTCGAACCCACGACCCTCAGAGTACAAGTCGAACGCCTTAACCCACCTGGGCATGCCGGGCCCGTTTGTGGTAAACAATTTTTTTTTTTACTTGTAATGAATAAAACTTGTTAATCTTTATATAATTTACTTTACGACGGTTTATCTTAAAAACAGGCATAAGTCTTAAGAATTTGCAATCCTCCTCCTAAAAAAGCGAATGACTTATCGTGGCTGTCATATTACAGTCCGTCTGAGGAGTTCCGATATCGAACGAAAGGCTTCGTTTGTCGGATAGAGTATGGTTAACATATTATTATAAACCCTTCTTCATTTTCATTTGGAAGTAACCACTAATAATATGTGTAAAGAACTTTAAAATATAAAACTAATTGTAATTTGTGGTCTGATTTTTTTTTATTTCGCGCACAGCTACGCGAGGGCTATAGTGGGATTGACCGTCACATTATAACGCCCCACGGCCGATAGGGCAAGCATGTTTGGTGAGACGGGGATTCGAATCCGCGACCGTCAGATTACGTGTCGAACGGCTTAAGCCATCTGGCCGAGCCGGGCCCACACCATTGGGAAAACTAACCCTAGTATTCCAGTCGTTATATTTAGTCAGTCTCTAATCGTTGCATCAAAGACATAGGTGTCTTTGAATTATTTGAGTTTAAGAGAAGTAGTGTAATCAAATCATTATTTGGAAGAGAAGTTTACTCATACTTCTAATACTTCGCCATTTCTGCTAAATCATATTAGTAAATGTGTATATGCGAGAAGGTAGGAAATAACACGTGTCATACTATAGCACAGAAATAAGGATACTCCTTTACTGATGGCCCCCCAGTGGCTCAGCGGTATGTCTGCGGACTTACACGCTAAACTCCGGGTTTCGATACTCGTGGTGGGCAGAGCACAGATAGCCCATTGTGTAACTTTGTGCTTAATTCAAAACAACATCAACCTTTACTGATGAATTCTCTTCTCAAAAATGTAACTAGAATTTACTATTTTTTCTTGCAGTATGTTTTTTGTTTGAGTGGCTTTTTATCATCTCTTTTAATTTTAAACATGTTGCTTATCTTACAATGCTGAGAATATTAAGACAAGGAAACATATATATAGTGTTTAACAGGGAAGGAATCATCTTCAGCCAAGACAGCTTTATATTTCTAATAGGGTATTAGTCTTCTGAAGGGGTTATCTTTAGATGTAGTAGATGCAGTCACTTTTAGGAGTTTATGTTAAGGTCTGAAAAAATTTGAATGATGAGGGCTGCTGTCGAATGCTTTGTATTTATAGTATAGTTTAGTAAGTTGGTTGGGAATATTTAGTTGGACCAACAATCCCTTTTTGTCCCTAAATTATGCATATAAATGCAAATATAAATAAACTTTTTTCTGTTAGCCTTATTTGTATGGTAATATTACCCATGTATAGAAGAGGAGTGGGTGTGTTTTTCTTGTAGCAAAGCCTCATCGGGCTATCTGCCATGTCAACCAAGGGGAATCGAACCTCTAATGTTAGCGTTGTATAGCCGAAAATTATAGTTTGTTTGTTTTTGAATTTCGCGCAAAGTTACTTGAAGGCTATCTGCGCTAGTTATACCTAATTTAGCAGTGTCAGACTAAAGGGAAGGCAGCTAGTTATCACCACCCACCGCCAACTCTTGGGCTACTCTTTTACCAACGAATAGTGGGATTGAGCGTAACATTATAATGCCCTTGGGACTGAAAGGGCGAGCATGTTTGGTGTGACCGGGACAAAGGATTATGGAAGAATTAGAAAAATATGAACATTTCCAAAATATTTGTGACTTTATTTTTCAAACGTCAGATGGCACTCTTTGAAACACATGTTGCATCGAAAGTTAGCGCTGCGCTGACGATTCTTTCGGATTCGTAGTAATCTGGTAAAAACTACAAGATAAGAATGGCAGATGTGGAGATAAACCAGACTTTGGCAGAAATAAACACTAGTTTAAACGATACGGCAAAATGGAAAGTAACACCTGAAGGAATGATACTTGCATATACTAGTGTTATTGTGCTTTACATTTTAAGTGAACGTTACAAATGCTGTTAATATTTCTTCCTGGACTTGTTATTGTTGTTAAAGAGAATTAAAGAGATGGCAGGCGCTACTGTTGGACATCAGATCCAACACAAAATAACTTGTTTTTCTTATCTTAAACAGTTTCATATGTTTCACTTTTAAAATAAATTAAACTTACTGTTGGAATTTTCTCTTCATGAATAATTCTAGAATTATTAAATGTTGTTTATCTTTTCTTAATTTCACAGATAAGCGTGATTGATTGAGGTAGGTGTATAATATTTCCTACATTACGTTAGGGTAGAATTGGTTAGTATAAAGCTTGTCTAGATACAAAAAATAATGTTTTGAAACAGACCACGTCGAGTCAGAGCTGTTAATTGCTGTCACAGTCATTGTTTGTTTTCAGTTGACTGCATAAATGTTTCTCAAGCATTTTGCATGAAGTCTTTCCATTTCTTCTTGGAAATACTTGTTGTCCTCATAGCCGACAGTTCAACTAATTTAAACTGTGATATATGTGTATATACATATCAAATGGTTATAATGATAATCTTAGCTTTAGAAAAAAGAAAGATCTTTCTCCTCATGTTTCTTATGCCATCTTCAGTTTGAGATTCTCAGACAGAAATTATGGTTGTGTAGCTCTCCTTTCATTGTGTGTGACAACCAAATATATACTCTTGTTTTCATGATTATGTGCACACTGTTGAAAGTATCGAACACTGAATTGTTTAACTAGTTCCAAAGTAATCAAGTGTATAATATAGTCAGAATTAAGAACAACAGTCGTGTAATTGTTTTCATTTGATTACATTTGTGCTCTTTACTTACACAGCCTCAACCAAACAAACTTAAGTTTGTGTTTTGAAGGAACAGTTGTGTACAACTTTGAAATCGATATTTAAAATTGTTATCTATTGTTTTTTCTTGAATTGTATGTTTTCAGATCATATTAGGTGACTGAAAGAATACTTGAAATTATTTTTACTGCAACAAGAAATTGAGAACAAAATTGTGTTTTGTTTAGTGTGTGTGGTGATGTGAGACTTAACTCTTAAAATCTGTAAATTAAGCATTTGAACATCCTTTATCAGGAAATTTGAAAGTATTTATTAACCCAAAAATTAAATTCAAACTGATTCTTTTTCCTGCTTTCATTTCTGTTTCTACTGAAAGTTTAAATCTATTTAAACCTTTTATAGGAATCTGGTCAAAAACCAGACACCATGACCGACAAAGATGCTGCCATATTTCCACTGATTGCAAGTTGTGCTCTCTTGGGGATTTATGTGTTCTTTAAGGTAAGACTAGATTTTGGTGATTTTTTTGATGTACATGTTTGTTTGTGTAAATTTTAATGCACACCATTTTTACAATGATTAATGAAAGTAACTATCAGAATAATATATTATATAATATATTATAATAATAATATAGTTTATGTGGGGGTTTTTTATACAACATTCTGATACTTTTAAAAAGAAAACATTGTTTTTTTTGTTTCATTTGATTTCACTCGGCTGTGTCTCCTCATTGGTTTTAATATTAAAATTTGGTTTTCATATGAGAAATTTACACTAACACAAAAATATTCTGTATAAAATATGATTTTAATCAAATTGACATAGTTTGTGTGTTCATATTTTCCACAGATTAATATGTATTAGGGTTCCCATGAGAAAAAGTGTAAATGCCCATTAAAGGATAATAGCGATGTGCTAAAAGTTTGGAATTTTGAGCTCTGAGGTTATGATTTCTGATGGTACTAAGTGGAACTTAGTGTATAGAATGCATTTCTAAACATGTCTGAATGTTTATTGTTCTGTGATGTTTTTAATGTGTAATCAGCCTAATTATCCTGAATCTTTGAACAGTTCTGTTAATAGTGAAACTTTTTGTCAATCCAAAACCAGTTTGTCACATACATTGAAAATTTTGCTCATGACGGAGGCCTACTGTGTATGTAGATGCAGGTGTTAAGACTGATATTCCTGGATGTATTTTGAGGTACAATAGTTACCTGAGATTGTGTGTACTGTTCTTCATAAATTGGTAATAGTCTGCAGAGAGGATCTGGTTCCTAAACGAGGCCTTGAAGGTGATAGAATACGATGTTGGATTGCATTTAAAATGACACATCAACTTTAGAAACCCACAACAGTAGAATTGGAGGACATGTTTTCATGTGATTAGAGCATGGTGTGTGAAGGAATGTTTAGGCCACTTGAGTAAAAAATTTCTGTTTACTGGGTAAAAAGACAAGAGGATCAGGGGAACTTTGTGTATATTTATATAAACCCATTTATAAATAATGCACTTGTATTTCACTGCCTGGAACTTTTCTCATAAATATCTCCTTTGAATGCTTCAAACCTCTTATCATTAGAAATACCTTTGTCTGAAGAGTCTAGATTGTATTTTAATTTGTCTGTTTTTTATTTAGTGAAAGTTTTCAGTGTAACAAGTATGGAACACGGTGTCTTTGTCATCGTGTGACAATTAGCTTCAATTTCAGTTTTTTTTATTTCTGAAGTATCTTGCATAAACAAAATTTAACCTGCATGTAAATTTCTAAAAATATAAACTTCACACTGAATATACAATCTCTGTGGTCTCTCTCAACTTATTCAGGTCTAAAATACACATGCACATTTTGCTGAGTAATGTGCACTTTAAACACACATTCAGAACTTTCTGCACATTTAGATAGACTTGCTTTCATTACAACTTTGCATTTCAATAATTTAGGTTCAGTTTTACTTAAATTGACAGGAGATTTAGAAGAGTACAAAATCTCAAGAAAATTAGTGAAACAGGAAATTAGGACATCAAAAAATAAAGGTATGACCATTGAAAGGTGATAAAGGAAAGGCTAGTTACTCGATGATTGTGACATGACAGGGTTATTAAGTTTTGCTGTTTTTTCAGTTAAAACGTAATGTTTAAGTATTTCACATCTTGGACAGGCCCCTTGCTAGTACAGCAGTAAGTCTACAAACTTACAACTCTAAAATCAGGGGTTTGATTCCCCTCGGTGGGTTCAGCAGATTGCCCATGTGGCTTTGCTCTAAGAAAACACACACATCTTGAACAGTTAATAAATACAAACAAGATCAAACAAGATGATTGCATTAATTCTGAGCTGGTTAAAAAGAAACTGGGAAGTGTAAGAAAGAAGTGTTTAAGATTGTCAGGGGAACTGATACTGTTGGTGGTTATAGTGTGGACTGTGATGGACTCCACGTGTTATTTCAAAACAACTTTTTACCATGGATTTTATTTCTTGTTTTCGTAAGATTCATTTATTAACACACAAAATGTGTCCTACACTGAACGCTTGTAATGTTTTCACCCTCTGTAAATTATTATAAATGTCATTAATGTTTAATTTGTGTAGTTTTATTAAGTAAAGCTACATTGACATGAGCTTGTTTGTCATTTAAAATAAAACAGATCAACATTTAGCTATCAACACATTTCCTGCAAGAAAGCATAACTTAATAGGTGACTGATGTGCACAAAAGAATAAGGAAAATGATTTGTATGAAAACTATTGTACATGCACGGCTAGCTCTATTTCATAACTGTGTTTTAGTGGAATGAAACATTAATCTTTTTAGACAATTTTTAAATTGCAGAAAAAAGCATTAGACTTTTAAAACTGTTAGCAGTAGTACAGAATTGGTGAATGTTTCATGATGAAGTTTGGAAGATAAGTGTTTGACTTAGTGACTTTACGTCAGTACGAACAGTGTTCATTATTTGATTTCTATAAGAGAAGAATAAAATGACTTCTAATTTCATTGTTTACAGATTTTTTTGAAGGAATATGTGAATCTGATTGTCACTGCATATTTCTTTATCTTGGGAGTTCTAGCACTCACTCACATTCTGAGGTTTGTTCTGAACATTCCGTCTGTAAGTTACCACAATCTTAACTACAGCTATGGTGATAAAATAGTATTTTATCTGTTGAAGTTTTGAGAATGTTGGTTTTCAATACAGTTTATGTACAATTTAAAATTATTTTCGACATAATGTCAGAGATTTGCACCAAAGTTTTGGTAATTTTTAAACTAATTTTAAAATGATCTGAATTTTTGAAATATTTTTCTTATCTTTTTGTTATTTTAGATCATCAGGCCATCTGAGATATGATCTTTAGATAAAGAGCTACTTAGATCTGAAAAACATTAATTTTGTTTACGAACAACAACAAAAATATCACACTAAAAGTTTATGGTATGCCATCTTGTGTGTTATACACACTATTTTGTCTTATCCATTTTCTATGAACTGGCTTTACCATATTTTAATGGTTATCTAAAGTCGTGGCTTTTTATCTTACCAAATATTTTGAGTTTTTGTTATTGGATAACAATAAAATATACCAAGTAGTGTGTGATGCTAAAGTGCAGATCTGTTTGCTTTATTGAGTTTATGTAAAACAAGAGACAGAGATAAAAAAACTGGTACAGAGTCTTAGAATTGTACAGTTGTAGGATATGTATAAAATTAACACACATTTAAATAAATGTTTTAATTTCAATGTTTTTCAGCCCTTTCGTGAATAAACTCATTCCAGATGGTTTTCCAAATGAATTCTATCATCTGATTTTCACTAAAGGACAAGGAGAACAAAAAGAAGGTTTGTTATTATAGTTGAGTAGCTTTACTGTGATGAAATGTGCAGGAGACAAATGGAAGAAAATAGTAGTTACATCCATTGTTGACTATGTTTTGCTCAATGCAGTGCTCTTTAGGGCTGGATGGGATACAACAAACACTGAAGTGGTTGGAACGCTACTTACACAAGTCATTTGTTACAGTTTTTATGGTGTAGGTGCTTTTTCTGAGCTACCAAAGTACAATTATAATTTACATGTCATTAAACATTGGTGTTAGGCTTAATGTGTTTCACTCAATGCAGAGCTCTTTAGGGCTGGATGCGATACAACAAACACTGAAGTGTTTGGAACACAAGTCATTTGTTACAACGGTTTTTATGGTGTAAGTGCTGTTTCTGAGCTACCAAAGTAAGATTATAATTTACTTGTCATTAAACATTATTGTTAGGCCTAATACGTTTTTTTAAACTTTATTCTATGCCTAGTCTCTCTGTGATTGAGTGAAGTGTGTTGTAAGCAATGCATATGGTGAATACTGTCTGTTTATCCGTCTTCCTTCATTTGACTGTTATTTTGAAGAAGCATTATTAAAGAGAATGAATCCACAACATGACCATTTTTATCACCTAATGAATTTTTAGAAATTGGTGAATTAAATGAAATTTTTTAATTGTCAGACTACCAAGAATATTTAGATATGTATAAATAAATAAGTATATAATAATTATTTCACACAACATCATATTAAATGCCATTTTTTTTAGAATATGCGTGTATAAGATTGTTGATAACATGAATTCGCATCTTATGCAGTTCCAGTGTACTGTAAACTAAAGGTCCATTGAAACTATTGGATGTAGATCATTGCAAATCACAGATTTTGTTACCGTTACAGTTTCTGGTGTTAAATGAAATATTTTCCTTGTATTTAGAAGTCATCAACTACAAGTTTGACCACAAGGAACTTGTTTGTGTTGGCATTTGTTCTTTGCTGGGTGGCTGGTACCTGTGGAAGAAGGTAACATTATGTTTTTGCCTTATCCTTCAGAACATTGTATAGTACTTTTAACCAGTCTATGAATGGATTGTTGATTGTTACAATAGTATGTTACTATGACAACAGGTGTTATTTAATTACCAAATGGGATCTCTTGATAGGTATTGTTTTGTTACTTTTATTCATTGGTAGTTAGGTTAGTGTTAACAGTTAATGCTATGATAACACATTTATATTAGATCAGTATTTCTTACTTGAAATTTAAGTTGCAAGTGTTGTCAGTTCACTGTATAGCTATGTTTGACTTACAGCACTGGGTTGCTAACAACTTGTTTGGAATAGCTTTTGCTGTAAATGGTGTGGAACTTCTTCACTTAAACAGTGTGATCACTGGAACCATCTTTTAGGTGGACTCTTCATCTATGATATCTTCTGGGTAAGTAAACTTCTAGTTGGATTCTACATTCAGGGTATATAAAAATGAAATAAAAATGTGTTTTAAAGATGGCTGGTAAGTGTATAAATACATTAATTAAAATAAAATACAGAACAACATCCAGACTTTCTTAAGTTAACCTGAAAATGACCACAGAAGGATGAAATGTTATTCCTTATTTTAATGTAAGTTTTAATATCTGTATCAGCCAATCTTAGAATATATGTTATGTTTGTTATGGTAGTTCTTAGACCTTACTAATGCTTGGGGGTTAGATATAGAACCACTAGTATATGAAGTAGTAGCCACTATTAACAGAGTAAAAATAGCCCATCATTTATCTTTGTGTAAAGATAGTCCATCATGTATCTTTGTGTAAAGATAGCCCATCATGTATCTTTGTGTAAAGATAGCCCATCATGTATCTTTGTGTAAAGATAGCCCATCATGTATCTTTGTGTAAAAATAGCCCATCATGTATCTTTGTGTAAAGATAGCCCATCATGTATCTTTGTGTAAAAATAGCCCATCATGTATCTTTGTGTTTAATAACAAACAACTAAACAAATGTTTATCTATTTTTAATTGTATATTTTTCAGACATGTCTTTTTATCATTCATCACTCGTGTCAGTTTCTTCATTGACGTGTCTAGTTTCAGTTTTTTTTACATTGATGTTTTAAAGCATTCTTATACAACTACAAATGTGAGGTCATGATTGGTAAATGAATTATTTCATTTGATCAACTGTGAAAAATAATTTCTTATAGTGCAAAAAATACTAGAAGTTTCAAATTATATACTTTCAGTTAAATTTATGATTCATATCCTCCTTGTCGATCAAGTTACTTTGGCCTGGCATGGCCAAGCGTGTTAGCGCATGTGACTCATAATCTGAGGGTCAGGGTTTCGCATCCCTGTCGTGCCAAGCATGCTCGCCCTTTCAGCCGTAGGGACGTGACTATTCGTTGGTAAAAAGAGTAGCCCAAGAGTTGGCAGTGGGTGGTGATGACTAGCTGCCTTCCTTCTGGTCTTACTGCTAAATTAGGAATGGCCAGCACAGACAGCCATCAAGTAGCTTTGTGCGAAATTCAAAAACAAACAAGCAAACAATAAAATTTTTTTAACTTAATCCATATTTTTGGTGTCCTGCTGAACTAACTGTACCAAATCATCACTTCATATCCCTGTTGAACTAACTGTACCAAATCATCACTTCATGTTTCTACTGAACTAACTGTACCAAATCATCACTTCATGTTTCTACTGAACTAACTGAACCAAATCATCACTTCATATCCCTGTTGAACTAACTGTACCAAATCATCACTTCATGTTCCTGTTGAACTAACTGTACCAAATCATCACTTCATGTTCCTGTTGAACTAACTGTACCAAATCATCACTTCATGTTCCTACTGAACTAACTGTACCAAATCATCACTTCATGTACTTGTTGAACTAACTGTACCAAATCATCACTTCATATCCCTGTTGAACTAACTGTACCAAATCATCACTTCATGTTTCTACTGAACTAACTGTACCAAATCATCACTTCATGTTTCTACTGAACTAACTGAACCAAATCATCACTTCATATCCCTGTTGAACTAACTGTACCAAATCATCACTTCATGTTCCTGTTGAACTAACTGTACCAAATCATCACTTCATGTTCCTACTGAACTAACTGTACCAAATCATCACTTCATGTACTTGTTGAACTAACTGTACCAAATCATCACTTCATGTTCCTGTTGAACTAACTGTACCAAATCATCACTTCATGTTCCTACTGAACTAACTGTACCAAATCATCACTTCATGTTTCTACTGAACTAACTGTACCAAATCATCACTTCATATTCCTACTGAACTAACTGTACCAAATCATCACTTTGTTTCTACTGAACTAACTGTACCAAATCATCACTTCATGTTTCTACTGAACTAACTGTACCAAATCATCACTTCATGTTCCTGTTGAACTAACTGTACCAAATCATCACTTCATGTTCCTACTGAACTAACTGTACCAAATCATCACTTCATGTACTTGTTGAACTAACTGTACCAAATCATCACTTCATGTTCCTGTTGAACTAACTGTACCAAATCATCACTTCATGTTCCTACTGAACTAACTGTACCAAATCATCACTTCATGTTTCTACTGAACTAACTGTACCAAATCATCACTTCATGTTTCTACTGAACTAACTGTACCAAATCATCACTTCATATTCCTACTGAACTAACTGTACCAAATCATCACTTTGTTTCTACTGAACTAACTGTACCAAATCATCACTTCATGTTTCTACTGAACTAACTGTACCAAATCATCACTTCATGTTCCTGTTGAACTAACTGTACCAAATCATCACTTCATGTTCCTACTGAACTAACTGTACCAAATCATCACTTCATGTACTTGTTGAACTAACTGTACCAAATCATCACTTCAGGTTCCTGTTGAACTAACTGTACCAAATCATCACTTCATGTTCCTACTGAACTAACTGTACCAAATCATCACTTCATGTTCCTACTGAACTAACTGTACCAAATCATCACTTCATATTCCTACTGAACTAACTGTACCAAATCATCACTTTGTTTCTACTGAACTAACTGTACCAAATCATCACTTCATGTTTCTACTGAACTAACTGTACCAAATCATCACTTCATGTTTCTACTGAACTAACTGTACCAAATCATCACTTCATGTTCCTCCTGAACTAACTGTACCAAATCATCACTTCATGTTCCTACTGAACTCACTGTACCAAATCATCACTTCATGTTCCTGCTGAACTAACTGTACCAAATCATCACTTCATGTTTCTACTGAACTAACTGTACCAAATCATCACTTCATGTTCCTACTGAACTAACTGTACCAAATCATCACTTCATGTTTCTACTGAACTAACTGTACCAAATCATCACTTCATGTTTCTACTGAACTAACTGTACCAAATCATCACTTCATGTTCCTACTGAACTAACTGTACCAAATCATCACTTCATGTTCCTACTGAACTAACTGTACCAAATCATCACTTCATGTTCCTGTTGAACTAACTGTACCAAATCATCACTTCATGTTTCTACTGAACTAACTGTACCAAATCATCACTTCATGTTTCTACTGAACTAACTGTACCAAATCATCACTTCATGTTCCTCCTGAACTAACTGTACCAAATCATCACTTCATGTTCCTACTGAACTAACTGTACCAAATCATCACTTCATGTTCCTACTGAACTAACTGTACCAAATCATCACTTCATGTTTCTACTGAACTAACTGTACCAAATCATCACTTCATGTTTCTACTGAACTAACTGTACCAAATCATCACTTCATGTTCCTACTGAACTAACTGTACCAAATCATCACTTCATGTTCCTACTGAACTAACTGTACCAAATCATCACTTCATGTTCCTACTGAACTAACTGTACCAAATCATCACTTCATGTTCCTACTGAACTAACTGTACCAAATCATCACTTCATGTTCCTACTGAACTAACTGTACCAAATCATCACTTCATGTTCTTACTGAACTAACTGTACCAAATCATCACTTCATGTTCCTACTGAACTAACTGTACCAAATCATCACTTCATGTTTCTACTGAACTAACTGTACCAAATCATCACTTCATGTTCCTACTGAACTAACTGCACCAAATCATCACTTCATGTTCCTACTGAACTAACTGTACCAAATCATCACTTCATGTTCCTACTGAACTAACTGTACCAAATCATCACTTCATGTTTTTACTGAACTAACTGAACCAAATCATCACTTCATGCTTCTACTGAACTAACTGTACCAAATCATCACTTCATGTTCTTACTGAACTAACTGTACCAAACCATCACTTCATGTTCTTACTGAACTTACTGTACCAAATCATCACTTCATGTTCCTACTGAACTAACTGTACCAAATCATCACTTCATGTTCCTACTGAACTAACTGTACCAAATCATCACTTCATGTTTTTACTGAACTAACTGAACCAAATCATCACTTCATGCTTCTACTGAACAAACTGTACCAAATCATCACTTCATGTTTCTACTGAACAAACTGTACCAAATCATCACTTCATGTTTCTACTGAACTAACTGTACCAAATCATCACTTCATGTTCCTACTGAACTAACTGTACCAAATCATCACTTCATGTTCCTACTGAACTAACTGTACCAAATCATCACTTCATGTTTCTACTGAACTAACTGTACCAAATCATCACTTCATGTTTCTACTGAACTAACTGTACCAAATCATCACTTCATGTTCCTACTGAACTAACTGTACCAAATCATCACTTCATGTTCCTACTGAACTAACTGTACCAAATCATCACTTCATGTTCCTACTGAACTAACTGTACCAAATCATCACTTCATGTTCCTACTGAACTAACTGTACCAAATCATCACTTCATGTTCTTACTGAACTAACTGTACCAAATCATCACTTCATTTTTCTACTGAACTAACTGTACCAAATCATCACTTCATGTTCCTACTGAACTAACTGTACCAAATCATCACTTCATGTTCTTACTGAACTAACTGTACCAAATCATCACTTCATGTTTCTACTGAACAAACTGTACCAAATCATCACTTCATGTTCCTACTGAACTAACTGTACCAAATCATCACTTCATGTTCCTACTGAACTAACTGTACCAAATCATCACTTCATGTTTCTACTGAACTAACTGTACCAAATCATCACTTCATGTTCCTACTGAACTAACTGCACCAAATCATCACTTCATGTTCCTACTGAACTAACTGTACCAAATCATCACTTCATGTTCCTACTGAACTAACTGTACCAAATCATCACTTCATGTTTTTACTGAACTAACTGAACCAAATCATCACTTCATGCTTCTACTGAACTAACTGTACCAAATCATCACTTCATGTTCTTACTGAACTAACTGTACCAAACCATCACTTCATGTTCTTACTGAACTTACTGTACCAAATCATCACTTCATGTTCCTACTGAACTAACTGTACCAAATCATCACTTCATGTTCCTACTGAACTAACTGTACCAAATCATCACTTCATGTTTTTACTGAACTAACTGAACCAAATCATCACTTCATGCTTCTACTGAACAAACTGTACCAAATCATCACTTCATGTTTCTACTGAACAAACTGTACCAAATCATCACTTCATGTTTCTACTGAACAAACTGTACCAAATCATCACTTCATGTTCCTACTGAACAAACTGTACCAAATCATCACTTCATGTTTCTACTGAACTAACTGTACCAAATCATCACTTCATGTTTCTACTGAACTAACTGTACCAAATCATCACTTTGTTTCTACTGAACTAACTGTACCAAATCATCACTTCATGTTTCTACTGAACTAACTGAACCAAATCATCACTTCATGTTTCTACTGAACTAACTGTACCAAATCATCACTTCATGTTCTTACTGAACTAACTGTACCAAATCATCACTTCATGTTCTTACTGAACTTACTGTACCAAATCATCACTTCATGTTTCTACTGAACTAACTGTACCAAATCATCACTTCATGTTCATACTGAACTAACTGTACCAAATCATCACTTCATGTTTCTACTGAACTAACTGTACCAAATCATCACTTCATGTTCTTACTGAACTAACTGTACCAAATCATCACTTCATGTTCTTACTGAACTTACTGTACCAAATCATCACTTCATGTTTCTACTGAACTAACTGTACCAAATCATCACTTCATGTTCCTACTGAACTAACTGTACCAAATCATCACTTCATGTTCCTACTGAACTAACTGTACCAAATCATCACTTCATGTTCCTACTGAACTAACTGTACCAAATCATCACTTCATGTTTCTACTGAACTAACTGTACCAAATCATCACTTCATGTTCCTACTGAACTAACTGTACCAAATCATCACTTCATGTTTCTGCTGAACTAACTGTACCAAATCATCACTTCATGTTTCTACTGAACTAACTGTACCAAATCATCACTTCATGTTTCTACTGAACTAACTGTACCAAATCATCACTTCATGTTCCTGTTGAACTAACTGTACCAAATCATCACTTCATGTTCCTGTTGAACTAACTGTACCAAATCATCACTTCATGTTTCTACTGAACTAAATGTACCAAATCATCACTTCATGTTTCTACTGAACTAACTGTACCAAATCATCACCTCATGTTTCTACTGAACTAACTGTACCAAATCATCACTTCATGTTTCTACTGAACTAACTGTACCAAATCATCACTTCATGTTTCTACTGAACTAACTGTACCAAATCATCACTTTGTTTCTACTGAACTAACTGTACCAAATCATCACTTCATGTTTCTACTGAACTAACTGAACCAAATCATCACTTCATTTTTCTACTGAACTAACTGTACCAAATCATCACTTCATGTTCTTACTGAACTAACTGTACCAAATCATCACTTCATGTTCCTGTTGAACTAACTGTACCAAATCATCACTTCATGTTTCTACTGAACTAACTGTACCAAATCATCACTTCATGTTCATACTGAACTAACTGTACCAAATCATCACTTCATGTTTCTACTGAACTAACTGTACCAAATCATCACTTCATGTTCTTACTGAACTAACTGTACCAAATCATCACTTCATGTTCTTACTGAACTTACTGTACCAAATCATCACTTCATGTTTCTACTGAACTAACTGTACCAAATCATCACTTCATGTTTCTACTGAACTAACTGTACCAAATCATCACTTCATGTTCCTACTGAACTAACTGTACCAAATCATCACTTCATGTTCCTACTGAACTAACTGTACCAAATCATCACTTCATGTTTCTACTGAACTAACTGTACCAAATCATCACTTCATGTTTCTACTGAACTAACTGTACCAAATCATCACTTCATGTTCCTACTGAACTAACTGTACCAAATCATCACTTCATGTTTCTGCTGAACTAACTGTACCAAATCATCACTTCATGTTTCTACTGAACTAACTGTACCAAATCATCACTTCATGTTTCTACTGAACTAACTGTACCAAATCATCACTTCATGTTCCTACTGAAGTAACTGTACCAAATCATCACTTCATGTTCCTACTGAACTGACTGTACCAAATCATCACTTCATGTTTCTACTGAACTAAATGTACGAAATCATCACTTCATGTTTCTACTGAACAGTCTGTACCAAATCGTCACTTCACATTCCTGTTGTTTTTCAGAACTAGTTTTTGAAGAGCAGGAATGAACACATTAAACACATTAACAGTGTTAAAGCTCTGTTATTGTACATGGATAGTGACCGTATAGAGAATAAAATGCAATAAATGTAACAGATGTTTATTGATTTAATTTTGTGTTTCATGGGGGAGGAGGGAATTTGGGGCATCCTCACTGGTGTTTGAGGCTGGGAGCAGATATGGAGCTAACTTGGGCTTCCAGTATATACATACATACATACATATGGAAGAAATTGTTTTTTTTTTAAAGACGCATATGATGTAGTTAGTTTGTAACTTCTTATCTGTTTTTAAGAGAAAAACTCCCTAGAATTAAAGTGTTTTAAACATATCTGGTAGTGCACTTAAACCGACGGACTGTCACTGTGTGTGATATGTGTTATACAAGCATATTGACTTAAAACCTGATTAAATAAATTGTTTTAATATGATGTAATATTCGTTTAAATTCTGTGTGTTTTTGTATGGTTTTTGTACGATGCTATATTTGTAAACAGATTGTCATGTGTCTGAAACCAAAATGTTTGCGAGTTACATAGCGGTAATGTTAAAATTGCTGGTTGTGTTGTATATTTGTTACAGTTGTTGATTTTGTGTAATGTTATTAATATTTTATGTACAGGTTTTTGGTACTGATGTTATGGTCACTGTTGCCAAGTCGTTCGAAGCTCCCATCAAGTGTGTGTGAATCAGAAGTTTTCTTCTCCTGAAAAACAGTGAAAAATGTTTAATAGTAGAACAAATAGAAAATATACAGATCCATTATGAATGTCTTAAAGAACCAGATCAGAATTTCTGAAGTTAAAATTGGGTTGATTACTTTGTTTGTTTTGGTTTTTTTTCAGGATTATTAATTGTGTGTTAATCTTTGTTACTTGTCTGTTATAACTTGTGTTAATCTTTGTTGCTTGTCTGTTATAACTTGTGTTAATCTTTGTTGCTTGTCTGTTATAACTTGTGTTAATTTTTGTTGTTTGTCTCTTATAACTTGTGTTTATCTTTGTTACTTGTCTGTTATAACTTGGAAAAGTTACTGATCTAATACGTTATTTTTGTTTGCTAATTTAATGCTAACATGGGTACTTCAGCAACTGTCATATTCATAAATGCCCAAAATAATATTTTACTGTTGCAGTTTTATACTCTGAATTTGATGACCATTTTTTTCTGTATGTTGTTTTCTTGAAAAAATTGTTCCCAAAGTTACAAACTTTTACCATTAAATATATAAATACAAATTCCCCTGTCTTCTCAGGTAAGCAAGTGTGGCTCAGCATTCAGAGTTGGATTCCTGTTTGTTGGATTATGTTTTTCAAGAGTTTTTGATAAACCTTTCTGTGAAGCTTATTGACTGCATCAGATAAAATATTTGTAAATATTTTGAAAAGTATTTTAATTCACAAGTTTTTTATACAGGACATTTTTTTTGTTAATTTTCTCTTGTTTTTAACATTGTTGTTTTAGGTAAAAATTTAATTTTTTTGTTTGTGACAGTGGTTTTTCCCCAAGACTTTCTCGAGAGTGGTGTGTATGGCACAAACTTTGCGATGTTAGGACTTGGAGATATTGTGGTTTCAGGTATCTTCATTGCATTGTTACTTCGCTTTGATCAAAGGTGATTGTTTTAACACTGGATATAAAGGTTTACTTGTAATCTTATGTTATTAATGTCACGTAAATTACATTCTTGTCTTACAACTATGTGAAATAAGCATTTAACTGATAGTGGGTTACAACTGGATGAACTGTAATGTATGTCTACCTAAAAATGTGAAGTTAATTCAGATGAAGAATAAGAACTTATTAAAAGGCTTGATGTAAACAAATATGGATGTTTTTAAACGATTGGGAAAAAAATTATAAATGATTCAAACAAATGATTTCTAAATAATGGAAAATAATCTCAATATTTTCATCAAGAGTGTATTTATATATCAAGGTCACATGAGGCTGTCTGTTGAGCCCACTAAGGGGTAATCGAACTCCTGATTTTAGCATTGTGAATCCACAGACTTACTGCTGTACTAATGGGGGCTCGTTATAAAGAATAATAATTTAACATCATATAGATGGTCGTTACATCTCTGGAGTTAAAAATCTCATTAGATCAGTCATTAAAAATATGCATTAACAGCTGTAAAAGTTGGAAATGTTTATGGATGAGAGATGATCATGTAGTTGGTAAAATATGAAGAACAAAACAGGTTGTGATTTAAGTGAAGCAAGTTCTTTCAAAATCTGTTTATTAATCCTGATAAATATTTCAGTTCTTTTCCGAATTACAACTTAACACTTACAGCTGAAATGCTTTATACCACGTCTAATCACCACCGTTACCTGGGTACAGCATCCTTTCTCCACTTTACTACTTTGTTTTTGAGAGTAAATTACTTTCAGGAAGTTTTTCTTAAAATATAAAGTTACTAAATCATTAAATTAATTACCTGCTTAATCTGATGTCAACTTGTATGCTGAAAGTAAGAAAGGGTTTGTATATTTTTAATTTTTAACTTGTCACTAGTAAAACGTGTTTTTCCCACTTAGCGTATCATTTTACGTGTGATTACTACAGATATAAATACCTACAAAAAGGTAGATTTTCATGTAAATTACCAAAATATATGAGGGTATTTTTGTTTTCCACAAAGTGACGCAGAATAAGGATTTCTTTTTTCAGCCTAAAGAGAGAACAAAACGTGTATTTTTATTCAAGTTTTCTCGCTTATTTTCTTGGCCTCATAACAACGGTAATTGTGATGGCATACTTTAAACATGCACAAGTAAGTATTGGTTAACTATTAAGATATTTTTTGATTTTTTGTTACATAGAATTCTATCAGCCATTTTAAGAGTATGTATTTAGAATAAATCGTATGCAGGTTACATAAACATAAAAAAATACATTTAAAAACTTACAGCTTGCTGTTTGAATTCTTGTTTTATATATCATCTGAGTCGATGGTAAAGTAGGCTAATAACCTTATAATTATGTAACGGTACAAAAATATATTTAATTGATTTAGAAACTGTTTTCTAGTGCACAGCTATTGAAGAGAATTTATAATTTAAAATTAAAAACAAACATTAAAGTGTCCTGTTTGAATTATTTCTTAACATTCTGTTAAGTTGGGTGGTTCCAATGACTTGTGATAACTGTTTATAATTATTGTATTGTAATAAATCCCTTAATGGTTCAGTATTTGAATCTGAAGGCTTATGATACTAAAAATTGTACTTTATTACGTGTGTTGGGCACAACATAGATAGCCCATTGTGTAGTTTTGTGCTTAAAAACAAATTGATGGTTAAAAATCACTTGCGTCAATTAAAGACTCGTAAAATAAACTTGAGAAAAATATGGCGTATGTCAAAAAAAGTTTATTTCTGTTATTCACTAAACAAGTACAATATATGTAAAATATATGTTTTTTCACACACTAAACATACATGTAAAAAGTGTTCAGTTATATCTTTTACACACTAAAATATTAATGTATGTAAAAATATTCATTTCTTCACACACTAAACAAATACAACATGTAAAAAAGTGTTCAGTTATTTCTTTCACACACTAAACAATTACAATGTATGTAAAAAAGTGTTTAATTATTTTTGTTACACACTAAACAAATACGACATGTGTAAAGAAAAGCATTTGTCTTTTTGCACTAAACAAACACGACACGTGTAAAGAAGTGTTTAATCACGTTTTTTTATACACTAGTTGAAAAGTTCTCAATTGGATCAGTTCATGACCTGTTTTTTTTTCTTTTAAATGATTACATTTTCTTTATATTATGTTGCTTCCAAATTTTCAGTATAAATTTTCAGGAAACGATTTTCAAACTAATAAATTATACATAATTGTTATAGCACATTTAACATATTTTCAGCCTGCTTTATTATATCTAGTGCCAGCATGTATTGGAATTCCATTTTTAGTTGCCCTTCTAAGAGGAGACATTAAAGCTCTCTTCAAGTAAGTAACAGTTGATCTAATAATTAACACTGTATTGCAACGAGTAGTATGAGGCCAATTTATTCAGTTGTAGGCCTAACCTTTTCTTGTCTAAATGATTTCTTTTACTGATTGAAACTTGTTGGTACTTTTTGCTAGGAATTAAAAGAATGTATAAACACGGTTATGGAACAAGAGAAATAATTTTACTCGCCAACAATCATCTTCTCCAGTATTTTAACTTAACCTGAAATTTTCTCTTGGTTGTCTGAAAGAAAGTACGTGTAATCGTTTCACTGCTACATTTGAAAAACTGGTCTTTGATGTAGTAGCCATGGTGTAAGCTTTACTCCTTACAAACTAGTGTAATTGAGTTCTCTCAAGTAATTCAATGACTGTGTATAATTAATTTGTCTCATACAGTCAACATATTAAAAGGTTTGTTTATTTTCAAGGTACAAAGATCATCCAGAAGAAGGTAAAACTGATAAAAACAAGGAGGAAGCCAAGAAGAATGAATGATGCTGTACATGTCTTGCTTGATGTGTGCAGCATACAAGTCATGTTGGTGCATTCCGTGTTTTACCTCAAAACTCTGAGGTTGTTTTTCTAGAGTTTCCTGTTTTTCTGATTCTTCATCTCTCTGTTCAATACAATTTATTCAACATCTTGTCTTCCTGCAGCATAGTTAGTTTGAAACATGTTGCTATTTCTTCTTTTTTTTCAGAAAAATTAAATGCTGCTATGGAATCTGTATCTACTGATGTAATTCTTAACGATGTCAGTCTGTGATGCAGATAAGGTACTTTATTTACATGAAATGTGTCCAGGTTTTTTTGTTCTACAGGCACATCCATAAATTAAAGATATCAGTTTTACTAACATTTCTATATGTGTAAGTGTAAGGTCATGTCTGTGTGAGGATAATAAATACCTTTATTTATTGTACAGTTTGTCATCAATGTAGGTTATGAATAGTTGGTAATTCTGTTCTCAACTGAATACCCTGGTGAATGGTGCTCTGTTAAAGGTCATGATTTTCACTTGTTGATAATAATAGAATGTTAGGATCCAGATGAATTGAATTTGACCATTTATTGAGTTGGATCACACAGTTTCTTACTTCTCTATATACTGAGTTGGATCACACAGTTTCTTACTTCTCTATATACTGAGTTGGATCACACAGTTTCTTACTTCTCTATATACTGAGTTGGATCACACAGTTTCTTACTTCTCTATATACTGAGTTGGATTACACAGTTTCTTACTTCTCTATATACTGAGTTGGATTACACAGTTTCTTACTTCTCTATATGTTATCAGTAAACATTTGTTTTACATTTAATTCGATGTTATTAGTTTTTTTTACTTTCAGTGTAATCTGTAACAACCAGTGTGACGTTATATGTGGCTGTTCTGTTCCATTTGTTAACAATTTTTGAAAATAGAGGGACTATTTCATGTGTAACATTTTGAAGTAATTTTTAACACTTTGATCCAACTGTACAGTAAGATGTTTTGTTTTAACAAAAAGCAACTAAAACATTATCTTGTTGCTGTTGCATTTGAGAGATATCCATAGTTATATATAAAATTTTTTGTGATATTTAATTTATTAAAGTATTATTTAAAAACAGAACTGAACAGGAAACCGTTAAGAAGGATTTGTATTGTTAAACATATCGTACGTATCTTGGTGATGGAAATAATCTGTTAAATTAAAATTTGTTACTTTTCTATATCAGTTTTCAAAATGAAGTCCAACATGAAAATGGACCATCTTGGAAGAAGAAACAAAAGTATTTTCAATTATTAATTATTAACATTAAATCTACACTGTCTGTCGGTTGAAAGTGTAAAAGAATCTTTGAAGATAAAAATTCTCACATTCCTCGTAAAGCATATTTGATAATAACATATTCTTAAAGAAATTCACAAGCGATTAATTGATAAAAGGTGTAATCAGATTTTCCAGTTTAAACTGTTTGTGCTCAGGTCATGTTTTATTATTATAAAAATAATAAAACTTGAAAACATAACTCACAATTTTACCAAGTACTTAGGATTTTGTGTCGAGATTTGATATTTTGTTAAACTCTAGTAACGGGTAACATTTTTAGTAATTGGGACTAGATCATATTTTATGTGTGACACAAACATCTGGTAAATCGTGAATCAAATGGTAAAAAATATGAAAGAGTTGAATGATTTATTTCTGTATAGAATATGTTAACCTGCTTTTGTATTGTCACAGAACTTTGCAACATTGACGAGGTATATTCAAAAATAAATATTTTGTATTTACTCTGTTGTCTGTATTTTCTTTACAAGCTATAAAACTTATCACAAAGTGATTATTTTACTGTTGGCTTTGAAAAGTTGATTTTTTTTCTTTTTTTAAGAGACATAAAAAAATTTCCAAGATAAATTTAGAGCTGTTTGAAAGGGTGCGTTTCCCTCCTGTCCATGTTTAAACCAGAGCATAGGGCAATTGATGTTACACTTTTCACATGTTTTTAACCAGTAGCTGACTTGACCCACTTAAGACTACATCAAACTTGAGGATATACTGACTTTTAATAACACTTTGTAACACAGGATATACTGACTTTTAATAACACTGTGTAACACAGAGGATATACTGACTTTAAATAACACTTTGTAACACAGAGGATATACTGACTTTTAATAACACTTTGTAACACAGGATATACTGACTTTTAATAACACTGTAACACAGAGGATATACTGACTTTTAATAACACTGTGTAACACAGAGGATATACTGACTTTTAATAACACTATGTAACACAAATTTTGTTCCTGGATAGTACGTGTTATTTCTTAATTGCTTATGTTGTAAAAGTACAGAAAATGGCCATTATTCCCTTCAAGCTTTGCTTTTGTGGCCTGGATAATGAAATTTATAAATTAACCTATTTTCTATGTAAAACCGGGCAATAATAACCGGGCACATTTTCATTTACATAAGGTCTGAATAAAACAACATATGAATCAAGATTTACATATATTTATACCAAAGTTATATAAAAATGTTCAGAAGTGAGTAGTTTTGAGACTTGCAACTGTAATGTAAATCACTTCCACATGTAGTCTCCCATCATGTTTTCGTTATACGCTCCCAGGTCACAAAAGCAAAGTTTGAAGACAAAAATAAGGTTTTTCTATTTACTTTAAGCACTAACAACTGGGAAATAACACTTTCTGTCCAGGAACAAGAAAAAGTAAGAATTGTGTTACACAGTGTAATAGATGGTGAACTCCAGACTGACAGATGGTACAACAACTATTAGTGTTCAGAGCCTGCTGTTTCCTGGGCGAATAATAAATTTGATACACAATTTATATTAGATTCACAAGTTACTATTACTATTAACACAACATATGAAGACAATATTTGTATTGGTTTAGTTCATATTTAATGAATTGTTAAATATCACATGTGAACAATGGATAAATTTGAGCCCAGCCAAAGCAATGCTAATTTATTAACATGGTGAACTACATTTTATAGTCTGAAAGGTTTGAATATAGAAAAATGTGAAATTTCTATACATAGGAACATATTTATGAACATTTTTTTAGGATTGCATAATTTTTTGAAATTGAGTTTTTAATTTTGTTTGCAGATGACACTTCAGAAATTTTTTTCTTACAAATACATCGCAAACAAAAAATGTTTTGCTAACAAGGAACAACCACAGTTTTGTCATTATCATGTTCGTACATAATAAAATGAACAGTATCGGGCATGTGTAACCATGCATCTAATAACAATCCATGGAAAACAAGGTAGTAACACCTTTACATTATGATAAACAGACTAACAATGTTAAAGGAAGATGTAGTCATTTCTTGTTTGAAAAATATTTGTTATTAAATACACATTTAAATATGCTGAATTCATAATACCACAGTTATTCTTTTAAATATAATTTTTACACAGGTATATATGATAATCCATGACAGTTGCTTCTTGTGAGTATGTCTCAACAGAACCTGGTCGGAGTTTCCTAACCATGTCGACAGCATCTCTGGGAGACATACTATGAAATTTGACAAAATAACAAGCCAGCATTGTTCCTGTCCGGCCTCTACCCATTCTGCAATGTACTCCAACAGCCTGTAAGAAACCCAACCAGACTTTTATAAAACTGTAATACCAAAAACTTGAATAAACATATCAATGTATATTTAACACAAATGTTTCGATTGCATAATAAAAAACATACATCAGTTTCAAATGAAAATAAAACACACACAGCAGATGGCAAAATTAAATATTATGATACTTAAGTTATATCTTAAACATTTCATATCTTTTGGAAATTGTTAACATGCACTAACTTTAATAACTTATCCTATTTATTTTGTATTTAAACTTGCTAGTTGTTTAATTATAGATCACCAATGTGATGGTATCGACATTAGGTATAATTTTACATTCTAACTGCAAAATTAATTAATAATCAGTTATGCTTTTATTTTAACTACTGCTTGAAATAAAAACATATTGCAAGGCTTAACAGCCTGCAGCATAATAAATTAAAAATATTGTAGCATTACTACATTAAATTATATTGTATTTGTATCTGCTTAATATTAATACTACTACTTCTAAGCAGGTATAGAGCTCGTAAGTTCTATTAATAGTATATATTTATTTTACAAGATTAAATAACACGAATATTTCACATCATACAGTTAACTTTTAAAACTTAATTATAAACTTGCCTCTCTTTTCTTAAAGGCTTTATCACATACTTTCATAAATTTCTCAATCTGAGTTATGGTTGGAGGATCAAATTCTCGTATTTTTATTTCAGTCCATTCCAATTCGGGAAAAGCGTGAATGAACGGACGTTTTTCCGGCGATAAGGTCACCAAATGGACAATACCGCTATCTATCAAATATCGAAGATTGGCGGGTGTGGAAGGCCATCCGAAAGCAGCGAGTTTTCCGTCCTCTATCCACGAAAAGTATCTAGGCGGATATGAACCCATTTTCAATACATAAAATCAGTATATATGATTATTTTAATCATTGATAACTAGTTATTTTAATTATAAAGGTAATAAGCAAATAACATCACGTAAAATCTACACTTTATAAATACATATAACTTTCAACTATACATATAAAACGAACCACTTTCTTACATAATACAGAAGGATGCTGCCGCTAGATAACGCTGCGAAATCCCTTAAACAAAAATATGTTGAACTATCTTAAAAATATTTAGCACTGTTATTTGTTTGTTTTAAATTTCGCGCATGCTACCCGAGGGCTATCTGCACTAACTGTCCCTAATTTTGCAGTGTAAGACTAGAGGGAAGGTAGCTAGTTATCATCACCCACCGCCATCTCTTGAGCTGCTCTTTTACCGGCGAATAGTGTTATTGACTATCACTTATAACACCCCTACGGCTGAATGGGTGTGCATGTTTAGTGTGACGGGGACTCTAACCTGCGACCCTCAGATTACGAGTCAAGTGACTTAACCACCGGTTACGTAGATGATAAGTGAATATTTCACATACACTGTTACAGACTTTGCTCAACATAAACACTCAGTAGTGAAAAAAAAATAACAACATGAAACAAATTCCGAAAACGTGTCATGTATTAGTAACTATTGGTAGTTGCTCTCAGGATACCAGAAAATATGAATCCCAGCTGATTTTTCAATTATTTCAGTGTCCTAAAGGATAACACAACAGTGTTTTTTATAAATGTAACTCTAATAAATAGTTTTTATTTGTTGTTAAGGTTATGGTCTTTCAAAATATCTTATAGGTTGGTGATAACTTAAGAAAAAGAAAGAACTTGCTTGTCATTCTCTTATTCAAATATCGAGTTACTCATGCCAACAATGTAAAAAAATGTATGCAAATACGCAGGATTCCGATGTTGGTGAGTGGGGCAGTTTCCTTTCATTTTTTCTTAGAATATATCACAGCATTCACACGATATTTCTAACAGTTAAGTAAGAAATTTTGTCCACACCCGTATCTTTGGAATCTGTGTGTTTAGTATCAAGTTTGTGCCAAAATATATATTCAACAGTGAGGACATCTAACTCGTAAAACTATGCCTCTATCTTTACAAGTAGAAATATATGAAACAAATAATTAATTTCTTTTGCTGATTGGATTTAAAAAAAATATTTTAAACTTCTGTTGAACTAAACGAAATCGTACAAATTTTCTGTTCCTCTGATTATTATTGCAGTTAAAACTCGAAATAATACCATGTTTTACTAAAAGAAAAAATTAAAATACTGACATTGAAGTACTGCTAAAACAGTGTTGTTAAAAGGTATAAACAATTAGAAAAGTCCATATGGAATAAACTAATATTTAGTGATGACGATAAAACCCACTTGTAGAGAAAAACAAAGTAACGTCACCTTTTGTGTTTACCTACCAATGTTTATACCTTAACTGTGAATTTGATGTTAGGCCTAATATAAAATGGATCTTGACCAAACTCAAGCAATTGATTTAGAATTTTCTGATGATGAAGGTAAAAATGAAGAAGAAAAACAGCAGGTTGGTGGGTTTTTAATACATAAATGATGTTATATTGAGTTTCTTCGTCAAATTATTTTGTAGTTTTTGTTGTGACTTAACGTTTATTACGTTATTAAATATTAAAATTGTATAGCTTACCGTTATTCATAAAATGATGCCAGTATGTGATAATCGAAAGATTATTTTATTATTCCCGAAAACAAAAAGGCGACTCATAATATAAATTACTTCTGTATTTAATTTAAAATTGCAGCATGTATATTTGCGGGCCTCCCAGTAAACTTTTAAAACCTGTATAATTGTTCAAATACTGAGAAAACACATTGACAGCCTGTTTTTTTAATGCTACAGCATTGAAATGTAAAGTTATGAACGAATACAATTAATAAGAATTTTCTTAAATCATAAACATATAATGGTACATTATTCATGTAAAGTATTTATGCAAATAAAACTGCCGAAAAAGAGTTCAACATATAATACTACAAATAACTGTACTTCTCGTGTTTTTATTAATTTTCTGTTTGTTTTTAATGCTTAAAGAAGAAGTCAGTTTGTTGTCATTTTCAAGGTGCTTTAACCTTTATTGTGGAAATCTATCTACCTTATCCAAATTTTGTGAGACATTTTATTGTAGAGAGTATTTCTTATCTTAGGAGGTAAAACGTTTTTATCGGCTGGTTCTGACAAGCTGGTTTGATAACAAATAAACCATGCAAACTAAAATTGATTTGTTTTCACTTTGTAAAATGCAGATACAAACTATGATTTGTTATTAACAGCCTTGAATATGTTGTTTTTAAAATACTGAAAATAGACATTAAAATAGTAGTTTTAGTAATCTTTCAAACAAAAATAATTATTCCAGAACTTTAGTGAAATAAAAGGTACATTTTTTTAAAATTAATTTTCTAGAATGTTTGGGATATTTCATTAGTGACAAAAGATTTGTCATATTATAAAGTTTTTCAAACTACAGAGGAAGATGTTTATGGTGACTTATGGTTACCAAACAATGACACTGTCATCATGATGATTAGTCAGACATACAACAAAAGTTACCAAACAATAACACTGCCATCATCATGATTGGTCAGACATACAACAATAAAAGTTACCAAACAATGACACTGTCATCATGATGATTAGTCAGACATACAACAATAAAAGTTACCAAACAATGACACTTTCATCATGATGATTAGTCAGACATACAACAATAAAAGTTACCAAACAATGACACTGTAGTTCTCATGATTAGTCAGACATACAACAATAAAAGTTACCAAACAATGACACTGTAGTTCTCATGATTAGTCAGACATACAACAATAAAAGTTACCAAACAATAACACTGCCATCATCATGATTGGTCAGACATACAACAAAAGTTACCAAACAGTGACACTGTAGTCCTCGTGATTTACCAAACTTACAATGCTCAGAATTAGAACATTAGTGTATAATTATAAAACTAACAAAAATTAAAATTTTCACAAAGATATGATATAGCAATAATATCGTAAACAATTATACAACAGTAACATTTTGGTAATGTTTACATAATGTTTGCTTAAAACAACTATTTTTACCATACAGAGTTAATTAAAGTTTTAAGTTTAAAACTTACTTTTATTTAGTAGCTTGTAAATTGGGTGATTTATATTTTCAAATTCTGATTTGATTAGCTGGGGCTTAGGTGGACAGTTATGGATTAATGTGTGTTTGTGAACAGTTTGAGTAATTTAATGTTATTTTACTATCATTTTTATTATTTTTATAAAAACTGACCATAAGAATAGAGTGAAATATTCTATTTCATGTAAGTTTCATTTTATTACCAGGTTGCTTACCTGTTGTTTCCAGAACAGCCGGGGGTTGATACATCTTTAAAAATGCCCTTGTTTGAAGGTATTCATGTTGTACTTGGCTGTATTATCCACTATAGTTGTCATATTTTTTATAAAAATAGTTGAAATATGCATAGGTTACATATGTAATATTGTAGAGGATAAAGTCTTGTGCATTTGTGTTTTTCAACTGGAGTGAGTTTTAATATTTTATTTGATTTGGTTGGTTGATAAAAATCTAATACACCAGATTTCATGTGGTAAAATAAAAAAGAACAAAATATGATAAGAAACTACTTAGAACATAAACATAAATAAAAGTAGAAAATGTTTAATAATATACAAATTAATAAAATTATGTGATCAGGTTACAAAGTGACCCAGTTACAAGAGTGTGTGTGTGTGATCAGGTTTTAAAGTGACCCAGTTACAAGAGTGTGTGTGTGTGATCAGGTTATAAAGTGACCCAGTTACAAGAGTGTGTGTGTGATCAGGTTGTAAAGTGACCCAGTTACAAGTGTGTGTGTGATCAGGTTGTAAAGTGACCCAGTTACAAGAGTGTGTGTGTGTGATCAGGTTGTAAATTGACCCAGTTACAAGAGTGTGTGTGTGTGATCAGGTTATAAAGTGACCCAGTTACAAGAGTGTGTGTGTGATCAGGTTATAAAGTGACCCAGTTACAAGAGTGTGTGTGTGATCAGGTTATAAAGTGACCCAGTTACAAGAGTGTTTGTGTGTGATCAGGTTATAAAGTGACCCAGTTACAAGAGTGTGTGTGTGTGATCAGGTTATAAAGTGAATCAGTTACAAATGTGTGTGTGTGTGATCAGGTTATAAAGTGACCCAGTTACAAGTGTGTGTGTGATCAGGTTATAAAGTGACCCAGTTACAAGAGTGTGTGTGTGATCAGGTTATAAAGTGACCCAGTTACAAGAGTGTGTGTGTGATCAGGTTATAAAGTGACCCAGTTACAAGAGTGTGTGTGTGTGATCAGGTTATAAAGTGACCCAGTTACAAGAGTGTTTGTGTGTGATCAGGTTATAAAGTGACCCAGTTACAAGAGTGTTTGTGTGTGATCAGGTCATAAAGTGATCTGGTTGAGAGGTAAAATAAAATTCTTACCGTCTTCTTTGTTCAAAATTTCTTGAGGTAAAACTTTCAACAGATGTTTGAATGTTACATCAACTTTTCATTCTTATTTTAGGAGAAAATATCATAGGCAGAGATGACAGAGCTGATGTTTGTTTAAGAAACAAGGTGAGATGAAGGACGTGTAGTAGAAAATAAACTTCTATATAATCTGTATGTTATTGCTGTAAATGTATTTTTGTATTAACTTTAAGAATTATTTTATTTCTACACATCATAGTTGTAAAAGGAAGCTAAAGTCAGATATATGTATATATTTTCTAAGTTCTTTGAAGACATATAATACTGGGATTTGTACTGTGATACCCAGATTTTGATTTATACCCATCACAGTTTTGTAATTTCAAGGTTAAAGATGTTTGTAAAACAGCTATTCTATAGATTATACATGAAGGACTTTCAGTGGCACTTGTGTGAAGTGCCAGGCGAGCCTCTCTACGAGTGACAGAAGGAAAACCTGAGAGACAAATCCAAACTCACTCTCTGTTGACGGTTTAGAATAAACTTACAATTCCACCCTCTGCTATAACATATGTTTGGATTCTACCAGTTTGTAGCTTAAGATGTATTTTTGAAAAACATGTTGGAAAATCCCTCCCCCCAGTTAAATAGCTCTTCTCTCAATTAAACTTCTGTATGAGACAGTGCCAGTGTAGATTACAGTGTGTGTGGGGAGTTACAAATTATTTTCTAACAAATACATTTACTTTTACTAATGGAACAATCAGATACATAGGTATTAAGTATTCACTTTTAATTACTTGCATGCTGATTGTAGAGTGTTACGACAGGAGAGAAAGGGGTTGTTCACACTTAAAAGACAGTTATGAATGTAAGTGATACATTGCTCTGTTCGTGTTAACAATGAAATCCATTGATTTCACGAGTGATACCAGATGGATTATCAAAATACGAAATTCGTAATTTGGGACAAGTGGAAATGAATTGCATACTGAAAGTTTGACTTATTTTAAAACTAATTGATTGTAAATCAGACTTTGTTTTCTCTATGTGTCTGACAGTGGAACAGTGAGTGCGTTCGTTATACACTATATTGATTATTGTACTCTCAACACACTGCCTGATATGAATAAATAGGAACGCTCTTTATGACAGTTGTTGAAAGCAGTGATTGAGTGATTTCAAAGATGTGACATACTTGGAAGTGGCTACTGTGTATTTATATGAACATATTTGTTTTACATGCTTAGGCATTATCAAAACAACATGCTCTGGTTGAAATCCACAACTTCTCAGCTCTAATATGTGATCTGGGAAGTCTGAATAAAACAAGGAAAGGAAAGGTAGGTTGTTATTGTCATACTTGTCTACATTTCTATTGTCATGGAAGTAAAATAATTATGTCAGTAATCAATAGTTCTTGAATAACCTTAATAACAACTGTATTCCAGTTTTCTAACATTACACTGTAGTCCAGTTTCTAGCCTGTTTTGTAACATGAAACTGCATGTATTCCAGTTTTCTGACAATACACTGTAGTCCAGTTTCTAGCCTGTTTTGTAACATGAAACTACATGTATTCCAGTTTTCTAACATTACACTGTAGTCCAGTTTCTAGCCTGTTTTGTAACATGAAACTACATGTATTCCAGTTTTTTAACATTACACTGTAGTCCAGTTTCTAGCCTGTTTTATAACATGAAACTACATGTATTCCAGTTTTCTAACAGTACACTGTAGTCCAGTTTCTAGCCTGTTTTGTAACATGAAACTACATGTATTCCAGTTTTCTAACATTACACTGTAGTCCAGTTTCTAGCCTGTTTTGTAACATGAAACTACATGTATTCCAGTTTTCTAACATTACACTGTAGTCCAGTGTAGTTCTAGCCTGTTTTGTAACATGAAACTCTGTGCATTTCAGTTTTCTAACATTACACTGTAGTCCAGTGTAGTTCTAGCCTGTTTTGTAACATGAAACTCTGTGCATTTCAGTTTTCTAACATTACACTGTAGTCCAGTTTCTAGCCTGTTTTGTAACATGAAACTACATGTATTCCAGTTTTTTAACATTACACTGTAGTCCAGTTTCTAGCCTGTTTTGCAACATGAAACTACATGTATTCCAGTTTTCTAACATTACACTGTAGTCCAGTTTCTAGCCTGTTTTGTAACATGAAACTACATGTATTCCAGTTTTTTAACAGTACACTGTAGTCCAGTTTCTAGCCTGTTTTGTAACATGAAACTACATGTATTCCAGTTTTCTAACATTACACTGTAGTCCAGTTTCTAGCCTGTTTTGTAACATGAAACTACATGTATTCCAGTTTTCTAACATTACACTGTAGTCCAGTTTCTAGCCTGTTTTGTAACATGAAACTACATGTATTCCAGTTTTCTAACATTACACTGTAGTCCAGTGCAGTTCTAGTCTGTTTTGTGACATGAAACTACATGTATTCCAGTTTTCTAACATTACACTGTAGTCCAGTTTCTAGCCTGTTTTGTAACATGAAACTCTGTGTATTCCAGTTTTCTAACATTACACTGTAGTCCAGTTTCTAGCCTGTTTTGTAACATAAAACTACATGTATTTCAGTTTTCTGACATTACACTGTAGTGCAGTTTCTAGCCTGTTTTGTAACATAAAACTGTGTATTCCAGTTTTCTAACATTACACTGTAGTCCAGTGTAGTTCTAGCCTGTTTTGTGACATGAAACTACATGTATTCCAGTTTTCTAACATTACACTGTAGTCCAGTTTCTAGCCTGTTTTGTAACATGAAACTGTATGTATTCCAGTTTTCTAACATTACACTGTAGTCCAGTTTCTAGCCTGTTTTGTAACATGAAACTGTATGTATTCCAGTTTTCTAACAGTATTCTGCAGTCCAGTTTCTAGCCTGTTTTGTAACATGAAACTACATGTATTCCAGTTTTCTAACATTACACTGTAGTCCAGTTTCTAGCCTGTTTTGTAACATGAAACTGTATGTATTCCAGTTTTCTAACATTACACTGTAGTCCAGTTTCTAGCCTGTTTTGTAACATGAAACTGTATGTATTCCAGTTTTCTAACATTACACTGTAGTCCAGTTTCTAGCCTGTTTTGTAACATGAAACTGTATGTATTCCAGTTTTCTAACAGTATTCTGCAGTCCAGTTTCTAGCCTGTTTTGTAACATGAAACTGTATGTATTCCAGTTTTCTAACATTACACTGTAGTCCAGTGTAGTTCTAGCCTGTTTTGTGACATGAAACTACATGTATTCCAGTTTTCTAACAGTACACTGTAGTCCAGTTTCTAGCCTGTTTTTCTGACGTTTGTCAGAAAGCTGCAATGTGATACTTTCTATAAAATTGGTTTAGTTGTTTTCTAACATTTGTTTTTTTCTTTGTGAAATGTAACATACTTAAAGTAATGAAAATAAAACACTTTCTATTTGCACAATGATTTGATCACATATGTTAACCTGTGAGTTTCTAAATTTGACTCTCAGTGTTTGTATTGGTAAATTATGGTAGGGGCTTAATAGAAGTAGAAATATGTGTAATAAAGTTGTGATAGTTCAGTAATTATTGTGTGAGTTTGAGTAATCGCCAGTGTCTGATAATTAATCAATGGTTTTAGTTTTTAATAACTAGATACTTATTAGTGTTTGTAAATATTAATCACTAAATTACTGTTTTATCTAATTACCTTTATTATTAATTCATGACTGATTTATCATGGACATCGGCTACATTAATGTGCTCAACATAAAATAATCCAATGAGCCAAAGTTACTGTTAAATCAGTTAATACCACAAAAGTAATTATCTGACTGTTTAAACTGTCCAAGTTTTATGAGAACAGTTGACTGATTTACAAGCCTGATGGTTAATTGGTTGTCCAGCATAATTAATACCAGTAACAAAGACAATGAAAACTGTGGGTATCTACTTGTCTGTATATGTGACTGTTGTAACTTTGTCTTTATGAAGTGTGTTTATTTAATTAAAACTCGTCTGTTCAAATATGTAAATTAATTTATGATTTTCCACAGCTGTTCCTGAAGCCACATGTAAGGTACAACTTGGAAACAAATGAAAAGCTTTTGTTTGGAAATATCCGTGCAAATTTCTGTTGGAGTGAACCTCTGGTATAAATTCTTTGTTGAATAATACGTTTGATGCTTAATTTAAAATGGTTTCTTTTATTAGTACTTTTTATTTGTAAAAAAAAATCAAATTTTCATTCATATGATTATTGAGGTACTTTGTTATTGTCATCACAATTTGCCACTTTTTGTTTGGTTTGTTACATTACCTTTAAACAAACAACGTTCAAACTGTGTTGTGTTGTATGTTTTAGAGGAAACATATATTGTCAGAATTGTTTAGTTTTCAGTTCAAGACCAGTGGTTTTAAAAGTCATGAAAAGTCACTCTGAGTTTATTAATTGTATGTACCTTGATTGGATGATACAAATTATAACTGCTAGTTTCTATAAAGTATTGGGTATTTAACCCCCAAGGGAGATGTCAGATGTGTTGCGAGTGTAAAACTGTATAGAAGTTAGGCTGAACTATGACATTTGATAAGGTGTTAAGTTTTTTTGTTTTTTTTACAGCATTACATTCACAAGGATTCAAGTTCTGACACAGAGTCAGAGTCAATGTTACCAGTTCATAAGGTCAGTTATAACATTTTATAGTTCATTGTATGTCTTATGGACTCAGGGTGCAAACTTTGATTTGTAAATGTTTTATGTCTGAAGTCTTTTTTTTTTCTGTTGTTCTGCGTATGTGAAACTCAAATTATAAAATGCATAATTTAGGGAGAATTTTTAAGGAGAATTATAAATTTCGTGCAAGTTAATTATTGATCTGTAATTTATTTTTAACAAGAACTACATGTAATGAAGGTGATGTTCGTATCTAGATATGAGGAATGCAAAACATGTAAGTTTTCCTAAAGAATAAGATCTATTGCAGAGACACCTGGTGACCTAGTAATTTGTTCACTGTTTCTTTAAAGTTTACTGAGGTGTCATAGTGTTGATTGCAAAGCATTTTTACAGACGTTTCAGTTGCTCAGTGGTTTAGAAATGAGGAATTTTTCTTATTAATTGTTTATTCCAGTGGAATACTTCTCTCTGCTTGTAAGATCAACAACTCTCATTTTGTTTCTTCCCTTTATGTACAAACTTTTGTTATTAAGCATGCCACAAGCCTTCTGCAACCCCCCTCCTATTGGAATCAAATCAGTGTGCATCTCTTCTTCACCTATAGGAGTATAGCACACTCACATGATGCATGTGGCTCCCTCTATGACCAAGAAGCTGCTGTACATTGATATCTTTCTTTAATTTAACTTTATTTCTGTTAAAGTATCCAGATTACACTACCCTTATTCCAGTTGCACGTTTTTTTTCCTGTTCACAGATGCAACATTAATTCCAAAGTTAATGTTGCCACTTTGGGTGTCTCATGTTTGGTGCTTTACCACAGCAATCAGGTGCTGGTAACCTGTCAGGATATGTTTGTTTACAGATAGATTGTACGGTCATCTGTACCTGTGTTTGTTTACAGATAGATTGTATGGGTCATCTATACCTGTGTTTGTTTACAGATAGATTGTACGGGTCATCTGTACCTGTGTTTGTTTACAGATAGATTGTACGGTCATCTCTACCTGTGTTTGTTTACAGATAGATTGTACGGTCATCTGTACCTGTGTTTGTTTACAGATAGATTGTACGGTCATCTCTACCTGTGTTTGTTTACAGATAGATTGTACGGTCATCTCTACCT
The DNA here is from genome assembly GCA_011833715.1 of Carcinoscorpius rotundicauda. Taxonomy (NCBI): domain Eukaryota; kingdom Metazoa; phylum Arthropoda; class Merostomata; order Xiphosura; family Limulidae; genus Carcinoscorpius; species Carcinoscorpius rotundicauda. Next base: position 132,921,315 of record CM022394.1, read on the forward strand.
GTGTTTGTTTACAGATAGACTGTACGGTCATCTTCTTTCTTTGAAACTTTCTGCACTTTCTCCTGAACTTCTGGTACCAGGACAGACAGAGTATGATTTTAATTCATGTTTTGCATCCTGAGTTTACTGTCTTTCCATAACTTTCCTGAAGATTCTGTTTGGCCTTTCCTGATTTTTTATACTTTTTTTCTCATGCATGTAATGTTTTGCCATTTGCAACTATGTCTTATGACCCGAGTCCTTCGTTATTGCATGAATATACTTTCCAATTTTAATTGGTTTTTCTCCCCTGTCTCTTGACATTTGGGTTCATACAGAACAATTCTCCTCTCGGTTGAGTGATGGTGATAATATGCCTTGTTCTTCACAGTCTTTGGGTCAGTTTGCCTTTAATATCATTGAGTTGACTATCCCTTGGGTTCAGTTTTACCTTTTTGGGGAACAGACCCCAAACCTCTAGTTTGTCTCATCCATGTCCAGTGTTTCCACATTTGTCTTACTCTCCTGACTCTATCTTTACACAGTTCTTCTCCTGTTTGAGGTACTTCATGGAAATTCTGAAGGAGTTTCAAGGAACATCCTCTCCCTCCTTACTTCTATGTTGGTTCATTTATCTTCTTTGGCTCTGGCTTTGTAAATGTGACATATGTGTTGTTGGGACCTTTTAGTTCATGATGCCATTTTATCTCCAAACCCGTTTATCTACTCCTTATCTCTGGGATTTACATATGGCTCTGTTTTTAAGACATTTCATTTCTGATATGGTGTTAGAGTCCTTGGAGTTTTTGGTGGCACCTGTCCAGAAACAACCTACCCTTTCACATATGGTAACTTGTTTATCTCAGTCAGAGACAGATGTGGAGCCGATTTTGGATTCCTATCCTTCGCATATTGAGCTCTCACCTGTCTCTTCTTCTCACAGTGCCAAAGTTTGTTGTTTTTCTCAAAAATGCATGATATGTTTTAATAATACTGCTAACTATCTGGTAAGTTTGGGCCTAGTGGGAGTTTCACTCTCCTTTTATTTGGGTTTGAATTACTGTATCTTTCTTTGGTTAGGACCACTTTCCTACTTCATTCTCTCCTATGTGGATGTGTTCCTCTCATTTTTTGCCCTGATTTTTTTTTTACATTACACAAATGGACAGAGTATTCCTGGATCAGAAATGGTTCTTTTACTCTCTTTGTCCATCCTCCTAATCCAGCTGATCTTGTGAGAGAAGGAAAGTACAATATGAGAAATTTTATAATTTTCCATTACTGAAAATGTATTGCTGATAAGTACTTCCCTCCACTTGTACTTCCCTTACTCATCCTCCTGTATTGCTGTTAAGTACTTCCCTCCACTTATACTTCCCCTACTCATCCTCCTGTATTGCTGATAAGTACTTCCCTCCACTTGTACTTCCCCTACTCATCCTTCTGTATTGCTGATAAATACTTCCCTCCACTTGCACTTCCCTTACTCATCCTCCCCACTCACTTCTGGTGCTTCTATCATCTACCAGATTTCAAAGTGATAGATCAGTAGAGACACCTAGAGTAAACTGCAGAATCATGAGTTTACTGTGCTCCTATTGGTGGAGAAGCTATGTAGGATGATTTGCAAGAGAGACGAGTGGAGAGGTGCAGAAGGCTCGTGGCATGCATGATAAAAAGTTCACATATAGAGGGCAGAACCAAACAGGAACAGTAAGGCTTGTGAGGTTAGGGAAGTATCTATTGGAAGTACATTTCCAATATAGAAAAATTGTAACTTCTTAATATATGGAAGTGTTTTGTAAAGTGTTATTTGTTACTGTTGTGATGTCCAACAGGAAGAAGAAAATGAAGAACCACACAAAGAACTTCCACAAAACAAAACAGATGTGTCTTTAGAAACTGAGAAGAAGGATGGTGGAAAAGTAGAGAACCTTCAGTTGTGTGAGACTGGTAACATTTGTAAGCAAGTTGTATGTACCGAGTCAGAAGTATTTGGTGCTAGTGATAGTGTTTTAGCAACAAGAAGGCATCCAGGAGAGGAAGATGATTGGAAAGGAGTAGATGACACTGCTGTAATAGCAACAACCACTCAGCCATTTCAGCCTGATAGTGAAGATGAAAGTGACAAGATTGCCATGATGATGGCAGAAACTCAGCCATATGAAGTAGATGGTACCGACAAAGATAATGGTGAAATTGGATTGATGATGGCAGAAACTCAGCCATATGAAGTAGATAGTACTGACAAAGATAATGGTGAAATTGGATTGATGATGGCAGAAACTCAGCCATATCAAGTAGATAGTACTGACAAAGATAATGGTGAAATTGGATTGATGATGGCAGAAACCCAGCCATATGAAGTAGATAGTACTGACAAAGATAATGATGAAATTGGATTGATGATGGCAGAAACTCAGCCATATCAAGTAGATAGTACTGACAAAGATAATGGTGAAATTGGATTGATGATGGCAGAAACCCAGCCATATGAAGTAGATAGTACTGACAAAGATAATGGTGAAATTGAATTAATGATGGCAGCCACTCAACCTTACGAAGACAACAGTGGTAATGAACACAGAGAAACAACTTCTCAGATGGCTGTTGTGGGTGAGTCAGTTAAAACTTTTAGTAAAACAGAGGTGATGATGGAACCCACTCAAATGTACCTGGATGACGATGATGAAACTGACGTAGAAGGTTCTGGTACAAATGATGAAGTCTTGAAAATGGAGACTCAAGCTCTTGATGAAGAAATTAATTGTAAAGAGACTAAAGACGGTGAAGTTCTGACAACTGGTGCTGATCACATTAAACCTCTTGTCTTTCCAATGGATGGAAGAGACATTGGTAACACCAAAAGTAAGAGTTTTAACTCTGGCATAGATTTTCTTGAGAACAGTGATGATGATGATGAAATACTAGATACACCACCACAAGCGTCTGCATGTCCTGCAGAGGAGGAAAACAGGTCAGATGTAACTTTTCAGATGAATGCTAACGTTAGGGATCAGAAACGGAGATTTGGACAGTCCGTTAGTGGAGGTGTAGAAGTGGAATTTGAGGCCAGACTAATAAACTGTACTTCATTAATAGAAGATTCATTATCCAAACAAGATGAAACATTCACTGAAAGTATTCTATGCCCTGCTACTCAGAAAAAATCTGGAATAGACACCGAAGATGATGAAGATGGTTTTGAGGCGAGAGCGCAGACCCCACCCAACGTTGAAGAACTAACAGACACGACGACTCTTGTTGCAGAAACTCCTCCACGGCTTACAGAATCGACAGATAAACCCTGTTTTGTTGTTTTGCCACATTTGCCTCATGATGATGATGGCTGTATTCAGTTTGATGGCCATTTATCTTCATTACAGAAAACGGATAAAGGACAAGTTAACATCAAGCCACTGAAGTCAAAGTCTTTTACAAACCCAGAAAATATTTTATCAAGAGAAAAAAACAGGGATGAGTTGAATAATGAAAGACTGGACTTGTTAAGGGAGTCTGCATTAGTCCATGACCAGTTTTGTACTTATTTTTCTAGGAATGAGGACACTGCATCTGAAAAATGTTATTCTGAGAGTGAAATGTTGGGAAATGATGCTTCAAAGGAAATGCTAGCAGCTGAAGAAATGATGGGCAAGGCAGATTTTGTTAAAATTCAGAGGAATATCATATCTGAAAAAACCATGAGACAAGATGTAACTGTGGAGGGTAAAGAAGAGAAGTCCAAGAGTTTTGACTCAAGTACATTTTTAGAAAATATGGGCAGAAAAACTAATGAAAATATGGAAATTGGAAAACCTCACTCGAGCTCAGATGAACGAGAAGAAAGAATAATGGAGGAAAATAAACATGAAGTAATAAGAGATGTTAAAGTTTCTAACTTACCAATGAAATGGAATAAAAGGAAACAGAATTTAAAACTCAGTAAGCACAAAGACGTCATCTTTGAAGAAGAAAGACATTCACTAGGTGGATTTTCAGGACGTGATAGAAGTAAACGAAGTGGAAATAAAAAAGCAAACAAACAAAACCAGGAAGTACATTTTAAAAAGATGTTTTATACCAACAGTGAAGATATCGCATCACTTGAATCAGGACGTAGGGAAAGTAAAGCTAACATTGGTGAGGAGCTACAAAACAGCCGTACTGCTGACACAAACACTGAAACTCTCAACACGTCACTTGAATCAGGAAAAAGACATGGTAGAAAAAGTAAAACTAACATTGGTGAGGAGCTAGAAAACAGCCGTACTGCTGACACAAACACTGAAACTCTCAACACGTCACTTGGATCAGGAAAAAGACGTGGTAGAAAAAGTAAAACTAACATTGGTGAGGAGCTAGAAAACAGCCGTACTGCTGACACAAACACTGAAACTCTCAACACGTCACTTGGATCAGGAAAAAGACGTGGTAGAAAAAGTAAAACTAACATTGGTGAGGAGCTAGAAAACAGCCGTACTGCTGACACAAACACTGAAACTCTCAACACGTCACTTGGATCAGGAAAAAGACGTGGTAGAAAAAGTAAAACTAACATTGGTGAGGAGCTAGAAAACAGCCGTACTGCTGACACAAACACTGAAACTCTCAACACGTCACTTGGATCAGGAAAAAGACATGGTAGAAAAAGTAAAACTAACATTGGTGAGGAGCTAGAAAACAGCCGTACTGCTGACACAAACACTGAAACTCTCAACACGTCACTTGGATCAGGAAAAAGACGTGGTAGAAAAAGTAAAACTAACATTGGTGAGGAGCTAGAAAACAGCCGTACTGCTGACACAAACACTGAAACTCTCAACATGTCACTTGAATCAGGAAAAAGATGCGGTAGAAAAAGTAAAACTAACATTGGTGAGGAGCTAGAAAACAGCCGTACTGCTGACACAAACACTGAAACTCTCAACACGTCACTTGAATCAGGAAAAAGACATGGTAGAAAAAGTAAAACTAACATTGGTGAGGAGCTAGAAAACAGCCGTACTGCTGACACAAACACTGAAACTCTCAACACGTCACTTGAATCAGGAAAAAGATGCGGTAGAAAAAGTAAAACTAACATTGGTGAGGAGCTACAAAACAGCCGTACTGCTGACACAAACACTGAAACTCTCAACATGTCACTTGGATCAGGAAAAAGACGTGGTAGAAAAAGTAAATCTAATGTTGTTCAAGAAGAAAGCAACCAGCAAGGAAAATTGGAACAGGCAGAACAAACTTCATGTATAATCACCACCGAATTTGATTTACAAGTTACTGAATCAAAATGGAGTAGAATTAGCAGTGGACCTCTAGCAACAGTGGATTCTAAAGTGATTGTATCTGAAAGTAATGAGGATGTGTCCTCTACTGAGACAGCAAAACGTGGCAAAAGAATTCTAGCAAAAAGAGAAAGAATAAGGAAAGCCACAGAGGTAGAAGAAAATAAAATAAACATTTCTCTAAAATCTTTGATTTCAAACAACTCTGAAGTGAGGAGGACAATAAGTTTAGGAAAATTAGTAGAACGTGCTTCACAGAGTGAGAGAAAAAACACAAGAAAATCTAAAGTTGAGACCACTGACAATATTTCTGTATTACATCCTTTAAATACTGAGGACAATGATGTAGACACCAGCAGAGCTAATTCTGATCAAAAAAGTGTAAAATATGCAAGTAGAACAAAAGTGTCTGGTCTGTCAGCTACTGAGGTTACTGGTTCGTCACCCGTGGATATAGTATTGAACTCAAATCTTTCCTGCGTAGCAACAAGGTCTTGGACAAGGAAAGGAAAAGCCAAACTTGCTAGTGGTGATCGAAATGAAGAAGATGGATCTTATGCTGACAAGAAAATGAAAACCCTTTCACTGAAGACAGAAAATAATGAGTCTCTGAATGTAACAAGTGACAGAACTGAACTTGGAGATAAACAAACTAACAGTAGTTTTGAAAGTGTAAGTACAGATTTGAGTCGTGATAATACGTCAGTTCTACAAGTGGAAAGAGAGTCTAGAACAAGAGGCACAAGGAAGTCGGCTTTACGAGGCAAGCAGTCGGGTGCTAAGGAACTTAACGAAATCAGTATCTTGATGACTGGAAAAAGACATCGCAAAAATATAACTGAAAATTTGGCAGGTGTGGATGAACATACAGAACCACACACAGTGCATAAAAGGCCCAAAAAAAATATTCTGATGTCTTGTGCTACGAGCAATGAAATAATTCGGGAAAAACCGGAAAGTAAAGCCATTCTAGAAACTTCATATGTGCAGACTGAACACTTAGAGTTGAAATGTGAAAAATGGAGAGGTAACCCTTTAGCTGTGGAAGACTACATGTCTAAAGATGATGAAAAGCTTGTCTCTAATGGCTTCTCTGAGTCTGTGGAACGTAATGATACCAAGAAAAGATCTAACAGAAAGAGAACTCGACAAACATTAAGTGACTCAATCCCCTGTGGTACTTCTGTGGCCAGTAAGTCTTCTGAAGTAAAGAACAGAAGGGTAAGAAAGGAACTTCAAACCAGTTCTGAAGAATCCGAGTCGTGTGTGTCAGTAGATAGAAATGGAAGAGAGAAAAGTGCTGGTGAAAGTGGAACTTGTTCCATTCCTCTTCGAAAACAAGCAAAGAAGGGGAAAAAATCTCGGCTAAATGTGAAAGATAGAAATGGTGTTGAAGAAAAACATCAAACGGTGACCCAAGCGAAGAACACCAGCTCAACAGGTGACAAAATTATAGTAGGTAGTGTCAAACATAGTCGAAATACATCTCTTACGCTAACTCCTAAAAGCAAAAGTAAACGGGGCTTGACCACTTTGGTTGTTGATGTTACCCCACAAGATAACATCTCAGTAAGCAACTCTGAATTCCTTGGACCGTCTCCTCGAAGAAATAGGTTGGTTAAGTCATTAAAACCGAAGGTGATGTTTACAGGCCTGAATGACGAGGATAATGGAAGAAAGGTAGCCCATTAATATCTTCTGTGTGTTTTAAATAATCATTAATATCACTGAATCTTAGAAATAAAAAAATTGAGTTTTTTATAACACAATCGTCAAAAATTAATGTTTGATCTGTAGATTTTGTAATTGTTTATGAACAGTCATGACTGTTTGTTAAAACAGATTTAAAGACCAAAGATAGAAACGTATTTTTCGACATCCAACTGTAAAAGATCATTGATGTTATAGAATATACATTTTTCTTTTTTTTTTACATTAAATTTAGTTTCAGATTTCAGCCATTAAGTATGTGTTGTTATGTGTTATATACTTCTAGTTAATTAATGTGTGTGAGAAATTGTTTTAAAGAAATATCATGACCTGCAGCTTTATTCTGTTGTATTTTAACGAGACTGTTGCTGTCATCACAAACAGTTTCTGTTGTATTTTAACGAGACTGTTGCTGTCATCACAAACAGTTTCTGTTGTATTTTAACAAGACTGTTGCTGTCATCACAAACAGTTTCTATTGTATTTTAACGAGACTGTTGCTGTCATCACAAACAGTTTCTGTTGTATTTTAACGAGACTGTTGCTGTCATCACAAACAGTTTCTGTTGTATTTTAACAAGACTGTTGCTGTCATCACAAACAGTTTCTATTGTACCTGTCTAGAAAAAACTTGTAGTGGTTTAGACGTGTACTATAATTGTTCATTTTTCTTCCAGATCGTGTCTTCCCTCGAATGGGACCTTGTGGACTCTGTCATGGAGTGTAGCCATCTGGTGACAGATAAGGTAACTATATGGATTGATATTGTGATAAAGAGTAGAATACAGTATTGCCTGCCAACAATGGAAAGCTTTCCTTGAATATTTTGTTCTCTTGTTGTAACACTATATATAATAAATAATAACTCGTTTTGTTATTACATAACATCTTTATTATCTATATCATTTATCCACCTGTTTCGTGTCTTTTAAATTGTTTTTATTGACAAATTTGCAAAACAAATGTTAACAAATTCTTTTAGTTCCATCGCACGGTTAAAATGCTCTGCTGTGTTGCCAAGGGAACACCAATTGTGAGCATAGAGTGGTTAAAGAAGTGTTGTGCGTCAAGAGCGTACATTGGTAAGTGATTGAATCTTTGGTTTATTACCGTAGAAAGTTCTTAAAAACACTAGTTTCCATTGGCTAACGTTAACGTCCACATGTGTTAAGACTGTAGTTTCCAGTGGCAAACTTTAATGTCTACTTGTGTTAAGACTGTAGTTTCCAGTGGCTAACGTTAACGTCTACATGTGTTAAGACTGTAGTTTCCAGTGGCTAATGTTAACGTCCACATGTGTTAAGACTGTAGTTTCCAGTGGCTGACATTAATGTTTACATGTGTTAAAACTGTAGTTTCTTTGTATGTTTTTTTCATAGTTTCATATTAGTTTGATTAGTATAAGTTGTAACTCATCTTATGATACTTACAGCTAGAATAATGTATGTGGATTGTGATGTTACATTGTAGCTTGTGGTGTTACCATATGATTTATATTTCATTCATTTTGTCCAAATAAAAAAAATCAGTTTAGAAGATAATTAAATTATTTAAGATAAACTCAGGTAAGGAAACTAGGCCTAAACTCAGGTAGCGAAGCTAGGCCTAAACTCAGGTGTTGAAGCTAGGTCTGTTTTCTTTTTTTTGAAGCAGTTTGTTTAATAGTAACATGACAAAACACATTACTGAAAAAACACTTCTTTTAGAACGCCCCCTTGTAACTGTTTTTAAACTAATAGGCTTCTGATGCTACACTATGGGACTTAACACCCAAATAACCCTTTGTGCAGCTTAACAATGAAAGTTGATGAATTTTGTAATAATTAATAGATGACTTGTCTTTCTGTTGAGCTTAGTGTCAGATATTTTTTTATTTCTTGTTGTATAAAATAATGAATGGCTTTCTTTTAGATCACAGTCTATACGTCATAAATGACAGAAAGGCAGAAAAACATCACAATTTCAGTTTAGCTGAAACGTTGAAAAAAGCAGCCGAACAGCCGTTGTTAACAGGTTGGAGCGTACACGTCACACCGAATGTTGTTCCTGGACCTGATCAAATGAAAGGTGAGAAACCCAAAGTGTAAGTAATCATGATAGCTGATTGGCTCTCTAAATACATGCTGTTGAAAAGAAATGGATAAAAATTTACAACATAAGCCCTTAATCTGTTTCAGTAGTGACATCTTATTGGTTCTTCGTTTGAATACTTTCTTTCTGTATGTATACACGTGCACAGACCAATCAAAATAAAATATTAGTATCAGACTGGTGTGAAAAGTTGATTTTTGTTGTCAACATTTAAGAAAATATATTTTGTTAGTTACTAGTTCATGTTTAATGAGATAATTAAAGTGATTTTCATGACACCTACAGCTTGTACTTATTTATATGTTGGTTCTTTTTTTTTCAGAGATTATTCTTTGTGCAGGAGGAAAGGTAAGTGAAAAATATTGTTATTCAGGTTTTAACTAGCTTTATAACTAGCTTTTGATCCTTATGCTAGTCAGATGTATTTTAACCGACGTCCAGTTTTTGATCGTTACGTGTAACTCACATTAGATGTTTTTTAACTCACATCCAATTTTTGATCGTTACGTGTAACTCACGTTAGATGTTTTCTTAACCGACATCCAGTTTTTGATCATTACGTGTAACTCACATTAGATGTTTTTTTAACTGACATCCAGTTTTTGATCGTTACGTGTAACTCACATTAGATGTTTTCTTAACTGACATCCAGTTTTTGATTGTTACGTGTAACTCACATTAGATGTTTTTTAACAGACATCCAGTTTTTGATCGTTACGTGTAACTCACGTTAGATGTTTTTTAACAGACATCCAGTTTTTGATCGTTACGTGTAACTCACGTTAGATGTTTTTTTAACTGACATCCAGTTTTTGATCGTTACGTGTAACTCACGTTAGATGTTTTCTTAACCGACATCCAGTTTTTGATTGTTACGTGTAACTCACGTTAGATATTTTCTTAACTGACATCCAGTTTTTGATTGTTACGTGTAACTCACATTAGATGTTTTTTTAACTGACATCCAGTTTTTGATCGTTACGTGTAACTCATGTTAGATGTTTTCTTAACCGACATCCAGTTTTTGATCGTTACGTGTAACTCACGTTAGATGTTTTCTTAACCGACATCCAGTTTTTGATCGTTACGTGTAACTCACGTTAGATGTTTTCTTAACCGACATCCAGTTTTTGATTGATCGTTACGTGTAACTCACATTAGATGTATTTTTAACCGACATCCAAGTTTTGATCGTTACGTGTAACTCACATTAGATGTATTTTTAACCGACATCCAAGTTTTGATCGTTACGTGTAATGCAGGTTAAATGTAGTGTTACTCCATACTCATTTTGTGTTATACTTACAGAATATTTTACCAGCTCTGTGTTGACTATCACAACCAAACCGGACCATGGAAAGTCCAGGATAGAATAAATGTTTATATTTCATTATTAATTTTAGGATTGGTAGAAAGAATCTTCTGTATTAAATATTTCTTAGAAATATATTATTTCAGTGTTTTTTCTTAGAACTTTGTTTTATGCTTACATTATAGATGTAACTTGGTTTTTCTGTACTCAGAGTACAGATGTACTAATTGTTTATACGTGTAGAAAGTTAACCTCATCACATAATGTTTATAGTTGTGCATTTAGAATTATTGGAGAGTGTAGCTAAAAGTGTGTGTGTTTTCTTGTATACCAATTTTATATTAGTTGGAGAGTATCACCTTTTTATTGTGCTTATTTCTGTGGAGCTGTCTCTGCTCTTCATGATACCTTAAATTTACTGGTTGTGTGGACTCGGATTTATTGTGTCCCTTCATTGGTATGAATTTCACCATTAAGTGGTGGACAGAGTTAGGAGATGGTGACCATTCCTTTTCAAGCTAGAATGTAAATTAGATATAGTGTGGCTTGTGGCGTATCTTGTGTGTGTTAATATTTCTATGAACTACGGTAAAAGCTTTGTCTCTTTGTACAGTTTGTTCGGAACGTGCCCACTCGATTAGCTCCTCGTCTGGTCATCGTCTCAACTCCAGAAGATGTGAAACTTTTGAAACATGCTGTAAAATGTGGGATTCCAGTCGTGGAAGCAGAATTTATTCTAACAGGGCTTCTTCGCTATGAGTTAAACACAACCATATATCCTTTTTTGTTTAAAAAGAAAAACTTATTGATATGTTTGTTTTTGATTTCCAGATTTTTCCCTAAATATCCTGTTTGTCTCAGATTTGTTTTATTTTTCAAAATTTCTTAAAATATCCTCTTTCTTTTTTCTCCTGTTTTTAACACATTTTCTACATATCCTTTTTCTTTCTTTTCCCCTGTTTTTAACACATTTTCTACATATTTTATTTCTTTCTTGTTTCCCCTGTTTTTAACACATTTTCTACATATCCTATTTGTTGTTCGCCTGTTAAAAGTTCTTAACTTCTGTTACATTTTCATTGAATATTTAGAAATTCCTCACTACTTCCTTGTGGCTAATTCATGTGGACATATTCCAACAAAAAATCCTCCTCACTTGTCCAGTTTGGATGTATTCCCACAGAAGAATCTTCATTTATCGTTCAGATTGGATGAATTCGAACGAAAAATTCTCCTGGCTAGTTTAGATTTGATGTGTTCCTACACGGAAGAATCCTCACGAACAGTTCAGATTGGATGAATTCGCACAGAAGACTCTTCACAGCTAGATTATATGAACTATTCCAAAGAAGAAATTGTGAAACCATCTAATACTGTGTTTTTGGTTTCTTATCATCTTATAAAAATGTATTTTTTATTTTAATTACGAAGAAGTGTATATAGGAAATTTGTGTAAAGGTTTTTATTTACGTTTATGTATACAGTCAGTGTAAATATCACATTATCCTCGGCAGACAATATATGAACATGCTGTACATTTATTAAAAGAATAGAACTTGAAATGTTTGCTTGTTTAAGTAGAAAAAAGTTCCAACGTTTTTTTTAAACCTACAGGTTATTACACATTTTCTCGATAGATGGCGAAGTATTTTCTTTTTTTATAGAAGTATTATCGGGTTTCACCAAAATGAATAAGAAAAAAGTTACTGTGAGAGAAGAAATCACAAAACAGTTTAAAAACTGTTTCTGGAATATGGGGCTCGTGTATTTTATATTTTACTCATAATGTGACCTTATTATCATTGTACTTTCGGTCTCGTCACATTTGTCAAGGTGACATTCAGTCTTTTTGTGTAATATGGTAACTAATAGAGCGAAGAGTAATTTTTGTATTAAAATAAAATAAAAACATGGTTTTCAATTAAACAAATATAGGACATAAGAAAAGGTAAATCAGAAACTTTGAAAGAAAATTAAGGTAAAAGTGAAGGCTGGGAATCTATTCTTAAGCAATACCAATATACAAAAGTACATACAAGTTTTGTTAAAGATGGCAGCACAGTAGCAGCCAACGCATAGGATAAAACTAATTAATAATTCAACTTAGGTTACTATCTGTGTCAGGCAGTGAAATGTATGATTGTTGTTGTTGTTTTGAATTAAGCACAAAGCTACACAATGGGCTATCTGTGCTCTGCCCACCACGGGTATCGAAACCCGGATTTTAGCGTGCAAGTCCGCAGACATACCGCTGAGTATGATCAGACATGTTTTTAATGTTCCAAAAAAGTTCACATTACTGTGTTTGGAATGCCATTTTCTTCATCCGTACAAAAGTTATGATCCCAGAATACAAAGGCGTTTATTGTAGTTATAATTATCAAAATATTTAAAAAATGTGTTTAGGCTACATTTTTATAAGACGTTTTCTTATAAAGTTTCTTTTAAAATACTACAAATGAATAATATCTAGTTAATAAATTGTGCTTAGTTGTTGTTGAAAATCAAGGTTATGGTAACAGATTGTTTGTCTATAGATAAAGTCGTTATTCACAAATTAGTTTCGTATTTATTTTCACACAAACATTCTCAGAACTTGTTTCTCGTCATACAAACTTTTAATTCTAGAAAATCCATAACTTACTACGATAATAATTTGATGTTTAACAATGTAATAGGCTTAATACTGTTGTCTTACGACAAGTGTGATTGTAATCATTTGTCGCTATCTTGTAAAAGGCTTACCGTAACAAATGACTTGTATAAACAGTGTTACGAACACTTGTATTTCTTGTGTCCCATCACAATAGGAATCTAATGAAGACCAACTCCCCAATGAAGTTTCAGTCGGTTTGTTTGTTTGTTTTGGAATTTCGCACAAAGCTTCCCGAGGGCTATCTGTGCTAGCCGTCCCTAATTTAGCAGTGTAAGACTAGAGGGAAGGCAGCTACTCATTACCACCCACCGCCAACTCTTGGGCTACTCTTTTACCAACGAATAGTGGGATTGACCGTCACATTATACACCCCCACGGCTGGGAGGGCGAGCATGTTTAGCGCGTGGCGCGCACCCGTGACCCTCGGATTACGAGCGCATGCCTTAACGCGCTCAGCCAGGCCTAGTATCAGTCGGAAACGTACTGAATTTTATATATCAGAACAGCTGGTATGGGTATTAATATTTTTATTTATAAGGAGAAAACAACGTGTCGACCTTGTCATCTTCAGGTTAAGAAAAAGGTGACCTAGGAAGGTCGAAATGTTCTCTCCTTATAAATAAAAATGTTAATACCAGCCGTTCTGAGATCCATTTTTATTTCAAGTGAGTTTGTTGTCATCAACAATTACTTCACTATGTATTGAATTTTGTTTTCTAAGCCTAACTTGTAATCGTGTATTAAACATGTAATTTTCTACTTGTTGAAAGCCCTCACAGTTTTGTGTGTGTGGGTGTAAGTTTTGTAAGTTGTATATAATATTTTTACCTGAAATAAAATGTTTTAGAAAAAGTGTGTGTACCCAGAAACCTATTTTTAGCATAATAAACTTTGGCTTCAGTGACTTGCTTACAACTCTAAAATCAGGGGTTCGATTCCCCTCGGTGAACTCAGCAGATAGCCCGATGTGACTTTGCTGTAAGAAAACACACACACACACACACACAATAACTTGCTATATAAAATTTCATTTTGTAACATTTTGAACAAATATTAATATTGTCAGTTATTTTGTATCTGCCAGTTTCTACTCTTCATTTAAAAAAATCTACCTTAAAATACGTGATTGTTAGCATGAAGTTTGTGATTTATATTAGGAAGTTTATGATTCAGAAAGAACATAGTTACTATAGAAACTGGCTGTAAACAAAAGACACTTGATGACAATTCTCACTAAAACCTGATATGGAAATGTTTACAACTAAAAGGGAAAATCTAATTATTTTAACGCTACTCTTACAGACGTTTGGACAAAGTGTGGAAATCTTAATAAATGAGCATGTTGTAACCGGAAAGCAACAGAAGCTAAAACGATTTACATTTGGCGTGCAGGTGTAGTTTTTTAATAATTCACATTCTGTTTGTAGTTAAAAATACAGATCGTATTTCACACGAACCTTTAGTCACTTTACAGATCGTATTTCACACGAACCTTTTGTCACTTCAAAAGAAATGAAAATATATTCTCAATACACAGATAAATAGTGTATTTCAATAAATGAATTTCAGCTGATTGTATAAACTATGATAAGCAGAGAAATAGAAACAAAAAAATCCGTATTTCATTCCGCTTTTGTGCTAGTCATAACAGACACGCACTTGGGAAGTTTTCAAGGTTCATGTCTCACAGATGTAGGATTTCCAAAAATTAGGCTTTTCCGTTTGTTTTTAGATAAATATTACCAGCTTTAGATCGTCCAAAACATAACTGGGAGAAGTTCTAACGGTATAACACGAGTTGACTGCTTGTTGTCAGACTCGAAATCGCCAAGTGGTTATCTGGGGATCGAACCTGGAGTTTTAGCGTTATAAGCTTTAAATATCTGAGCTACTAAAGATAAAAACTCTCATGAAAAGCTATAATTTAAACTTCATAGGAAAAATGACAAGCTGTAAGAAGTCCATAGCCTCCAAAGTATATATATATATATATATATATATACATTCGTATAATGAATATTCATATCACTTGAGTAGAAGTGCTTTCAAGCTAGAAATGGATCAGAATACAACATGTTTCAAACAGCTGGACCATTTAAACATGTTTAAAACTCGCAGTGTAAGATAAATATGATTTTCTTGTTACGAGTGTGAGGTACTCGCTTTATTGACTCCCGTTCTATGAGTCAGAAAAAAACTTCAAAAATTGGTTGGTGTGGATTCCACTGACATGAACAAATTGATATTGCTGGAACATTTCTAAAAAGGTTTTTACTGGGTCGTGTTAAACAAATCCGTTTAAGAAAATATATAAGCCGTATATTACATAGAATTGTCTACCGTTTCGATAACCAACAATTCCAACATCAGAGATACGGGAAATACAGTTACAAAGAAATTACAAGTTTTATTAATAGTGGTAACCCTAATCTCAGTGGTGGCTTCTCGCAGACAAGGTGGTGGTGGTGATTCTGGTAGAGAAGGTGGTCAAGGAATGACTGGAGGTGGTGATTCTGGGAGAGACAACGACATCGGAATTGGTGAAGGAATCGACACCAATATAAGCTAAGGAGGTTAAGTCTGAGGTTCTAATGGTAATCAAAGAGGTAAGAGTAAAAAGAAAGATTTTCGTGTAACAATCAAGTTGTATTTATAAAACAAACACTATTGTGAAACATTAAGAATTAGTTGTTCGGTATGATAATTTAAGATGTTTTTGAAATTCGTTATTTGGTTTGTTTTGAATTTCGCGCAAGGCTACAAAATGATTGTTTCTGCGCTAGTGAAACACTGGAAGCAAGAGAGCTAGTTGTCATCCTTCATAGTGCTACTGAAAGGGTGAACATGATTGGATGGGGCTGTGATTCGACTTCACAGTGCTACTGAAAGGGTGAACATGATTGGATGGGGCTGTGATTCGACCTCACAGTGCAACTGAAAGGGTGAACATGATTGGATTGGGCTGTGATTCGAATCCTCGACCCGCAGGTTGCGAGTTCAACGCCCTGTCCACCTGGCTATGGTTGTTAAACATCACGTTGAGGCGAATTTGGTACAAGAATTGTAACATTGACAGCTTTACAAGCCCAAACTATGTGATGAATTTATAAACATATGAAATCAGTTGTGCCTCATTTTTAAGGTTGTAGATTGTATACAGCGACATCTAGCGAGTGTTGTTTTCTCAAGCCGGGATGGGTATTGACTTATTATTTAAGTAAATTTGTTTGTACTTTACTACTTAATTTGTGGTTATAAAACTGTTTTTCTATACAAGGCACTGCTTAACTTTGTTAAGTGACACTGTTGAAGTTCTCTGGTATTTTAGCTTATACTTTGCATTTAATTTCAAATTAGAAGCCAGTTTCATTTTCTTTAATAAACAGATTGAAATATAACAAAGTGAAATATAAAAGTGTCAGTGAAAATTAGATGAATACGTTGTCTTTTGTTTGTTTATGAATTTTGCACAAAGCAACTCGAGGGCTATCTGCGCTATCCGTCCCTAATTTAGCAGTGTAAGAATAGAGGGAAGGCAGACAGTCTTCACCACCCACCACCTACTCTTGGGCTATTATGTTACCAACGCATAGTGGAATTTGCCGTTACATTATAACGTTCCCACGGGTAAAAGAGCGAGCATCTTTGTTGCGACTGGGATGCGAACCCGTGACTCTCAGATTAGCAGTCGAACGCCTTAACTCAGCCGACCATGCCGGGCCATCTTATCTTCTTTTATATGCAAAAACGGCTGTTCTGGGCCCAGAAAACACTTCAAATAGAAGAGCGAACAACGTTTCGACCTTCTTCGGTCATCGTCAGGTTCACAAAGAAAGGGTTACTGGTCGGAAGCTGACCACATGTTTGGGAGGGGTTGTATAATTGAGTGTTGCAATGATTGTCATCTTATCTTCTGTCTTACTCAAATAGCGGGAGCTTGTATAAAGAAATTATCATATTTTTCGTTACATTTTCTCTACACCAATGTCAGGTTTTAGTGAAACTCAAGACCATGATGAGTTATGTAGATATATTAGAACAGGCAAAAGCAGGTCGGAAAAATACTTTTATGTTTTTGTTTTTTTTAAATGAATTTACGATTACTCTTAAAAAGACAAAATAAAAACTTCAAATAAAATATCATAAATATTTCACAAAAATAATTATGAACGAGGAAGCGTTTAACTTAAGAAAATAGAACCAGTTCCCGCGGTTAGTAGATAATAAAACATTATTTTCGTCTGTAAAACGTTATTTTCTTACCGCTAGTCTTCACAGCCACTTTAGTCTTAGAGAAAAAGAGTTAATATTAAAACAATGATCATTTTTATGAAACGTAAATGTCCTTTATTCCATATTAAGCAATTTTTGTTGTAGTAGACCCATCGTTGACACGTTTTTAAACAACCAGAATATTGTACTTAATTTACAAATCACATAACAAACCTTTATCCCTTCTAAGTGAGTTCATTATACATTTAGAGATTAAAAACACCACGAGAGGTATTAAGACACTGGTGACCAGATTAACCGAAATACAAAGTTATAAGTTAGTTTAAAATAATGATTTTTATTTGGTCACAACCATTCCTCATATGTTTCCTTTTTCCAAACGCCAGTAAAGAATATAGTATAAAGCCATGAGAGATCAGTGTCCACAAGGTAGAAATCTGTGTAATCTGATCAGTGATGATTAGTGTATATAAGGTAAAAATCTGTGTATTCTGATCAGTGATGATCAGTGTCCACAAGGTAGAAATCTGTGTGTTTTGATCAGTGATGATCAGTGTCCACAAGGTAGAAATCTGTGTATTCTGATTAGTGATGATCAGTGTATACAAGGTAGAAATCCGTGTATTCTGATCAGTGTCCACAAGGTAGAAATCTGTGTATTCTGATCAGTGATGATCAGTGTCCACAAGGTAGAAATCTGTGTGTTTTGATCAGTGATGATCAGTGTCCACAAGGTAGAAATCTGTGTATTCTGATTAGTGATGATCAGTGTATACAAGGAAGAAATCCGTGTATTCTGATCAGTGATGATCAGTGTCCACAAGGTAGAAATCTGTGTATTCTGATCAGTGTCCACAAGGTAGAAATCTGTGTGTTTTGATCAGTGATGATCAGTGTCCACAAGGTAGAAATCTGTGTATTCTGATTAGTGATGATCAGTGTATACAAGGTAGAAATCCGTGTAATCTGCTCAGTGATGATTAGTGTATATAAGGTAAAAATCTGTGTATTCTGATCAGTGATGATTAGTGTACATAAGGAAAAAATCTGTGTATTCTGATTAGTGATGATCAGTGTATACAAGGTAGAAATCTGTGTATTCTGATCAGTGATGATTAGTGTATATAAGGTAGAAATCTGTGTATTCTGATCAGTGATGATTAGTGTATAAAAGGTAGAAATCTGTGTATTCTGATCAGTGATGATCAGCGTATACAAGAAAGAAATCTGTGTATTTTGATCAGTGATGATCAGTGTATACAAGGTAGAAATCTGTGTATTCTGATCAGTGATGATCAGTGTATACAAGGTAGAAATCTGTGTATTCTGATCAGTGATGATCAGCGTATACAAGAAAGAAATCTGTGTATTCTGATTAGTGATGATCAGTGTATACAAGGTAGAAATCTGTGTATTCTGATCAGTGATGATTAGTGTATACAAGGAAGAAATCTGTAAATTCTGATCAGTGATCCTTTTTTTTAATAACTCGTGGAAAATAAATGTAAATAAGTTTTATAATCCCTTCGTTGTGAGATAGTTAAGTATCAATTGTTACAGAACAATTTCTGTTGTGAGACAGTAAATTATCAATTTTTGCAGAATAATTTATGTTGTGAGATAGTAAAGAATCAATTGTTACAGTATAATTTCTGTTGTGAGATAGTAAAGTATCAATTGTTACAGTATAATTTCTATTGTGAGACAATAAAGTATCAATTGTCACAGTATAATTTATGTTGTGAGAAAGTAAAGATTCAATTGCTGCAGTATAATTTCTGTTGTGAGATAGTAAAGTATCAATTGTTACAGTATAATTTATGTTGTGAGATAGTAAAGTATCAATTGTTACAGTATAATTTATGTTGTAAGATAGTAAAGTACCAAATTTCGCAGAATAATTGATGTTGTGAGACACTAAAATATCAATTTTCACAGAATAATTTATGTTGTGAGACAGTAAAGATTCAATTGCTGCAGTATAATTTCTGTTGTGAGATAGTAAAGTATCAATTGTTACAGTATAATTTATGTTGTGAGATAGTAAAGTATCAATTGTTACAGTACAATTTCTGTTGTGAGACAGTAAAGTACCAAATTTCGCAGAATAATTGATGTTGTGAGACACTAAAATATCAATTTTCACAGAATAATTTATGTTGTGAGATAGTAAAGTATCAATTGTTAGAGCATAATTTCTGTTGTGAGATAGTAAAGTATCAATTGTTACAGTATAATTTATGTTGTGAGATAGTAAAGTATCAATTGTTACAGTATAATTTATGTTGTGAGATAGTAAAGTATCAATTGTTACAGTATAATTTCTGTTGTGAGACAGTAAAGTACCAAATTTCGCAGAATAATTGATGTTGTGAGACACTAAAATATCAATTGTCACAGTATCATTTATGTTGTGAGAAAGTAAAGATTCAATTGCTGCAGTATAATTTATGTTGTGAGATAGTAAAGTATCAATTGTTACAGTATAATTTATGTTGTGAGATAGTAAAGTATCAATTGTTACAGTACAATTTCTGTTGTGAGACAGTAAAGTACCAAATTTCGCAGAATAATTGATGTTGTGAGACACTAAAATATCACTTTTCACAGAATAATTTATGTTGTGAGATAGTAAAGTATCAATTGTTAGAGTATAATTTCTGTTGTGAGATAGTAAAGTATCAATTGTTACAGTATAATTTATGTTGTGAGATAGTAAAGTATCAATTGTTACAGTATAATTTATGTTGTGAGATAGTAAAGTATCAATTGTTACAGTACAATTTCTGTTGTGAGACAGTAAAGTACCAAATTTCGCAGAATAATTGATGTTGTGAGACACTAAAATATCACTTTTCACAGAATAATTTATGTTGTGAGACAGTAAAGAATAAATTGTTACAGTATAATTTCTGTTGTGAGATAGTAAAGTATCAATTGTTACAGTACAATTTCTGTTGTAAGACAGTAAAGTATCAATTTTCGCAGAATAATTTATGTTGTGAGATAGTAAAGATTCAAATCTTAGAGCATAATTTCTGTTGTGAGATAGTAAAGTATCAATTGTTACAGTATAATTTATGTTGTGAGATAGTAAAGAATCAATTGTTACAGTAAATTTATGTTGTGAGATAGTAAAGTATCAATTGTTAGAGCATAATTTCTGTTGTGAGATAGTAAAGAATCAATTGTTACAGTATAATTTCTGTTGTGAGATAGTAAAGTCTCAATTGTTGCAGTATAATTTATGTTGTGTGACAGTGAAGTATCAATTGTTACAGTATAATTTATGCTGTGAGACAGTAAAGTATCAATTTTCACAGTATAATTTATGTTGGGAGAAAGTAAAGAATCAATTGTTACAGTATAATTTCTGTTGTGAGATAGTAAAGTTTCAATTTTCACAGTATAATTTATGTTGTGACACAGTAAAGTATCAATTTTCACAGTATACTTTATGTTGTGAGATAGTGAAGTATCAATTGTTACAGTACAATTTCTGTTGTGAGACAGTAAAGTATCAATTTTCGCAGAATAATTTATGTTGTGAGATAGTAAAGATTCAAATCTTAGAGTATAATTTCTGTTGTGAGATAGTAAAGTATCAATAGTTACAATATGATTACTATTGTGAGACAGTAAAGTATCAATTTTCACAGTATACTTTATGTTGTGAGATAGTGAAGTATCAATTGTTGCAGTATAATTTATGCTGTGAGATAGTGTTATGTAAATGTTATGTAAACGACAATCATGTCATGTCCTGTTTGAATTCTCATATCTATTATTTACATTTATATTTTCGAGGTTTAAACCAGTGAAATTTAAAATAACATTTTAGAATTAATTAAAATTAATTTAGAATTATTCATGTAGAAATTTTTAAAACTAAGTAGATTGATCACTTGCATTGGCCTGGTGTTTGTACTGTGGAATTCTGGGAAGTTACGCGATTAGTATATAAACAAACGGCGATGCGAGGGAGTAAATCATCCATTTTTACTCGGGTCAAGAAGTGAATTATCCATTTTTACTCGGGTCAAGAAGTAGGTCATCCATTTTTACTCGGATCAAGAAGTTTGTCTCGTTTGAGAAAGTTTAAACTGAATTTGTGAATAGAGCTAGATCGACTAAAGCGGTGAAATTTTTATTCCGTCAATCTTTACAATTCAGTCGGATTACGGATTATACCGAAAGTCAATACGAATTGGACTGTGAATTTTTGTTTGAAATTACCCATTCAAACTTCGAAAATTTCTCCGTGGGACTAAATTCACCGCCTAGATTAGAACTTTGGATTTCGGATTTGGACACTTATTCTGGATCATATTATTAAGCACAGGCCAGTACCTTTTTGTATTGTAAGTTGTTTTGATGGTTGAAACTTGATATCTGTTATTGATATTGGATAATTTATTTTGTGTCTATCACATAAGTAGATCATTATAATAAATTATACAAGCTGCTATCTGTGTCTTTCTGTTGCGTTCAGTCCACATAAAAACGTAACAGATAGTAAAGTATCAATTGTTACAGTATAATGTATGTTGTGAAATAGTAAAGTATCAATTCTTAGAGTATAATTTCTGTTGTGAGACAGTAAAATATCAATTTTCACAGTATAATTTAAGTTGTGAGATAGTGAAGTATCAATTGTTGCAGTATAATTTATGTTGTGTGACAGTGAAGTATCAATTGTTACAGAAAAATTTATGTTGTGAGATAGTAAAGTATCAATTGTTACAGTATAATTTATGTTGTGAGACAGTAAAGTATCAATTTTTACAGTATAATTTATGTTGTGAGATAGTAAAGAATCAATTGTTACAGTATAATTTCTGTTGTGAGATAGTAAAGTATCAATTGTTACAGTATAATTTATGTTGTGAGACAGTAAAGTTTCAATTTTCACAGTATAATTTATGTTGTGAGACAGTAAAGAATAAATTGTTACAGTATAATTTCTGTTGTGAGATAGTAAAGATTCAAATCTTAGAGCATAATTTATGTTGTGAGATAGTAAAGTATCAATTGTTACAGTATGATTACTATTGTGAGACAGAAAAGTATCATATGTTGCAGTATAATTTCTGTTGTGAGATAGTAAAGTATCAATTGTTACAGTATAATTTATGTTGTGAGATAGTAAAGAATCAATTGTTACAGTATAATTTCTGTTGTGAGATAGTAAAGTATCAATTTCCACAGTATTATTTATGTTGTGAGACAGTAAAGTCTCAATTGTTACAGTATAATTTATGTTGTCAGACAGTAAAGAATCAATTGTTACAGTATAATTTCTGTTGTGAGACAGTAAAGTTTCAATTGTTGTAATATACTTTCTGTTGTGAGACAGTAAAGTCTCAATTGTTGCAATATACTTTCTGTTGTGAGATAGTAAAGTATCAATTGTTACAGTAGAATTTATGATGTGAGACAGTGTTATGTAAATGTCGTGTAAATATTTTGTAAACGACATATCGGGTTGTGTTTGAATTTTCATTTCTATTACTCATTTTTCCATATTTATATTATTGTTTCGAAGTTTAAACTATTATGTTGTTATTCGTTTAAAGTAACATTTAGAATTTTCTTGAATTAAGTAGACTAATCATATGTTTGTAATTGAAGTGCTGGTGACTTCGTGTCTAGACGTGTAGTCTTGTGCAAGAACGGACATGCGCGGATTGCTCTGGAGATCTGTAGAAATTTCGCGGTCTTTCGAGGAGTTTAGGCTTACAATATATAAACAGACGAAGATGCGAGAGAGATGAGAGATTCAGACATCAGTTTTTATTCGAAGAAAAAGAGAAGAGTCAGACATTAGTTTTATTTCAAAAGAAGAGAGTCAGTTATTTGAGAAAGATTAAGTGTTTGCTGTGATTATTCAACTTGGATTTGTGACTGAAGTTAGATCTACGGAAGCTGTGATTTTATTTCGTCAATCTCTACGATTCATCTGAATTACTGCTTGTGCTGAGAGTCGGCGAATTTACTGAACTGTGAACCGTTTCTGAACTTCTTCATTTAAACTTCGGAATTTCTTCGTGGGACCAAATTCACACCCTAGTCTGGAATTTGAGACTTTCATTTTAGATCATTATATTAGATACAGGCCAGTACCATTTTGTATTGTGATTAATTTTGAAGTTTGAAACTAGTATTATTTTGTTTTGTAATTAATTTCGAATGTTGTAACTTAATATCTGTCACTGTTATTATATAATTTATGTTATATCTGTTATATTTGTTAATAGTTTAGTGTAATAAATTATACAAGCTGTTATCTGCGTTTTTCTGTTGCGTTTAGTCTACGAAGGACATAAAACATAAAAAATACGTAACAGACAGTAAAGTATCAATTTCCACAGTATATTTTCTGTTGTGAGATAGTAAAGTATCAATTGTTACAGTATAAGTTTTGTTGTGAGACAGTAAAGTTTCAATTTTCACAGTATAATTTATGTTGTGAGACAGTAAAGTCTCAATTGTTACAGAATAATTTATGTTGTGAGATAGTAAAGTATCAATTGTTACAGTGTAAGTTTTGTTGTGAGACAGTAAAGTTTCAATTTTCACAGTATAATTTATGTTGTGAGACAGTAAAGTCTCAATTGTTACAGAATAATTTATGTTGTGAGATAGTAAAGTCTCAATTGTTACAGAATAATTTATGTTGTGAGATAGTAAAGTATCAATTGTTACAGTGTAATTTATGTTGTGAGATAGTAAAGTATCAATTGTTACAGTATAATTCTGTTGTGAGATAGTATAGTATCACTTTTTACAGCATAATTTATGTTGTGAGATAGTAAAGTATCAATTGTTAGAGTATAATATATGTTGTGAGATAGTAAAGTATCACTTTTTACAGTTTAACTTCTGTTGTAATTTCCTGTATGTAAATAAATCTACAGAAGTTTATATGAACTTTTTCAAAGTGTAGTATCTGAACCAAGTTGTTACCATGGTGTTTGTGGACATTTAGAAAAAATTGGTATATCTGTATTATCATATGATATGGAAAATAAATATTGAGTATCTCACTGGTAGTCTCTGAACAGGTGTTTGGGAATTACAATTTGACCTGTGGTCAGGACGTTGTTCTTTATTTTTAATAACAAAATTTTATCCACAGGAGCATTTGACGTTAAAAAGACTAATGCAGGCAATATAAGATGGCGCTTATCGGTTAAAATAATTAAAATATAAAATCAGTTGTACTGGTTTACTGTGAAACTGGATGGTGGTGAACCAGTCCATCCGTTTATTCACTTAAGCTATTTTGTTACATCTTTCAATTTACTGATATTTTGTTTCCTATTTCAACATAAATCTTGAATTAGTGTAGGGTCACATTCTAAATTGTATTACAAATGAATGTAGGTTTTTGAAGAGATTAGTTTAAAAACATGTTAGGTTAAAACTTACTTCGAAAAGTTGGTTTCAGTTTCTTGAAATTATCCTGTACTCGATGTTCTAAGCCTCGAGTGGCGTGCTTGTCCTCCACTGAGAACAAAGTATGAAACCCTGTGATCAAATCGGTTTCTATATTTCGAAGTTTCATATTTTACAGAGTTGATCGGTAACGCGTTTTTTTTCACAGGTATTTTTTTCCAGAGAATAAACACGTAGACTTATATAACAAGATCCTAGGGAATGTATCTCAGACGTACTGGCCATTGTATACAGTGACATCGGCTTTTAAACTAAGTATTTGTAGTTTAAAATAGTAGGTTTTATCTCTATGATGAATATCAGGTTGTGTGACTTCTTTAGAAATTGATAATACTCAATTGATGTAAGTTATAAAGATTGTTTTTGAATTATTGAAGTTTATTGCTTGAGCACCCACATCTCGCTCTCATAATTTCTATTTCTTTATATGTGAGACTGGTTAATAGAGGGTAAGAATGATAGACGGTGTATCCCCATCACAATATGGGTTCTACTTTTTCAGTCACCTCCAAAACCTAGAGTACATAATATAATCCCACATTATAGCTTGTGCTGTGAGATATTTTGAATTGGTCTCTTTTTCGAGTTACAACAGATTAATATAACTACTCAGAGGTTTCTGTTTTAACGTAGTTCTTCCTTGTGATTTTGTTTGTTGAACTTCGTTACAATGTATTCATTTTCACTGAAATACACACATATATGCATGTTAAATAAATGACAAACTTTTTGAATAAGAAATTGTCCTGGGAAATTTATTTCAGCTGTATTTTCAACAACGACAGAAACATTAAAGACAAAACAAAATTATGTTGCTTCTGTTTTTCATGATTCCACAGAATAAACGAAAATACATGTGACACAAAATTATTTTGATGACTGAAACAGATACCTTTTGTTAGGCCTAAGTGAACGTCAGATTTACTTTAAATATAATATTATTTAATTTCGTAAACATAAACATTGAATTAATTTGAAACTATAAGGGACTATCCTTACATCTCCGACTAATTATATAAGAATCAACAACTCAAAACGATAATTTTTACTACCTAAAACATCATGTGTTGTGCCATCTATCGGGCTTAATGCACGTCACACGTTTTTAAGTAATTATATTATGCTTGAATGTTTTAATATCCCTCTACACCCTTGTGCAAATTAATTGAAACAAATGGTTATTTTACAGTATTTTCAGCATGGCGGCCAGTGTAGGCTCGCTGGACCTGCTGATTTCCTTTAATAGTCATTTTTTTCATACAGACGGCGTCATTAGCTGTGTTTTGCAGTACGGTCGATCTATTTTTGGGATATATGACGAAATTTTGAGGAATATTACGTCATTCGAAATTGCGTTAGAAGGGCAAGGAGACCAGTCAAAAATCAACTTCTTACCAACTCAATGAAGGAAACACGGTATCAATGGGGTCTGAAATACAAGAACTGGACACAAGAACAATGGAGGAAGGTGTTATTCAGTGACGAGACTAGTTTCTTTGTACAGGGTCAAAGAAGTCTGCACGTTCGCAGATCTCGAAGTGAGAAACTTTGAGAATCTCACATCATTCAGTCCGTAAAACATCCCTTGAAGAAGATGTTTTGGGGCTTTTTCAGCTACTATGGCGTCGGAGGCTTACACATCATAAAAGGTATGATGCGACGACCACAGTACATCGAAGTTTTGCAGAGAAGAGTCGTTCCAGAATTGACAAAGAAATATCCAGATGGATCTGAAATTTTTCAGCAAGATCTGGCTCCGTGCCACACATCGAAACTTGTGAAGAATTTTATGACTACAACGCGAATAAAGGTGCTGGACTGGCCTGGAAACTCTCCGGACTTAAATCCAATTAAAAATCTTTGAGCGATTTGTAAAGAAAGACTTCGGGGAAAAGACTGTACTACGAAAGATAAGCTAATTGAGGTGTGGTACCGCGATCCAAAAAATTGGTAAAGATTACAGTCAACTCGTGGACTCGATGCCAAAGCGGATTAATAATCTTCTGAAAAATAAAGACGGTCATATCATGTATTAATTTGTGAGCAATTTTTGGATTCTCAGAAATAAAACGCAAAAAATTGAAAACAATCGTAATTTTCCGTCTTGTTTCAATTAATTTTCACGAGGGTGTAGGTGCGCAACAGTTACAACTATAACTTAAAAAAAACATTATTATATGAAATAACAATAAAAATAAACATAAAAGACAAACAAACGTGGTGACGTCACTTTGTGAACATCACTATAGTACACGTACCGTTCATTGGCTGCTACGGTACGAACTGAAACAGATATCACGATGAAACGTGAGCTAATTGAAGAACGTTTGTTTGTTTGTTTGTTTTTGGAATTTCGCACAAAGCTACTCGAGGCTATCTGCGTTAGCCGTCCCTAATTTACCAGTGTAAGACTAGAGGGAAGGCAGCTAGTCATCACCACCCACCGCCAACTCTTGGGCTACTCTTTTACCAACGAAAAGTGGGATTGACCGTCACATTATAACGCCCCCACGGCTGGAAGGGCGAGCATGTCTGGCGCGACTCGGGCCCGAACCCGCGACCCTCAGATTACGAAGCGCACGCCTTAACGCGCTAGGCCATGCCAGGCCCGCTAATTGAAGAAAGACCCTGTTTTGAAGATTATATCGGACGTTATTTGGACTAACTGTATTGACAAAACCTACACTCACATGAAACTGACTTTTTAGAGGGAGTTTTATACACGACAAATTATTTTAATCTTTTATGAAACTGTTTGAGTGATACAGAAATTTTGCTTGCGAACAAAGTTTCGACTACATATAATTAAGTTTGTATCTGACATTAAAATAATTGGTTATTCTAAGAACGTAATAAATATTCGTTCAAGTTTTGGTTTTAACAGCTTGTTTTGAATTTTGCGTAAACCTACACGACAGCTATCTGCGCTAACCGTCTCTAATTTTGCAGTGTAGAAGTAGTCATCACCACCCACCGCTAACTCTGGGGCTATTATTTTACCAACGAATGGTTGGATTGACCGTGACATTATAACCACCCCCCACAGCTGAAAGGGTGAGCATGTTCGGTGCGATAAGGATTCGAACCCGCGGTTCTCGGATTACGAGTCGAGTGTTTTAACCACCTGCCCATGCCGGGCCTGGTTTTAACAGAAATAAACTAATGTTCCTTAGAGAGTTGGGCTACAAGTGTTTGTTTTAAAATAATAATTTCTGGAGTATGTTTAAAATTATACACATAAAAAGGATTGGTGTACATTTCGCGCAAAGCTACACGCGCGCTATCTGCGGTAGCCGTCCCTAATTTATCAGTGTAAGACTAGAGGGAAGGCAGTTAGTCATCACTACCTACCGCCAACACTGGGGTACTCTTTTTTCAACTAATAGTGGAATTGATCGTCACAATATAACGCTCCCACAGGTGAAAGGGCAAGCATGTTTGATGTGATGAGGAGTAGAACCCGCGACCCTCAGATTACAAGCCGAGTCCTTTTAACTACCTGGCCTCATTAAAAGTAACAATGGGTATATTTGTTTCACGCACGTGCCTCGTGGTTTGTAATGATGAAGTAAGTTACGCTTATGTTGTTCCTTCACAATGAACAAAAACAGGGTTTAACTGGTTAATTATCTTGCGAAATACGGCTCGAAAGAGTATCTCCCCCCCAAAAAAAAACACTTTATTATAATCACATTTTTATTTTAAAATATGTAAAGAACAAACACACAAGTGTTGAATACAATCAACTAAGAACCTTCATCTGATAAACTTTATTTGTTTGTTCAGTAAAATCAATGTATTCGAAACCTGGGTTAATGTGACGTCACTAACCGACTCTGTTAGGAAAATAATAAATAACGTCGCTAACATAAGTCTATATATACATATGAAACCGATACTGAATATACAGGTGACTTTAGGGCGTATGAAGGTTTGTTGGTGAGTTACAGGGTTTTCAAGGCTAAAGTTCAAGGTTCGATTTCTGCAGTGGAAACAGAGAAAGTGGTCCATTGTGCAGCTACCAAGAAGTAAACTAACGAAACAGAAGAAGTTTGAACCAGTTCGTGCAATTATGACGTGGAATTCATCATACACAAAGAGCTGTCACTGTCTGTCGTTCAGTATAGTTGTAACTCACTGACAGGTTACTAATAACAGTGTTGTGTTACGGATTCTTCTATACGATCTAAATAAGTCGTCATTTCATCCGTCAACTTTCTAAAAGTTATAGATGTTGTAACACCGAAACATTTGAACGCTTTTAACACACTAAAGACGATCTAATAAAACATTTAACACATTCTAAAACATTACAAATGCTGTAACACAAAACATTTGAACACTTTCTAACATATTATAGATGTAAAACAAAGAAAAACACGTTTGAGCATTTTTTTAAAAATGTTATAGACGTCGTAATATAAAAAAAATATTTTTTATGAAATATTACAGAATCTCTACAGTACGACTTTAAAACATCTAAAACGTTACAAGGGTTGTAATGCAAAACACTTAAACACTTTTTAAACAACGGATAGTGCAACATGAAATATTCGAACACTTTCTAAAGCATTAATAATCATGAAACAAAACATGTAACACATTCTGAAACATTATAGTCGGTGTAGCACAAAACCGTTAAATACTTCTCAACACGTTATGTACTTTTAACATAAAATGTTTGAACATTTTCCACTATATTGCGTCAGTGTTATCAAGGAAAACTCTCTAAGCGCCTTACTGAAACATTATAAAGGTTTTCTAAATAAATTATCTGACTGTGAATCATGCTATAAAGACACCAAACTCTGGGAGTTGTAACTAAGTAAAACTGTGTAGTACAAAATGTGGTCACTAGGTGGTGAGAGGTGAGGCTTAGTAAAACTGTGTAGTACAAAATGTGGTCACTAGGTGTGAGAGCTGTGGTTAAATATATTTGTTCAGTACAAACTGTAGCTACCAGATGTTGAGAGTTGTGGCTAAGCAATGATGTGTAGTACAAACTGTGGTCACCAGGTGGTGGGAGTTGTAGCTAATATGTTATAATGTAACCCCTTTTAGATGTTTGTACATATTTTTAGTCAATAAAAAGAGTAACCATCATGAATAAGTCTGTCTCAAGCTCTGTACAGTACGGATGTACAGACAGACATATACAACAACAACACATACAAAGACCAATAGTTTATCAAACTGTTTACAAAAAGACCACATAACACCGGAGCATTACAATGTAAAAAGAAGATACAAGATCATCACTGGCTAAATAATTTACAGATAAAACTCAACACAGAATACTGGAGCACAAGGCTACGAATAGAAATAAACACGACGATCATTGGATCACCAATCTACAGATAGAAGTAAACATAACGGTGATTGGATCACTAGTTTAAAGATAGAAGTAAACATGACGATCATTGGATCATTACTTTATAGTCAGAACTAAACACGACGATTATTGGATAATTAGATTCCACAACCTTATTAAGCTGTATGATTTTTTACACTTACACAGCTGATATTTAGAAATACAAATACAACGACAGTCCTTCTCTGGTACGAAACGTGAAATACAGGATGATGTTAAACTCATTGCGAATTATTCACTTATTTATATCTTACACAAGTAATATTCGAATTATTTCCTGGCACGTATACTTTTGTGCGGGGTAGAAATACAAAAGTATACACAAAGTATAGCATACTTTTTTGCTATGCGGTACAAATACGACAGTATTCGCTTCGGTACACTAAACATACGACAGAACCAACTTAAAACGACACAAATACGTTAGTACCCATTTCATACGGAAAATATATAGCACAGTTTATTTCATTCATTAAATACACAACGGTGTGCTTTACTCATGGTACACACAGTGTAATGTCAAGCTATAACACATGACGTCGACAATTAATAAACTTTGAATGATGTCTCATTCTTCTGATAACAAAACGACACCCAACGAAACGTAAGAACACGGACGGTAAAGAGATCATCTATACACAATCCGAACAGAACCTTACAGTTGAATCCGTTAATACTGAACGTATTACTACGGGCACACAGACTTGAACAATAAATAAAGATTTTCAAAGCAACTGACATCAGTCCGAACAATATTCTAGTGTTACCAGCTGTAGAACATCCAAACATACATCATACGAAGAAATTAAGAAATTATCAAATACTTTGCCTTATCTTTCATTTTCACAGACAAACAGACAGACAAAAACGTCCATGATATGACGAACATCACACTGTTTATTGTGAGCCTCGTAAAATCTGTCCTCGTGGATTCTAAAAAAAACACGTCAGAGAGATCCTTCAGCACTGCGGGCTTGTTGCATAGTTTGTTTGTATTTGGCTACACCTTGAAAAATTATGGATTTATTAGTCTTTTGAGCACAACAACGCAGTCAAGTGTTCAGAGAAATGAGCATTCTAGTCCTCTGAGGGAGACTCACCTGAAAGAAAAAAACGGTCAGTACGTATACTACATCTCATATGTAAGTTATTTAATTTTCATCAATAATGTGTCCCCCCCCCAGGTGGCTCAGCGGAATGTCTGCGGAGTTAAACGCTAAAATGCGGGTTTCGATACCCGTGGTGGGCAAAGCACAGATAGCCTAGTGTGTAGCTTTGTGCTTAATTCCAAACAACTACACTATCAATAATAATTAGGATATAAGATTTAACGTGACGGAACTATTTAACATTGGGTATAATTTAAAATGACGATCACAAGTTAGACCACTTAAATAAGAATATAATACATCCAAATTAAACTCAAGTATGAGTATCTGGTAACAATAGAGAATGATTTTATTAAAATTATAATCTGTTTTATTGTGATAACAACATACAGTTGTCTAGGTAAGGAACGCAGACGACGGTTACGAAAAGCACTCCAGTACCTACAGTCGTTTGTACTATTTTATATTTTAAAATGTAGTTAAAAACACACACACACACACACATTTTATACGCTGAAAAATAGATCCTACAGTCTTACTTATATTTAAATAAAAATTAAATTTGCTACTGATGATTTCCACAAGATGGCGGTAAAAGGTTCATTCGGAAATAAAGGTTGTTGAACGGGTTGGATACAAAGACGACCGAAGAAGGTCCAAACGTTGTTCGCTCTTCTAGTTAAAATATTTTCTTAACCAAAACGAGCCGTTTTTGCATATAAAGATTAGAATTGATCTTACTGTGTTATCTGTTACGCTCACTCCCTTCGTTGTTATATAACACATATATTACTAGTAGATATCTCTGTATCTTTATAACACTGATTGACATGTCGAGCCTGTTTCAGAAATGTATTTCCTTACCGTAAAAACTGAAAATTGTAATAAAACATTACTTATAAGCAGCTCCTAATATATCATTCATTCAAGGTTTAAAACTTACAAAAAGGAACTCTCTGAAAACAGTGTTTACTTTTTTTTTTCAAGGGCGGGATGGTAATAATCATATTAAATTAATTACTATATTAATTATACATTACTTGAGGCTATTATTATTATTATTAGTTTTTTCTCAAAAATGTTTGTTTTTTGAATTTTGATCAAAATTACACAATGGGCTATCTGTGCTCTGACCACCACGGGTATCGAAATCCGGATTTTAGCGTTGTAATAATAGATGGAAGTCATCACCACCCACAACCAACTCTCGGGCTACTCCTATATCAAAGAAGAGTGGGATTGCTCGTAACATTATAACACCCTACGTCATGTTTAAAATAACCCTAACGAGCACCCTAGTCAAGCCGTCACAGAAATAAGGGGGGTATTATATATTTAAAGCGTTTTAAACACCTTAAGTGATGTGGCCCTAGCGGCGATTTACACAAATAACACAAACCTCAAATATTTCGGTGTATAAAATGGATGTTTGGAGATTTAGTTTGATTTTTAAATTAACGTATTGGATCTGTTTTATAACAGTTACAAACATGTTTAAACACACTTGAGTTCACTGGAAGAAGGGGAACATTTATAGGTAGAGAACCTCGCCTGTATTGGATCTGTTTTATAACAATTATAAACATGTTTAAACATACCTGAGTTCACTGGAAGAAGGGATACATTTATAGGTAGAGAACCTCGCCTTCGTTGGCATCTTGCAGAGTTGGGGACCACTGAAGGTTGAATAAAGCCGGCGGCAGCAGCTGTGAGGTTGGTGTTCCTGCACAAAGCGTGGCTTAAGGTTCCAGGTTGGAGAAGCCAATCGGGATATTCTATGGAGTCTAGGGAACACGAATGTTGGGGAAGTTTCATCCGCTGTCTGGTGGCGTGAGGTTCGGGGGACTTCTCCAGAGGTTTGGTGCGCCAGAATCCGGAGATGAGCTCTAGCCCTCCCGAACCTCGATGAGGAAGGCCCTGTTTTCCTGTACCCGGGATAGCCGCCATGTCCTGTGCTTCGGTATTTTGTCCTTTGCTGGGGCCCGCAATCAAACCCTGGAGAGCGAAGCGACTACCTACAGGACCGAGAAGTACTTGCAAAATTTCTCCCATGGAATTTCGTCGAGAAATTGGGTTTGTAGATGGAGAAATCCATTCTAGTTTTTGAAAGGATTCCATTCCATAAACAGCTGTTTGATGGGCAGGAGTTTCGACAGGCTGCACACAGCACGTGAGGGACAGGGGCACGTCTGCTGGTAGAGAACCTCGTCTTTTTGCTAGCTGGTTTCTAGAAGGTGGAACGCACGGTAGGAATATATCCTGACCTTCTGAACTCTGACTGCCTCTTCCTGGCTGACCAGAACCGTTACCTCTGGAACTGCAGATGGTTCCTGTTACCCCACTGCCAAAGCCTTCGTTAACCGGTCCCGGTGATGGTACAACAAGCAAGCCAAAACTGTGTCGTCGAACCAGTCCTTTCTGTGAAGTCCTATAATGAGAACTTCTGTCTTGTTTGTTTTTCAAGTTTTGAGATTCAGAACGGCCAGGTAAACCTTAAAGATAAAACCATATTTTCAAATATTCTAGTTGCGTAATAAAGTAATATTTAAACACGAGAAATCATACTATAATGGAACTTATATTATATTAAATCATTATATTAAATTAAATTATATTAAATCATACTATAATGGAATTCATATTATATTAAATCATTATATTATATTAAATTATATTAAATCATACTATAATGGAACTTATATTAACCCGGAGGTACTTTTGTGCAACCCCATGTGCAATAGGGATCACAAATTACTCCGTTTCCCATAGAAATTTATTTTTGTTCCTTCTCAAGGTGCAGATATGACGTCATAATTACGTCACACGCGGTTCTAATGCACTGGCGCCACGGGTAATCGGTTACTGTTTCTGATACACTTAACAACAGATGTCGTCGATAATTCAGAAATACAACTAAAATATGAATCCAATATGCTTTAAACACGACTGTTAATAACTCGATAACAAACAAAGGTATTATTAATTCATTTTTAGAACATTTTTGGCTATAAAACCCCACAACGACAACAGTACGTTAGAAATTCAAAAGTTGATTGTTCGAAAATTTAGACACTGATTTGAGAGGGCTGGAATCACACAAAGTTAATTATTCAGTAAGGACATACGTTTGATGAAAGCTAACCTTAAACAACATAATCATTATAAACTGTGCGTAAAAAATGCGAAAATATCCGAACGCACTTGAAAATCAATGAAATGACTCTACGTGACATAAGTTTGTTTGTTTTTGGAATTTCGCACAAAGCTACTCGAGGGCTATCTGTGCTAGCCGTCCCTAATTTAGCAGTGTAAGACTAGAGGGAAGGCAGCTAGTCATCACCACCCACCGCCAACTCTTGGGCTACTCTTTTACCAACGAATAGTGGGATTGACCGTCATATACTTAGAGTTAACGAATGAGTTTGTTGAAGAAGCAGTCTTTTAGTATATTAGCAATCCATGTTTGTAAGTGTTGTGTGGTAGGTGGGAAAAAAGGTTTTCCACGTAACTGATTTCATTTCTCATTTAGGCTTACCAAGGAACGTACCCTGCAGAAGTCGTAGGATATACGGTTAAAAAAATACACCACTTTCGCTAACGTTAGATGGACAGGACTTTGCATTACTTTCACTGTCTCAATTATGACATGAACTTTCACTGTCTCAATTATGACATGAACTTTCAGTCATTTTGTTTGTCTTGAAAACAGATTACTGTCAACTGTAAACTAATATGTTGATTCAAAGTAATGTCTGTATATCTTCTACTTTCTTTAGTCCTAAAGTAAATGCACGAAGTCTTGTTTTGTACGACACGTGCTGATTAATCTGTTCTTTACCGTCCATATATTTTTAACTGCTTCACCTATCACAACCCATGACGTCATAATTCTTACAGAGAAAATAAATGTTTATTTATACATGCGAAGTCAAATTATAATATACAACAACATTAGACACTTGATGTATAGCATCACCAGGTAAGGCCAGGCGGGTTAAGGCGTTCGACTCCCCGTCGCACCTTTCAACCGTGAAGGCGTTATAATGTGACGCTCAATTCCACTAATCTTTAGTAAAAGAGTAGCGCAGATAGCCCTCTTACGCGTCGTTCAAGAACAAACAGTCACTGTGTGACTTTACATGTTATTTATTAATATAACTCTCCTCGACTGAAAAGTCGTGTAGATCACACCAACAGAAGTGGGTCCGCGGGCAGCCACTCCTATCTATTAGGAGCATCTCTAACTCTGTCATTTAGGGCACAAAGTGTGGGGGATGTATAAGGATACAGAGGATACCCTGAGTGTGCACAGAAAGTTAAAGAAGATATCCTGCTTGACTGTGCATGGAAAGCTAAAGGGAATATTCTGAGGGCGCATGGAAAGCTACAGAGAATACCCTGAGAGTGCATGGAAAGCGACAGAGAATACCCTGAGGGTTCATGGAAAGCTTCAGAGAACATCCTGAAGGTGCATGGAAAGCCACATAGGATACCCTGAGGGTACATGGAAAGCTACATAGGATACCCTAAGGGTGCATTGAAAGCTACACAGGATACCCTGAGAGTGCATGGAAAGCGACAGAGAATACCCTGAGGGTTCATGGAAAGCTTCAGAGAACATCCTGAAGGTGCATGGAAAGCCACATAGGATACCCTGAGGGTACATGGAAAGCTACATAGGATACCCTAAGGGTGCATTGAAAGCTACACAGGATACCCTAAGGATGCATTGAAAGCTACATAGGATACCCTGAGGGTGCATGGAAAGCCACATAGGATACCCTGAGGGTGCATTGAAAGCTACATAGGATACCCTGAGGGTGCATGGAAAGCTATAGGGAATACCCTGAGGGTGCATTGAAAGCTACATAGGATACCCTGAGAGTGCATTGAAAGCTACATAGAATTCCCTGAGGGTGCATGGAAAGCTACATGGGATACCCTGAGGGTGCATTGAAAGCTACATAGGATACCCTGAGGGTACATGGAAAGCTACAGGGAATATCCGACTAAGCCTTCTAAAAATGTCTTATTATTATTTCACTTTACATGATAATTACTGTTTTTTAATCTACTTCAGAATATCGTGATGAAATACAAATCATTCTTCTATTGCATACCAAAAAGTTTGCATAATATATTAGCCACCAGAGGTCGCTGCTACAATACATTTTTTCAGGCTTGCGTCAGCGTAACATGTGATTTAATACCTATCTGAGTTCGTGCTTGGATGAAGTACATAAACTTTACATTTTTGTAATTCGGAAGCAAAAATCTGAAAAACAGTAAACTTTTGGTAATGGTTTTGTTTTACTAAACTTAATTAACTTTCCTATTGAAGATACATAGTTCAACAAGAAAGCGGAGTGAACTCTGGTGTGACTAACAAAACTTGTAAAAGTTTGTTGGAATTACAAATTGCGTCATTTAATATAATTCTGTGTGACATAAGATGTAACTACAAATATCTGGTACTAAATCAGTTTCAGCAACTCCAAGAGAAAGCAATAGTAATTAATATCTAGCAGCATAAACAAGTAAAAGTTAAAATGTCTGGTAATAAATGAATTTCAGTAAATCTAAGAAAAGCAGTGGTGGGTGAGTTAACATATAAACTGGGGAACATTATGCTATTCTGAAACACAAACCTTTCACAGATTCCACTGGAATGGACCATCGGCGACCGAAAACTGAAGCACGTGGACGTGCATTTGAATCAGAAAATTCACTTAGACCTTGAATACCAGAAAGGGCACTACTTGTGATAATCATGGGAGCTGAACCTCTCCGACAAGTAAGTCTCGAATTGATCGAAGTCAAACTGCTTGTGGAACCCTTTAACGATGGCGCTGGGGAGTCAAATTCCTTGCTTGGAGGTTTTGGGCGTTCTTCTGACAAAGTACGACTGACGTGGGTTGACCAAGAAGTTTGTTTCTCGTGTTTGCTAGGTTCTTTATCAGGACTGTCTTCTCCCAGTGAAAATGTAACGTAGCAGCTCTGGTCCTTAGGTTCTGGTAACGACGAACCAGGAGTTTCTGAAGTGAAGGAATGGTTCTCATTCTCCTGAAAACCTGTACATTGTTCAATAAGTTCCATGCATTCACTAACAATACTTGATGGTTGACCAGATGCAGAAGGTTTCTGTGAGTTACCCTGTTCATCCGGAATTGAACTAGAAACTGATTGTCTGAGAGACTGAGTTTTTTGAGCATTTTTTGTATAAACTTGAAAGCATTTAAGTGACGAGGGTTGTTCACAGCAACCATGATTACATTGGACAACTGGGTCATCCAACATCCCTGTATCACCGTGCATCTTAACGGGGTCATCAGTTTCTGACGAGCTACCATTGGCATCAGTTGGCGAAGCTGCTGCTCTCTGAGCACACACCAGAGTGGGCAATACCTCCCCAAGACTAGTGGAACATTCCATTGCTTCTGGTTTATCAGCACCCTCAGGTTTTGTGATTTGAAGATCAGTTTGTGTTCTTCTTGTACAAGAAGCAAACAGCTGTCTTTTTTCTACTTCTTCTAAAGTCTGAAACCTTTCAACAAACAGTTCATCAGAGTTGGCTGAGAGCGAAACAATGGTCGTTCTGGGTCGAAGGAGTTCGGATGCTGTAACTTCTTCAGAAGGTTTGTACATTTTGGGGCTAGGAACTCGAAATGATGGAGAAGACAACACTCCAATACTACTACTACTCCGATACCGGAAACCCTGGGGGACACTTTTCTGGAAGATGCTGTCACGTGGAGAGACAAAGAATGTTTTTGCAGGCATGCTGTATCGACGCCTCTGAGAGGTTCTTAAAGTTTCTTCCAAGAAAAAGCTTTCACTAAATAAACTTCCACACTCGTCCGTCGGGTCCTCTTCATCAGATGCTAGTGGGGCACACTCCTCCATGGCCACTGCAGCTACACCAATTGTTGTACTCGTCTCTTCTCTTCCAGCCAACTCTCTCTCGAGCTCGTCTTTCCACACGGCATGATTGTGTCTCAGGTTCATCATCAAGTGGTTTGAGAGAGAAGTGTTCATAAATTGGTCCCAGATTTCGAACAGAGGAGACACCACATATCGGAAGAAATCTGTAAGTGGATAACACAACTCTTGACAACACTGTAGATAACACAACTTCTGATAACACTATAGATAACACTGTCCTTACAACAACCGTTTTTTAAGAACTTCTAGACCAAAGTTATTTCTTTACATAAAACAAACTTACCAGTCTGTATTCTAGCTACTGAGGTTCTAGTCCGGTCAAACATTGGGGTAACAGGGAGATTCATTTCACGTTCAATGTCACCTACGGTTCAAAAATAAAACAGATAAATTATGGCATTCATGTTTTGGTGTTTATATCAGATGAACAGAAATGTTAGGGAATATGGTAACACCTAGACAAGCCGTTGTTTGTCACATAACACCTAGACCAGCAGACATCCATCGTTCCTCACACGTGGTAATATCTAGACCACTATATATCCGTTGTTCCTCGCACATGGTAATACCTAGACCACTATATATCCGTTGTTCCTCACACATGGTAATACCTAGACCACTATATATCCGTTGTTCCTCACACATGGTAATACCTAGACCACTACATATCCGTAATTTCCTTTCTTTGCAAATAACCACTAAAGATATGTCTTTTTCCGAAACGTCAACATGCTTTTACAGTGAAACGATAGGAGAAAATTATATAACAATTTTCCCTGCTGGAACCAACCAAAAAGTTATGTGACAATCTTCCCTGAAGGAACCAACCAGAAAGTTATGTGACAATCTTCCCTGTAAATACCAACCAGAACGTTATGTTACAATCTTACCTGAGGGAACCAACCAGAAAGTAATGTAACAATATTCCGTGAAGGTACCAACCAGACAGTTATGTAACAATCTTCCCTGAAGATACCAACCAGAAAGTTATGTAACAATCTTCCCTGAAGGAACCAACCAGAAAGTTATGTAGCAATCTCCCCTGAAGGAACCAACCAGAAAGTTATGCAACAATCTTCCCTGAAGGAACCAACCAGAAAGTTATGTTACAATATTCCGTGAAGGTTCCAACCAGAAAGTTATGTAACAATATTCCGTGAAGGTTCCAACCAGAAAGTTATGTAACAATCTTTCCTGAAGGAACCAACCAGAAAGTTATGTAACAATATTCCGTGAAGGAACCACTCAGACAGTCCTATAATGTAATCGTTCTTGAAAGAGTTAAAGTGTGAACAGGGTTTTCGAATCATCACGACAAGGTAACTGGACATACAGAATCATCACGACAAGGTAACTAGACATACAGAATCATCACGACAAGGTAACTAGACACAGAATCATCACGACAAGGTAACTAGACATACAGAATCTTCGCGACAAGGTAACTGGACATACAGAATCATCACGACAAGGTAACTAGACATACAGAATCATCACGACAAGGTAACTAGACATACAGAATCATCACGACAAGGTAACTGGACATACAGAATCATCACGACAAGGTAACTAGACATACAGAATCATCACGACAAGGTAACTGGACATACAGAATCTTCGCGACAAGGTAACTGGACATACAGAATCATTGCAACAAGGTAACTGGACATACAGAATCTTCACGAAAAGGTAACTGGACATACAGAATCATCACGACAAGGTAACTGGACATACGGAACCATCACGACAAGGTAACTGGACATACAGAATCTTCACAAGGTAACTGGACATACAGAATCATTACGACAAGGTAACTGGACATACAGAATCTTCGCGACAAGGTAACTGGACATACAGAATCATTGCAACAAGGTAACTGGACATACAGAATCTTCACGAAAAGGTAACTGGACATACAGAATCATCACGACAAGGTAACTGGACATACGGAACCATCACGACAA
The DNA here is from genome assembly GCA_011833715.1 of Carcinoscorpius rotundicauda. Lineage (NCBI taxonomy): Eukaryota > Metazoa > Arthropoda > Merostomata > Xiphosura > Limulidae > Carcinoscorpius > Carcinoscorpius rotundicauda. Next base: position 132,961,422 of record CM022394.1, read on the forward strand.
GGTAACTGGACATACAGAATCTTCACAAGGTAACTGGACATACAGAATCATTACGACAAGGTAACTGGACATACAGAATCTTTACGACAAGGTAACTGGACATACAGAATCTTTACGACAAGGTAACTGGACATACAAAATCACCACGACAAGTTAACTGGACATACAGAATCTTTACGAAAAGGTAACTGGACATACAGAATCATCACGACAAGGTAACTGGACATACAGAATCATCACGACAAGGTAACTGGACATTCAGATTATAATAACAGTAGCATTCTCAATAAAGAACTTAAATGCAACCTTTACCAGTTATTTCACATCACATTTAAATGATAACTTATTTGATAAACCATACTAAAAAAGTAAAGGACGAATTTACCTTGACGATAAAACTCCTGGCACACCTGGTGACTCCACTGTTGACTAATAACCCATGGACGACAGGGGTTACAGAGGTCAGCACATTTCAGACCCATCTGGATGAAAAAACCAACATTCAGTTATCAGTTGCTTTACTTCTTTTCGTTAAGTAAACAGAAACGCCCTCTATAAAATCAGTGGAACGTGAATAAAATATCTGTAGTTTGTTATTTTTTTCACGAATTGTAGACAAAAGATACATTTTGTTTGCTATTGCAAGGAACTATCTCACCTGACAGAACCTTAACCTCACACTGAGCACACGTCCAGTTTCACTGCCTACCAGTTAAAGTTCCTTTGTCACGTCACTAGGTATGTTAAAACATTTAGTCACCTTTAAGTTAAAGTTGTTGTGAATAAAATATTTTAAATATGAACTGAAATAGAGTGTCTACAAGAAGAGTGAGAAATGTCGGACGTAGCAAACAGACACTTGGCCAAAGTTCAACAGTATTCCGTTGATTTTACATATTTTGTTAAATCTGTTAACTTGCCATGTTGATTTTTACATATATTGTTAGATCTATGAACTGGCCTTGTTGGTTTTTACATATATTGTTAGATCTATGAACTGGCCATGTTGATTTTTACATATATAGTTAGATCTATGACGTGGCCATGTTGGTTTTTACATATATTGTTAGATCTATGACGTGGCCATGTTGATTTTTACATATATTGTTAGATCTATGACGTGGCCATGTTGATTTTTACATATTTTGTTAAATCTGTTAACTTGCCATGTTGATTTTTACATATATTGTTAGATCTATGAACTGGCCTTGTTGGTTTTTACATATATTGTTAGATCTATGACCTGGCTATGTTGATTTTTACATATATTGTTAGATCTATGAACTGGCCATGTTGATTTTTACATATATTGTTAGATCTATGAACTGGCCATGTTGATGTTACATATATTGTTAGATCTATGACGTGGCCATGTTGATTTTTACATATATTGTTAGATCTATGAACTGGCCATGTTGATTTTTACATATATTGTTAGATCTATGAACTGGCCTTGTTGGTTTTTACATATATTGTTAGATCTATGACCTGGCTATGTTGATTTTTACATATATTGTTAGATCTATGACGTGGCCATGTTGGTTTTTACATATATTGTTAGATCTATGAACTGGCCATGTTGATTTTTACATATATTGTTAGATCTATGAACTGGCCATGTTGATTTTTACATATATTGTTAGATCTATGACGTGGCCATGTTGATTTTTACATATATTGTTAGATCTATGACCTGGCTATGTTGATTTTTACATATATTGTTAGATCTATGAACTGGCCATGTTGATTTTTACATATATTGTTAGATCTATGAACTGGCCATGTTGATTTTTACATATATTGTTAGATCTATGACGTGGCCATGTTGATTTTTACATATATTGTTAGATCTATGACCTGGCTATGTTGATTTTTACATATATTGTTAGATCTATGACGTGGCCATGTTGATTTTTACATATATTGTTAGATCTACGAACTGGTCATGTTGATTTTTACATATATTGTTAGATCTATGAACTGGCCTTGTTGGTTTTTACATATATTGTTAGATCTATGACCTGGCTATGTTGATTTTTACATATATTGTTAGATCTATGACGTGGCCATGTTGGTTTTTACATATATTGTTAGATCTATGAACTGGCCATGTTGATTTTTACATATATTGTTAGATCTATGAACTGGCCATGTTGATTTTTACATATATTGTTAGATCTATGACGTGGCCATGTTGATTTTTACATATATTGTTAGATCTATGACCTGGCTATGTTGATTTTTACATATATTGTTAGATCTATGACGTGGCCATGTTGGTTTTTACATATATTGTTAGATCTATGAACTGGCCATGTTGATTTTTACATATATTGTTAGATCTATGAACTGGCCATGTTGATTTTTACATATATTGTTAGATCTATGACGTGGCAATGTTGATTTTTACATATATTGTTAGATCTATGACCTGGCTATGTTGATTTTTACATATATTGTTAGATCTATGACGTGGCCATGTTGATTTTTACATATATTGTTAGATCTATGAACTGGCCATGTTGATTTTTACATATATTGTTAGATCTATGAACTGGCCTTGTTGGTTTTTACATATATTGTTAGATCTATGACCTGGCTATGTTGATTTTTACATATATTGTTAGATCTATGAACTGGCCATGTTGATTTTTACATATATTGTTAGATCTATGAACTGGCCATGTTGATGTTACATATATTGTTAGATCTATGACGTGGCCATGTTGATTTTTACATATTTTGTTAAATCTGTTAACTTGCCATGTTGATTTTTACATATATTGTTAGATCTATGAACTGGCCTTGTTGGTTTTTACATATATTGTTAGATCTATGACGTGGCCATGTTGATTTTTACATATTTTGTTAAATCTGTTAACTTGCCATGTTGATTTTTACATATATTGTTAGATCTATGAACTGGCCATGTTGATGTTACATATATTGTTAGATCTATGACGTGGCTATGTTGATTTTTACATATATTGTTAGATCTATGAACTGGCCATGTTGATTTTTACATATATTGTTAGATCTATGAACTGGCCATGTTGATTTTTACATATATTGTTAGATCTATGACGTGGCCATGTTGATTTTTACATATATTGTTAGATCTACGAACTGGTCATGTTGATTTTTACATATATTGTTAGATCTATGAACTGGCCTTGTTGGTTTTTACATATATTGTTAGATCTATGACCTGGCTATGTTGATTTTTACATATATTGTTAGATCTATGACGTGGCCATGTTGGTTTTTACATATATTGTTAGATCTATGAACTGGCCATGTTGATTTTTACATATATTGTTAGATCTATGAACTGGCCATGTTGATTTTTACATATATTGTTAGATCTATGACGTGGCCATGTTGATTTTTACATATATTGTTAGATCTATGACCTGGCTATGTTGATTTTTACATATATTGTTAGATCTATGACGTGGCCATGTTGGTTTTTACATATATTGTTAGATCTATGAACTGGCCATGTTGATTTTTACATATATTGTTAGATCTATGAACTGGCCATGTTGATTTTTACATATATTGTTAGATCTATGACGTGGCAATGTTGATTTTTACATATATTGTTAGATCTATGACCTGGCTATGTTGATTTTTACATATATTGTTAGATCTATGACGTGGCCATGTTGATTTTTACATATATTGTTAGATCTATGAACTGGCCATGTTGATTTTTACATATATTGTTAGATCTATGAACTGGCCTTGTTGGTTTTTACATATATTGTTAGATCTATGACCTGGCTATGTTGATTTTTACATATATTGTTAGATCTATGAACTGGCCATGTTGATTTTTACATATATTGTTAGATCTATGAACTGGCCATGTTGATGTTACATATATTGTTAGATCTATGACGTGGCCATGTTGATTTTTACATATTTTGTTAAATCTGTTAACTTGCCATGTTGATTTTTACATATATTGTTAGATCTATGAACTGGCCTTGTTGGTTTTTACATATATTGTTAGATCTATGACGTGGCCATGTTGATTTTTACATATTTTGTTAAATCTGTTAACTTGCCATGTTGATTTTTACATATATTGTTAGATCTATGAACTGGCCATGTTGATGTTACATATATTGTTAGATCTATGACGTGGCTATGTTCATTTTTACATATATTGTTAGATCTATGAACTGGCCATGTTGATTTTTACATATATTGTTAGATCTATGAACTGGCCATGTTGATTTTTACATATTTTGTTAAATCTGTTAACTTGCCATGTTGATTTTTACATATATTGTTAGATCTATGAACTGGCCTTGTTGGTTTTTACATATATTGTTAGATCTATGACCTGGCTATGTTGATTTTTACATATATTGTTAGATCTATGACGTGGCCATGTTGGTTTTTACATATATTGTTAGATCTATGAACTGGCCATGTTGATTTTTACATATATTGTTAGATCTATGAACTGGCCATGTTGATTTTTACATATATTGTTAGATCTATGACGTGGCCATGTTGATTTTTACATATATTGTTAGATCTATGACCTGGCTATGTTGATTTTTACATATATTGTTAGATCTATGACGTGGCCATGTTGATTTTTACATATATTGTTAGATCTATGAACTGGCCATGTTGATTTTTACATATATTGTTAGATCTATGAACTGGCCTTGTTGGTTTTTACATATATTGTTAGATCTATGACCTGGCTATGTTGATTTTTACATATATTGTTAGATCTATGAACTGGCCATGTTGATTTTTACATATATTGTTAGATCTATGAACTGGCCATGTTGATGTTACATATATTGTTAGATCTATGACGTGGCCATGTTGATTTTTACATATTTTGTTAAATCTGTTAACTTGCCATGTTGATTTTTACATATATTGTTAGATCTATGAACTGGCCTTGTTGGTTTTTACATATATTGTTAGATCTATGACGTGGCCATGTTGATTTTTACATATATTGTTAGATCTATGACGTGGCCATGTTGATTTTTACATATTTTGTTAAATCTGTTAACTTGCCATGTTGATTTTTACATATATTGTTAGATCTATGAACTGGCCATGTTGATGTTATATATATTGTTAGATCTATGACGTGGCTATGTTGATTTTTACATATATTGTTAGATCTATGAACTGGCCATGTTGATTTTTACATATATTGTTAGAGCTATGGACGTGGCCATGTTGGTTTTACATATATGTTAGATCTATGACGTGGCCATGTTGATTTATTACATATATTGTTAGATCTATGACGTGGCCATGTTGATTTTTACATATTTTGTTAAATATGTTAACTGGCCATGTTGATTTTTACATATATTGTTAGAATCTATGAACTGGCCTTGTTGGTTTTTACATATATTGTTAGATCTATGACGTGGCCATGTTGATTTTACATATATTGTTAGATCTATGGACGTGGCCATGTTGATTTTTACATATATTGTTAGATTTATGAACTGGCCTTGTTGGTTTTTACATATATTGTAGATCTATGACGTGGCCATGTTGATTTTTAACATATATTGTTAGATCTATGACTGGCCATGTTGATTTTTACATATTTTTGTTTAAATCTGTTAACTTGCCATGTTGATTTTACATATATTGTTAGATCTATGAACTGGACTTGTTGGTTTTTACATATATTGTTAGATCTATGACGTGGCCATGTATATTTTTACATATATTGTTAGATCTATGAACTGGCCTTGTTGGTTTTTACATATATTGTTAGATCTATGACGTGGCCATGTTGATTTTTACATATATTGTTAGATCTATGACGTGGCCATGTTGATTTTTACATATATTGTTAGATCTATGACGTGGCCATGTTGATTTTTACATATTTTGTTAAATCTGTTAACTTGCCATGTTAATTTTTACATATATTGTTAGATCTATGAACTGGCCTTGTTGGTTTTTACATATATTGTTAGATCTATGACCTGGCTATGTTGATTTTTACATATATTGTTAGATCTATGAACTGGCCATGTTGATTTTTACATATATTGTTAGATCTATGAACTGGCCATGTTGATTTTTACATATTTTGTTAAATCTGTTAACTTGCCATGTTGATTTTTACATATATTGTTAGATCTATGAACTGGCCATGTTGATTTTTACATATATTGTTAGATCTATGACGTGGCCATGTTGGTTTTTACATATATTGTTAGATCTATGACGTGGCCATGTTGATTTTTACATATATTGTTAGATCTATGACGTGGCCATGTTGATTTTTACATATTTTGTTAAATATGTTAACTTGCCATGTTGATTTTTACATATATTGTTAGATCTATGAACTGGCCTTGTTGGTTTTTACATATATTGTTAGATCTATGACGTGGCCATGTTGATTTTTACATATATTGTTAGATCTATGACGTGGCCATGTTGATTTTTACATATATTGTTAGATTTATGAACTGGCCTTGTTGGTTTTTACATATATTGTTAGATCTATGACGTGGCCATGTTGATTTTTACATATATTGTTAGATCTATGACGTGGCCATGTTGATTTTTACATATTTTGTTAAATCTGTTAACTTGCCATGTTGATTTTTACATATATTGTTAGATCTATGAACTGGACTTGTTGGTTTTTACATATATTGTTAGATCTATGACGTGGCCATGTTGATTTTTACATATATTGTTAGATCTATGACGTGGCCATGTTGATTTTTACATATATTGTTAGATCTATGAACTGGCCTTGTTGGTTTTTACATATATTGTTAGATCTATGACGTGGCCATGTTGATTTTTACATATATTGTTAGATCTATGACGTGGCCATGTTGATTTTTACATATATTGTTAGATCTATGACGTGGCCATGTTGATTTTTACATATTTTGTTAAATCTGTTAACTTGCCATGTTAATTTTTACATATATTGTTAGATCTATGAACTGGCCTTGTTGGTTTTTACATATATTGTTAGATCTATGACCTGGCTATGTTGATTTTTACATATATTGTTAGATCTATGAACTGGCCATGTTGATTTTTACATATATTGTTAGATCTATGACGTGGCCATGTTGATTTTTACATATATTGTTAGATCTATGACGTGGCCATGTTGATTTTTACATTTTGTTAAATCTGTTAAACTTGCCATGTGATTTTTACATATATTGTTAGATCTATGAACTGGCCATGTTGATTTTTACATATATTGTTAGATCTATGACGTGGCCATGTTGATTTTTACATATTTTGTTAAATCTGTTAACTTGCCATGTTGATTTTTACATATATTGTTAGATCTATGAACTGGCCTTGTGGTTTTTACATATTGTTAGATCTATGACGTGGCCATGTTGATTTTTACATATTTTGTTAAATCTGTAACTTGCCATGTTGATTTTTACATATATTGTTAGATCTATGAACTGGCCATGTTGATGTTACATATATTGTTAGATCTATGACGTGGCTATGTTGATTTTTACATATTGTTAGATCTATGAATGGGCCATGTTGATTTTTACATATATTGTTAGATCTATGAACTGGCCATGCTTGATTTTACATATTTGTTAAATCTGTTAACTTGCCATGTTGATTTTTAATATATGTTAGATCTATGAACTGGCCTTGTTGGTTTTTACATATATTGTTAGATCTATGACCTGGCTATGTTGATTTTTACATATATTGTTAGATCTATGACGTGGCCATGTTGGTTTTTACATAATTGTTAGATCTATGAACTGGCCATGTTGATTTTACATATATTGTTAGATCTATGAACTGGCCATGTTGATTTTACAATATTGTTAGATCTATGACGTGGCCATGTTGATTTTACATATATGTTAGATCTATGACCTGGCTATGTTGATTTTACATATATGTTAGATCTATGACGTGGCCATGTTGATTTTTACATATATTGTTAGATCTATGACGTGGCCATGTTGGTTTTACATATTGTTAGATCTATGAACTGGCCATGTTGATTTTTACATATATTGTTAGATCTATGAACTGGCCATGTTGATTTTTACATATATGTTAGATCTATGACGTGGCCATGTTGATTTTTACATATATGTTAGAGCTCTGACCTGGCTATGTTGATTTTACATATATTGTTAGATCTATGACGTGGCCATGTGATTTTTACATATATTGTTAGATCTATGAACTGGCCATGTGATTTTTACATATATTGTTAGATCTATGAACTGGCCTGTGGTTTTACATATATTGTTAGATCTATGACCTGGCTATGTGATTTTACATATATTGTTAGATCTATGAACTGGCCATGTTGATTTTACATATATTGTTAGATCTATGAACTGGCCATGTTGAATGTTACATATATGTTAGATCTATGACGTGGCCATGTTGATTTTTACATATTTTGTTAAATCTGTTAACTTGCCATGTTGATTTTTACATATATGTAGATCTATGAACTGGCCTGTTGGTTTTTACAATATTGTTAGATCTTGGTTTTTACATATATTGTTAGATCTATGACGTGGCCATGTTGATTTTTACATATATTGTAGATCTATGACGTGGCCATGTTGATTTTACATATTTGTTAATCTGTTAACTTGCATGTTGATTTACATATTTGTTAGATCTATGAACTGGCCATGTTGATGTTACATATATTGTTAGATCTATGACGTGGCCTATGTTGATTTTTTACATATATTGTTAGATCTATGAACTGGCCATGTTGATTTTTATATTGTTAGATCTATGACGTGGCCATGTTGGTTTTACATATATTGTTAGATCTATGACGTGGCATGTTGATTTTTACATATATTGTTAGATCTATGACGTGGCCATGTTGATTTTTAATATTTGTTAAATATGTTAACTTGCCATGTTGATTTTTACATATATTGTTAGATCTATGAACTGGCCTTGTTGGTTTTTAATATATGTTAGATCTATGACGTGGCCATGTTGATTTTACATATATGTTAGATCTATGACGTGGCCATGTTGATTTTTACATATATTGTTAGATTTATGAATGGCCTTGTTGGTTTTACATATATTGTTAGATCTATGACGTGGCCATGTTGATTTTACATATATGTTAGATCTATGAGTGGCCATGTTGATTTTTACATATTTGTTAAATCTGTTAACGTGCCATGTTGATTTTACATATATTGTTAGATCTATGAACTGGACTTGTTGGTTTTTACATATATTGTTAGATCTATGACGAGGCCATGTTGATTTTTTACATATATTGTTAGATCTATGACGTGGCCATGTTTATTTTTACATATATTGTTAGATCTATGACGTGGCCATTTGATTTTTACATATTTTGTTAAATCTG